>CM037777.1:42638890-42680651 GCA_021229015.1 Solen grandis
CCGTCTTGCACATGGCGTGGACTTTATAAAGTTTAGAGGATACAAAATATTCAAATCAAACTTGACTGCTAAAACATAACCTAAATGAAGTAATTACTTATAAAACAACCCTTAAGCATTTACAAATCTTAAAATAATCTCCTAACAATTAAACAAACAAACAAATAAGACAATTGAAAAAATCTAACTTTCTTTTTTGTAATAAGGGAAGCAACTCTTTCATGAGTTATACAAATTTTCAATGACTTGTCTCCCTTTAATCATAAAAAATGAGCACTGACATTTACAACCATAACTCTTAGGTCCATTTTCATCTTATATATCTCCACTTAGTTAACAAAAACACAAACGGACTAAGACCACAGTTACCTGCCCCTGGTTACCCTGCATCCGGATTTGCCTACACAGAAATTAGTGACCCTATTTAATGCTGAATTATGGTGAATTTTTGACTGAAAGACATGCAATAAAGGATGAAATCCTGTAGAACACAGTTAAAATAGTCATAAAATGCCCAATTTGGAGGCCTTATTGTACAACAACCTTAAAAGTTGAGCATTGCTGAGAGGGGAATTTTTGAGAAAAATTGGTATGAAATGGCCGACCGGTGCACTAAATTAATACGTTTGTTATTTGGCCTTTGACCTCATGCTTAAAATGTACAGACTTATTTCTCTTGAATAGATCTATCTAATGAGGGTAAGTTTGAATGTCAATTTTCCATACAGAAATTGTCATTTGTATATATGCTTATATAGAACATATTGTAAAATTAAGTGTGATCTTAGTCCAAACAAACGAGCGTTGGAATAAGCATACGGTGCTCTTGTCTTTAATATCTTCGTCAAATATATTTTCAACATTATTTGTATTCATAGGTGGCAATACATGTATATTAAAATTTATTTATCATCAGGTATTCCTCAGCGTATTCGTAGGCTGGATCGTCTGCTACGTTCTCACAGAGACCGATTCTCTGCCCACAAACACCACATTACCTAGTTACAAAGCACGTACGGACGCAAGATCTGGGGTCGTCGGTAGAGCGCCTTGGTTTTATTGGCCTTACCCTTGTAAGTACTGTTCATCTAGTATCACCCTTTATAGTACGAAAACAAATTCCATATTTGACATAAGCATAAGCTAGATTCCATTGAAATTTAAATTATATTATTTTAGAATTTGAGTAACATGACGTTGTATAACTCCTGCAACATTATAAGCATACCATTCTAGTTTTTATTGAGACACCCTGTTATGAGGCTTTATGTCATTTTCATAAATAAAAATGTTTTCAGACATTTCTTTTCCATCCTTCAGACTTCTTTTTTTATCAACAATTTTTTTTTCTCAATTTATTCTAGTTCAGTTTGGCATACCAACTTTTAGTGGTGCAGGATACATCGGTTTGCTGGGCGCCTGCATCGCTTTAATCGTCGAATCTATCGGAAGCTACCACGTCGCGGCAGAGATCTGCTGTGTCCCACCCCCACCCATTCATGCGATCAACAGGGGTATTGCTATGGAAGGGGTCGGGGGTATACTGGCGGGGATGTTTGGAACCGGACATGGCTTAACTTCTTACAGTATAAACATTGCTGCATTTGAAATCACCAAGGCATGAACATTTATGTTTCCCATCATGCGTTTTAGTTGCCAGTACCAAAGATCCCATATATGTTCCTAAATTAAAAGAAACAACAACGACAAAAACAACAACAACAAAAAACAAAACAAAAAAAAACAAAAACAAAAAAAACCGTAAAAAAGAAACGTAAAGTTAAATGCTTTAAATTCAACAGAATTTACAATATTATGATTAATATGTCCGATTCCTTCAAAAAAAAACAAAGTGTATTTTCTTGGTATAACCTGCTACACCATTACTGTATCAGCACTACACACACCCACGTGATCCTAATGCTCCATCCGCCCTGGAACTACCCTTATTTGGCAATAGTCGGCAGTTCAGATGAAAACTTTCAGAATAGTTAGAATGGATTAGATGAATATTGCCAACGCTTGGGTCTAGCATATGATATTCACAGGGACCGCCGTGGCCGAGCGGACTACAAATCTTTCAGCCCCTCACCGCTGTGGGTTCGAATCCCGGTAGGGACTTCGGATTTTTCATGTGAGGAAGCCTTCCAGCTGGCTTGCGGTAGGTCGGTGGTTCTACCCGGGTACCTCTGTGTACTCGGGGTCTTCCTCCACCTATAATTAGCTGAACGTCGCTATATGTTTGAAATACTATCGCAGCGACGGTAAACCCCAATACCACAACAATATGATATTCACAAAACTAAAATAGTTGTATTTCGTAAAATAGAACATTTGTTGAGTACTGAAAGATAAAATTGTGATAATGTAGAACTTGGTGTTGTGAATGAGTTCAGTCCTTTGTTCTGTCGACCATTGGACAAGAACATGTGGGATACATGCTTATCAAACCAGCAAACTCCAAACAACGAGTAATAAAACAAATCCATATTTGATCAGTATTTATTTGGACATAATTAATGGACAAAGGCAGACCATCTGAATGATACAAAAACATACGTTTTCAAATATATAGAGGATATTTTTTTGTTTTGAGTAGATATGGAATATATCGCATCGAGAGGTGATACAATTCAATATTTTCCATATTCACTAAAAACAAATTATGCATTTTGTTCTATAAATATTTGCTGGCTTTGATTATAATAAAAACGGAGGATTCCAGTTTTAACCTTCGCCCTGTGCAGAAAGTCTGTCAGGACAATCTTTACATGTTTTATGTCAAATGTCGTCTTTGATTTATACAGAGTACTGTAAATTAATTGTTAATTAGATGTCTGTGTTGAAATATTTTTATTTACACTACAGAGACATGTGTGTTTTATACACTCTTTAAGTGTCACCACGGAGGAAAGTACAGTCAATCCTGTATTAAGCGGTCAGTCAAGGGGAAATAGCTAATGTGACCGCTTCACAAAGGTAGTCGCTAAATAAAGGTAAAACATATAACAAAATGCTTGTTTGGTAAATTAAATCTGACCGCTAAATAGAGGCTGACCGCTTAATACAGATGGCCGCTAATACAGGTTCAACTGTATTCATTATTTGACGTTTAAAAGGTATTCCAAACAAGGGTATTTCTTTATCGTGCAGTCTTTGATACACTATTTGTATGAACAAACAGAGTAGACCCTGCATGGACAGCTCCTCTGTTTGCCAATGTGTCAGAATTAATCTATATGATGTATATGGTTAAAAAATACAGTATGTAATGCTTCATTTATTTAAAAGCATAAATATGCAATTGTAACCATATACAGTATATCCCGAGGCGTGGGATTGTATAGAATATCAGATTTAATGGAATATAAATGCGATTATATATTAATTATGTATGTTTATTATTAAAACTCTCTGACTAACTAAATAAAAAGCAAGTTTTATTATATTTTTTGTAAATGATATACAAAGAGCCGTTTAGTTAGGATTTTTGGATATAAAACGTTTTATATGTTTTTATATGCTAATTATTATCTTTAAATGATTCTAATCTAAAGCTTTAGATTTGGCAATTTTATACATTTTTTTTTTAAAAATGTGTCCGTACCTTCGTAAAATCTAAGGCTACCTTTTGTACAATGTATTTAATTTGAACCAGTTTGATCACATGAAAATGATTGACTTTAAATTGAAAACAGTTAATATGTATGTAATGTAAATGTTTCTAAGTCACTTTCACCACACACACACACACACAGAGTGGATCGTAAACAATATCGATCAGTTTGTATACTCATTCTATCCTTTAGGGAGTTTCTATAAAGCCTTTTCAGCTGAATGCGACATCCTCTAAAATCTAGACATTAAGGTAATCCATCCATTAAATTGTGATCATGGTCTATCAAGTGATCGTGGGAAGTTTATAGTAAATGCAAGCCTTTATAAACTTAGAGCAAATGAGCCGGTAATTCCAAGTCATTGAATGTTGCATTTGCACTGAAGTCTTTTAAGCATATGAATGACTGTAATTATAATTAAATGATGGATGTATTTCCTTAAACATGGTGGTGTTTCTTAATGTCATATAAGTTATGCTGAACACACATCGCAGTATTTGATTGGTTCCCTCGAGTTAGTAATTTGTTCCCTCGAGATAGTTAGTCGTTCCCTCGCGTTAATAACTCTTTTTCTCGACTTATTCGTTCCCTCGAGATAATGAGCCGTTCCCTTGAGTTGATAAATCGTTCTCTTGGTTGATTATCTCGTTCCCTCGAGATAATTTGTCGTTCCATCGACATAGTAAAAATGGAGTAGAGCATGTCACATCTATGCCACCGTACATTAAACATACTATACATTGAACAAGCTGCAGTCGGCAACACGTGTCAATGATAATAAAGTTTTCACATGTAATATGTTTGAATACGTGGCGTAGTGAGTAGAAGTTGAAATATTTTCTTTGGAAAAATAGCAAGCAAAAGGCAAAAGCAAACAAAATGTAAGGCACTGTGTCAAGTGGGTGGTATGTACAATGTATATACATTTGCTTTATTTTCCTGGAAAATAACCCACATAAAACAAAACAAACATAAAAAAAACGCACTTTGATGTTTACACCAACGCGTATGTGTTGCTAGCTTGCGCTTTAGATAATCTTTCTAATTCAGTACATGTTGCAGAATCAACAGCTGCAGAAATTGTCACTTTTATGTCCCAACGTCTGAATGATCAGGGAGAAGTACTGCGTACTGATGTTTCTTTCAGAGAAAGATCACAGAGAGATTGTTAACTGACGCGTTATTGTCTTCTCTTTTTTTTTTATACAACTAGCACTTCCATATGCTGTGCAAAATTGTTTGTTGGTCTTTGAGTGACAGTCAAGCGGAAAGGTAAATATTTCAAAATAATTATATGTGCTGCCACAACGTCCGTAAAACCAACCAATATGACGTGGGCAAGGGACTGTAACTAACGCCACCATGGTCTGAGTGACTGGGGCTCCAGTCTCCCCGTCCCTACGCCAAGTTCTCCCTCATCAAGGATGAAAAAAAAATGCCAAAGGACCAACTACATGAACTGGGTCTCAGACAGCAACATGCTCGACGGGACATACCCTTCTCCATTCCTTCAGTATCAAAGGAATAATTATTTTATCCACCCATATTGTGGTTGTTATGGTTACGTAGAGACAGTGGATAACGACCCAGGTTGCTCCTGGGATAAGCAAGTTTCGTACCCCCAGTATTGAAGGACCGGACTACTCGACAAGGACAACTATTGACGTGCAGACTACCTGACCGTGCCATAAGTACAAAGTTATCATACTAGATAACGTACGGTGTAATGTGGTCACATTACAGAGATAACAAGTACAAAAGTACTGCCTGAGACAGCACATTGAAGTAAGCATGGCGAGAAAGAAACTATGGAAGGGTATTAACGCATAAATTGCATCTTGCATTCGTACATTACAACTTGCATTCATACATTTACATCTTGCATTCGTACATCTACATCTTTCCTTCGTACATTGACATCTTGCATTCGTACATTCACATCTTTCCTTCGTACATTTGCATCTTGCGTTTGTATATTTACATTTTGCATTCATACATTCAATATTACATTCGGTTATCTAAGGTACATCTTGCTTCCGTACATTTACATTTTGCGTTCATACATTCAATATTACATTCGGTTATCTAATATTGGAACCGTCCTTAAGCATTTTGCAAAATTGAAAAAAGTGGCATGATGCATTTTTTAATTTAATGTTTTAACCTTATTTCAAATTCTTCGCTAGATCGGCGTTTCATCGTCTTACTATAAACAAATGATAGAACATGCGACAAAATAGAACGCGACCAACGGTTTGACAGCAGAAGGCGCAAGTTCGGAAACTGTCGGGTTCTGGACGGAAACTGCCGACAATATACGAGTATTTTGAAAAGATACAATAGTTGTAACAGTCGTTTTAAGCTGTTTTAAATGAGGATGAATTTATACTGGTTCATATCATGTTTAGTTGAATACTTATTCAAGTTAGTTTGTTTTAGAACATGACATGCACTGCCAAGACCAGCGTCTATCACTTGATTTTTTTTAAAAGTTAATACCAACGCATGATTGGTGATACCATTTTCGGTATTTTTTTTTCACATTGAACCATATTATCAGTGAATTCAGGAATTTCACATACATCCTATCACCAACGGCATTTTCTTGTGTGCAAACTTACACAATGAAAACAAAACTAAATTTACAACCAACACAGCTGTCCAACATATAAAAACACCTCTATATTCTGAATACTAAAGTTTATTATATCCGGATCCTATATCCTCCTTTGCACAACACATCAAAACCTTTAACTGTAATCTTACAAATACGCTGGCGTTAATTTGTTTATTAAGGGTAGCTTAAAATTACATTCATTTTATACTTAGCTAAATCAATTTGCATATTGAGTAATTTCTCTGTGTATGTTCTTTCATAACGTTTTTGATGAAAAAAAGATCAAAGTATGTTTGTTTACTTCTTCCTTTGTTTCTTTTCAACGATCAATTTGCTAATGGCCAAACAAATAATTTATCGTGAAATACCTACCATTAATAATGTCAATGTGTGAAACAGCGTAAATTAATTACACCAATTAATACTTTATTTATCTTTTGAATGTGCATAACATCAAAGTACTTTCGGAATTCCCGATTTAAAATTGCGTTAATTGATCAATTATGAAGACTTTAATTACAAATAATGTGAAAGGTTTTATGTAGACAGTCTCGGCCGGTTTCCTTTCTGTCAGATCATATATTATCTGAGTAAACATTACATCATTTTTTTTCTTCTAATTTCAGGTTTAAAATTGTGTTAATTGAACAATAACAAGACTTGATTATAAATGTAAACGGTCTCCGTCGGTCTCCGTCTACCCCCCCCCCCCCCCCATATACTACATACTAAACGACGGCGGAGACCGTCGATAATTTGGAGACCGGCTTTTAGTAGGCCCCAACTTATGTTTATCTTCAAAGTATATTTCAGTCATTTACGGAAATTGCCGACAACAAATGCGTAGCGCCACCTGTTAGCATAATTTGGTCGTCCCGTCATTATTACACCAGGTGTCGCATCGTATTATGCCTTGTGTATTGTGCTGTTTACATTCGGCTTTCCACATTCGGCTATTCGTCATTGTTACTGCTATGCTCTCTGACATTTGTCATTCGTTAAGAGGAAGGTGTTATTTTAAATTAGAATATTAAACATGACTTCATCTCATCAAATTAATGTTAATTGATGGTGTTAAATAACGAGAATAACAGACACTATTTATAGCAAGATGTTCATATCACAAAGTAAGATGTACAAAGCAAGATGTGCATGTCACAAAGCAAGATGTACAAGTCACAATACAAGATGTACAAAGCAAGATGTGCAAGTCACAAAGAAGATGTAAGTACAAGCAAGATGTAAATGTACGAATGAAAGTTGTAATGTACGAATGCAAGATGTAAATGTACGAATGCAAGTTGTAATGTACGAATGCAAGATGCAATTTATGCGTTAATACCCTTCCATAAGAAACTGCGTGATAATAAAATTCATGGGAGTTAAACAGGAAAACAAGTTGTTTTTGTACATAACTTTTATTTAAATATGAACTTTTTTGTAAATTGTTAAATTTTCGTTTACATAATTATATAGATTAAAGTACATATCGGTAAAAAGAAATTAAAGAAGTTCAAAGAGTTGAAGTGAATCTGAAAATGAAAAAAGTCACAAAAGATGATTTAGTATTAAAACAAATGCCTAATATACATATTTAGGGGACTCCAAGAAGCTTTTATGTAAGAAGGTGAGGAAAATGTGCAGCCGGACTAGGTATCAAACCCGGGACCGCTTATACAAGTCTCTCACCGACAAGGGTTACATATTTCCTGCCAATGTGGAATTTGTTCCAGAATCTACAGAGATCAAATTGGTAATGATACTGACAAACATAAAGGCAGTTAACACTGGAGATACTGGAAGGTTTTATAAAGGTAGTACAATGGTAAAAGATGAAATATTGTAAAAAAATCTTGTTTTGTGTAACAATTACAAAAAGTTATTGTCATATACAGCATGAAAAAAAAAGAATGCATAGAATACTTGTTGTTTCAGATATATACCATTTTAATATCACATTTATAAAATCATTTTCTACAGCCACGGAAATAAAACCGTAAACGCTTCCATGTGTTACGCATGAAGTTAACTTGACGCGTCACTTGATAGACACGATTCAAAATAGCACCGTTACACAGCTAAAGAAATAGATTGTATGAAAACAGTAACTTCGCACACGCTATAAGTAAAGGCAATTTATAAATATCAGGAAAGGTGTGTGACATGAGCATGCTTAAATATTGCTAAATGTGTTTTTCATCAATGTTGACACATTATACAATAATTTCAAAAGTGCTAGCATTTAAATAAAAAATTTAATATCCTACTTTCATTTTCACCGAATTAATCATTTTCGGAAAATGTAATTTTACAGATATTTTTGATAGCAAAAAGTCATATAAAATGCCAAAATACATTTCACTGGCCTCATAAATTGATATTACTAGCTAATGCTGCGTTTACACTATGTTCCCGGCAGCTACGGCAGTCCCGTTTGCACGAAACGTAGTGCGCCGTGGGACTTTGGTGTTTATTTTACTACGTATACAAGTTGATTCAAGTCCTCCCAGATTTTCTCACGGTCTATCACGGTCATCCGTGACGAACCGTGGAGGGGAAAAGGACTGGGCCCCGGTGTCAACAAGGCGCACCAGGTTGCGACCCGCGGTCTACCACGGATGCCAGTACGTTCCCTCCCGGTCCGCCACATTCTGATTGGTTCTCTAACGTTTTTCACGTTCTGATCAGTCTGACACGTTTCTTACGTTCTGTCAAGGCTTTCTACGGATGAAACGTGGACGCCGGGCAGATTTGGGGCACGTTCATATCCACGGTATAAATCAAAGCGCCAATACCGCTTTGAAGAGAGAAGCAAAATGTGTACTACTCATTTGTTAAGAGATGCAATCTGCACATGTTCGGTGGCGACAACATTGCGACAATACAAAAATAAGAAAGAATATTTTACTTAAGATCATTCAGTTGATTACAAATATACCTTTTTTTCATATTCCGCATATCTTCGTCAATTTTCTGATGTTTTGCAAATTCCTCCCGTATTCCCCCGTTAACGAATCACGAGTGCTTAAATTGATGACGTAGCAGATAAATTAATTGTGATTCGGCTACAGGTTTTCAAATTCAAATTAATTTCGATCACTGACCATCTTCGGGAATACATCAGAATGCAAAATGTAAACAATGAGAGTTTATTCACCAAAAAAATTTTTTTTATTTTGTATAATTTATTTCATTTTTTTTCTTTTTCATGAAAATTGTATCATGAAATATAATGGGCTTTAAATAAGATTTATTATATATATGTATTCAAATAAAAAGCAAGAAAATATAAAAAAACATAAATGTTAATAGAGCCCCCCCCCCCCCCCCCCAAAAAAAAAAGGAAAAAAAAAAAGAAGAAGGAAATGAATGCAATGCTTCATTCATGTAATGTACCAAGGAAAGAATACATTTATGCAACTATCAATTAGAAAGACTTTTGCAAGCATGTAATATGGGGATTTTGACAACTTTTGCCATTCCCTACTTTGGGTTTTAGACTAAAAAAAGGGAATACAATGTTAAAATTTCCACTAGGCATGCCCGCCATTCCCAGGGGCAAAGCATTGCTAGGTGCTTTGCTTTACTTTCATTCTTTTTTCATTACATTTTATTTTTTATTAATCTTTAATTGGTTAACTGACTAAGAATAACATTCCAAAATTCCCCAGCTAGATTTGAAACCGCGATCTAACTTTACACCGCGCTGCATATAACTAGCGTGGCAGATGATACACAAACATGCATGTGTATATTTATAGGCAACTACAAGTGATGGAATTGCAATTGTCAATGTTTCAAATAGCTCCTTATTATTTGCCACTTACTCGCTAGCACATTTACGTTTATTGAACATTTTATTTCCAGCATAAATTATTTGCACATTTCAATACGGTTTCGACTTCCATAATGAAACCGTACAAAAATATACATAAGAATTAACATCAATGGATGAAAAAAAAATCAGGCCTTTTTCTCTGTGTAGTTAGAGGAAAAATAAGTGTATCTAATTATTGCCCAGAAAAAAATGCTGTTCGATGCTAAATGCGCGCTATCATAGAACATAGTTTTTAAAAATGCCATCTAAAGAAAATCAATCGCTGTACGAGACTACATCAGGAAAGCTCCCCGTCCCACTACAGACCACCTCTAAGTTTTGTCACGGCTTATTACGGCCTATTACGTTCTGTCACGTCTTGTTGCGTTAATCCCGTTTTCCTACGGCCTACTAGATTTCTGATCCGCACCGTGACTGCCGTGGCGAATTTTTTTGACAGTTAAAAAAATCTGGCCCGGCATCCTCGACGATCACGGCCTGTCACGTTTGCCCATTCCGTTCCCCCACGTTCTCTCACGGCCACCCCGTTTTGTCCACGGTGGCCTGAAACGTGGTCGTCGTGGCCGCCGAGACATAATGCAAACGCAGCATTAGCAACAGTTGACAATAACATAATAGTGTGCTAATTTATTTTATTTACGTTACTTATACGTATCAGTGGCATCCATGCATTACCCATAATCCTTTGAGCGCTTTTACACAGGTCATTCAAACTGGTGTTTCCGACTTAATTGTTACATCAACAGATAAACGGTGTAAAAGCTATATTCTAAATTTATAATACAGTGAATAGTTATGTGACAAATATATCTTATAATACAATGTAATTAAATTGTCAGTATTTCCAAAGGGTCAAATGGAAGAACCCATCACTATATTATTATGTTGTGTAATACAGTAGACTCGACCGTTGACGTGATATGTTACAAGCGTTATTGATTCTTAACTCACGATGCAACATGCGTCGACGATTCTTTTGAAATGGTAACGTTTACGATTTAATTTCCATAGCTGTATGAAAAATGGTGATGAATATTTCAAATGAAAATATCACAAATTCAAATAATGAGGAAATATCTTGATTTAGTGATCTAAAACAAATTACTACCTCTTAACAAAAATGAACGAGTGTTAATAGCCTGATGGGTCCATGTGAAGTTGCAGACATTGTACAGCATGTGTCATAACTTTAACTTAAATCTCTCGTATGTGGAGAGTTATACTGTGGACATTTTTGTTTAACAATGGATAAAAACACATCAATTCCATGTTATTGGTACATGTACCACATATCAAATCTATCTTAATTTGATTGATTTTCCATCTAAAAAAAGGGGGGGGGGGCGGGATGAGGGAAATGACCATGAAAGTAAAGGGCCATTCTGCAAAATTTGTTTTCTTTAACATCCTTTTCAAGTCATTCAAAATAATGCTGCGGAGAAAGAGGAAAAAAAAATCTGAAAAGAAGAGCTGTTCTTGGATTTTTTTATTTATGAAGAGTACATACAGAAACTAGCTCACTCATTTTTGACATCATTTTCCAGGGATCAAATTATTTATTTTAGCAAATGTGGTAGAGAACTATGAGGTGACCAATTGTGCCAAATGAAATTAAAATCTGACCATCTGTTTCAAAGATATTTTTATAAACAGTATAATTAGGAAACTAATAGCCAACCATCTGGTGCTCCATTTGTCAAATTATTATTTTAGGATATTCCATCGTAAAAATAGGAGTTTCAGGGTGCATATTTTTCTGCATGATTGCCAATTGGCAAAAACAATTTAATTTACATATTTAAACATAAAAACCATCCAGTTGAACAAAATTCAAACATAAAACCTAAGCAGTCTAGAAAATAAACAGTTGTGAGTCTTTAGAAAACGTAGTTAACTTTGGTAGTGGACTCGTCCCACTAAGTCGCGAAACTCGCAGTGTATAAATTAACTAACATAAGCCATATATAGTCAAACGATTTTAGGCTTTTATATTATAATCTTTTGGCTTAATTGGTGCTGGAATATTTTTTAAATTTTTATATGATATCTGATTCAGTTTTGTTATTTTAGTTTGGCTACAAGGTGGTAATGGTTAAATATTTATATTTTCTTGAATTGCCTCCCTTTAATTTATTCTCATCCCAGTGGAAATATATAAATCTTCCACATACAATATATAATTTTGCGCGTCAGTTTAAGACCAAATATGATTCTGCTTATACATGTATTCACCCTTCTTTTATTCTTACGCTATCTGGTGAGATGTAAGATTGGAGAAATACGTTAAGGATTTTAGGTTAGGTTACTACTGCACCAAGAAAGCACTGCGCTATTTGGTGTGGTGTAACTTCGTAATATTAATGGTTTAAAGAGATCTTTTTGAAGCTCAGTGTTGAAAATATAGAAAAAATATAAAACTGACTTGTTAAATTTCGTTTAAGCTAATGGGATAATTTTGTGTTCAGTATTAAGTTAGGGAGTTAAATTCATTTTTTTTTATTTTGTTCTCAAATTAATTAAACGTTGATTATTTGAGACAATCAATCATTGTTACAATCATTCGTAAATAAGCTTTGTATATATTTCATAGCTTAACTTTAATTTATCTAATCATACAACCAGGAAAGTCACAAGGAAAATTTAGTTTCACATATCTATAGTTTTTCAGACCGCTCGGACACGTTACAATAGCATCAGCCTCCGTTTGCGCAGTTGGTCAAGTGCTCGTCTGCTCAACTAGGGGCCCCAAGATCGAATCCCACTGAATGAACTTTTTTATGGTTCGCTTATATTTCATTTTTATCCCTTCTTTTTTCACTTTCTATTATATCTCATACATTTAGCGACAAATACGTTTTATAGCATTATTTTAAAACCACCGACCATTTAAAACTTGCCAGCATTATGATATTAAATATATTATAAGTATCTACATGTACGTTGTTTTACGTTGTCATAAATAAAAATCCATACAACAAAATGTATTACATTGTTTTAGATGGCTTAGAAATGCTCTCTGTTTCACATCATAAACATGGAAAAACAAACTATTATTAATTGATTAATTGATTGAATGACTGATGCTTATGTTAGACGCATATACTCGTACACATATGTATATAGTTCAGGCTACCAAACAATAAATCACAGTGTTAAACAGACACTTCAAAATCAGCAAGTGTATAAAATCAATTAATCATGAAAGACTTCTACTAAAAGTGATCTAGATCAATGATATATTTCAAAGGATGAATCAACATATTGTATCACAGTTATTGTTTACATGTTATATTACTTTCACAGCTAATGACATACCATATAATAGAAATATTCATTTTTGAAAGAGTCGTGTTTGTATTGGGTCCAAAATCGCAGTTTAACATGAATATTTAAGATATTGGCGTGTATTAACCCAGGATTACCCATAAGATCTGTGAAGCTAATTTGAAATGAGGTCCTTGGTTAAATATACCTACTATTACAAATGTAAACAAAAACTAATCAAAAAAGACCTTGAAATATGGAAGCATACCTCTTAAATGGTTTCTATATTAAAGCTGACACCAAAATTTACTTAGAGATGTTTTCGGCTCACCTTTCAGATAAATATTGGATATAAAAATCTTAATTTTTTAAAAACATTAAAGCTATAAACGTTATCTGTTTAAATACTCTAGTGCAAGACGGCCGGTGACACCAAATTTTCAAGAAACCAAAACCTTCTTAAAGGAGTTTACGGGAATTCACCCGCTATTATCAGAAAAGCTCGCTGCTAATTAAATATGCATACATTACCGTAAGTTCAAAGGGCAAAAGGTCATCGATACAAAAATGCTGAACAACATTCTGATAGCGATGAAAATAGAAAAGACACATGTTCGTGTGTACAGCTGAAAAGTCGGCTTTTTTTAACGATTTTCTTTATGTTCATATAAAATTGTTTGTTCCAATTGACTTTTATGGATCTACTCAAAGTTTGCTAAGCACCACCGGCTATTTTCCCATAGAGTCCCATGAAAACACATGTTTAATGTAATGCTATGTACCTGAAAGGAAAGCGTTAGCTGACCATCATTTTTACGCATAGTTTTTGTCAAAATGATAGAAAAGAGACACAAAAATGAGTTACAACGATTTAGCCAATTACTGTCATTAGTTGGCAAATTCACAAAAGTGTGTTATTTTGCAAGAAATGGCATTTTATAAATTTAAGTTAAATCTTGTGATCAATACAGAAAAAAAAATGACCATGAACAGGCCAACATCGTCACAAATATCCTTAAAAGTATTCCATTTAGAAAACAGGAATATTTGAAGATTAAAGTTCTGAATTTAGCTGACTTTAAATTTTAAGGTGTTTTCTCAAACTTTTGCACTTTCTAATTATGATTAATTCCCAGTATTGAGGATCCGAAAGGCTTATTTTTTGTAACTGGTAGTAAGTTTGGTACATAAGCAATGCTTCTGCATAAAAGCAAGATTTGTTTTATTGTAAAATTTAATGTAGCATGCCTTTAAAGTCGCTTGTCTAAGCATGAAACGCTACGGGAAAATAGAGGATGGTGCTTAGCAAACTTTGAGTAGTATATATATGTGGCACACTGTATTTTCACGCAGTGTTTCAACATACAACTTTCTGTCAAGATTGGTAAGGATAAATGTTGGACCGAATACATCTTTAATACAACAGCAAGAACAATCTATATTGTTATTGCTATTTTACTAAATTGCAATTAGTAGAAATTTTAAATTCACCAATTTTCCTCATATCATCCGGAAAGGAATCCAATTCATTAATTGTATTATAATAGAAAGTCACTTTATTTCTTATTACATTTGGGCACTCTAAAATTGTATATCTTTGTCCTAGTGGAGTAAAAATGTACTGGTACAGAGTTTTCTTTCACGTATGAGGGGCATTCATTATTAACACTTTTAAAACATGATTGAGCCGCAATTGTTTGTTTCTATTTTCTACATTTAATAAAGACATCTCAGCAAGGTTAGTCTGATTTACCCTTTCTCTAGGACTCATGTCATGAAATCTAATAATTTTATTTTGACTCTCCAAAACCCTTATTTAAACTTGGATACCAGAAAGAACATGCATAATCCAAGTGATGTTGAATTGAAGCAGAACATAGATGTCTTCTAGTCCTAGTGTCTAAACACTTTACTGTACAAGAATTTAAGGCGCGAGTTGACTCTACTTACGAAATTATTTACATTAGTTTCTCCGGATAGTGAGTGATCAATAGTTACCCCAAGATACTTGACAGACAGTATGGATTCACTAATATGTCCATTGCAGATAATGTTAAAATGTTTACCCTTTTCCCCTTTGCTTTGAGCCATCGATTATAGATTTATTTTTCCAAGATGCAGAAGCAAATTATCATCAACTAGCCATTTAAAACAAGAAGCTCTCCTTAATTTTTCAGAAAGTGAATTTGGATTTTTTTGAACAAATAAGATGGCGTTGTCCTCTGCATATAATATCAATTTTACATTAAGGGTTAATGCTTATGAACATATAATTCACATAACATAAAAAGTGGGCCCAATATGCATGTCACATGTGAAATATCTATATTCAGGCAAGGCATTGTTAACTAAAACACTTCAAGTTTTCCTTCTGACAGATAAGACATAAACTAGTCAGTATTACTATCACCCATAATTTGGACACAATGCTTAAAAATACTAACAGGCCTGTAACTGCCAAGCTCAGGATTGCTATTTGGTTTCACTCTAGCTATTGTAACGTGTCCGGTCTAGTTCTGCCTCAAACGATAGCTGGCTAGATCTCGTAGTGAAGAACTCGGTTAGTCTGTCAACTTCTAAGTTGGAGACACTGTCACTTTTCCAAGCACAACGCAATACTGTGCTGTTACTCAGCAAGAAGCATGTTTAAACTATTTCTGCTGCTTTTCCAGACACAACGCAATGCTGTGATATTACTCAGAAACCCGAAATTCGTTTAACCTTAACCAAAGGACTTAGTTTGTCCAGAGCATAAGCAACGAACAGACCGACTTACTTAAGAACGCGAAGCTGGTTATATTCTAGAAGTTATATGAAATTGGGATGGGCTTTTTTCAGGATTAACTTCAATTAATATTAGATATTAACAAGTAAATGGTGTTGCACGCAACACATGGGTTCCTTACCGGTGAGGTTCTTAATTTTTTCGTTACCATAGCAATCAGAATTTTGGTACGAGAAAAAAAGACAAGGTGACGTGCAGAATCTTCATACCGCCATCTATATATATATACCAAGTTTCATAACTTCATATTAAACGGTTTTAATCGCGGGATCCAGATTTCCGGACATCCGAACGGACAGACAGAGGGCAAATCTAGTCCCCTCCGGTGTAAACACCGGTAAGGGAATAATTATGCGGCTTAGTTAACATATCTGTTATTCTTCACGGCGAAATAACTCTTTGCCCGATTGACATTTAATCTAAATTGTTATTACTTTTAAAACAGAAAAAAAAACAACGTTTTCCGAACGTATTTAATATATCGCATACCAGTATACCGTACCGTCAACAAGATCCAACTGAACATTAACAAGACAATTTCAAATATTTCCCATAGGTTTCCTACCCGTACTATAAAAATCTCATTAATATCGCTCACTGTGTTCAACCAGCCCTATACCCATGCTGTAGTGACTGTACCTGTTAAACGAATTTACAACGTTCGGTACACTATATCGCTTTCCAGTATATCGTACCGTACACAAGTATATGAACATAATACAAAACTTTTTCACTACACTATCTTCATTTCACCTGGAACATAATTCTCTGATATTGATATATCAATAATAAAAGTAATAGGTATTCTCATTAACGTAGCAGCTTCTCTAAAATATCGTGCTGGTTTTTCTTTCAAACCAGTACTCTTTGATGAGTTAAGATTTTTCAGGTCTTTGTATACAAATGAACCAGTAGCATATTTTAAAACATTTTTTTGTAGATTTTCTATCTAAATAAAAATCAAATAAAGTTTGAGATTTTAAGTTAGACAAATGATTAGGTCGTGGTAATTCATCAACAAATTTTGATGCCACTGTTGATATAGTCATTGAAATGATTTGCATTTCTTAGGACTTATTTGTAACCTAAATGTTTAAAAGCCGCTAAAGACTATTTGATTTATTCCTGTTTTCTTTAATTTCACTAAAACATATGAGACTTTGCATGTTTCGCTTCTCTTTGAACAGTAGTTCTGTATTTAGTGTAAAATGTAAAATCACCAAGGTTACCATGTTTTCTAAACTTTAACAAGTAAAAATCTCTATGTTTGAAAAAATGTAAAATTTTTGCTGAAATCCATGTTTCAATCTGCAGTGTTTTTTTTTTACAATATTTGATGCAGGGGTACTGAAACTCACAGCGCTATAAATATGAGTACCAATACAGTAAGTATGCATCATTGTTTAATTTTGATAGCATTTTCCATTTGTTTCATGCATTCAGAAGATGCATTGAAAATAAAACATTGCATCCACACCAAAAACATTACATCTAGGATGCAGGATGCAGAGGTAAAAAACAGAGTTTAATTCTGATATGAAATGTCTATAAAAGCTAGCCAAACAACATAAACATTTGCAGAAAAAACAACAACATTTACTCCATTTCAATAAACAACTCATTTGCGCAACCTTTGATGTAACTTACTTTAGAAAAATAGTATTCATGAAATGTTAACTTTGACTCATAACTTTCTTAGAACAAAATGTCACAAACTAAGCACTCAATATGGATATTGTACTACATGTATACTGACTCTTTTCTTTCTTTGAATTGGTTAGAATATGGTCAATATTTCTACTTGATTTAGCAGAAAATTTGTTTGCTTCATTTTATAATTTGCTGAATCTCAAATTCTCAGAATACTAGACTAAGATTTAAATGATGAACAAGATATCTGTTTAATAATAAATGATTTCACCCATACACATGCATATGTATTTCTCAGTCAGACCTTAAGCTGGTTAAAATATTTTCTAATTGCTTTAAAACATTAGACTGCCTAGGGTGGCAATATGAAGTTCCAACGAAAATTGGTTCAGTTGTTGGTAAGAGAAGTTCAATAAAACAATTTCATTATTTGAAAGATTCAGGTCATGTCTAATAGTAAATGCAGTATCATTCCTTGCATAACAAAACACCTCACCCCATGCCTGTCTCTTTCACAACACAGTGGCGGTAAATCCCAACAGAATTTCCATTAGACTATTGTTCTGCTTCTTTTTAAGTAAAACAAAACAACAAAAAACAACCCAGATGTCTCACCGTCCGCCAACATGAATTGCTGCTGTTTCATTGCAGCAAAGGTAAACCCAAAACAACAATTTTATAAACATTGATGTACAGGCCCGTTATAGGCTAACTAGTTGACATAACATTGTAATTAATCATTATGAAATTAACTATTTAGTCGAGAAGCCATAATTCATACAAGTCAGAATTCTAATGTTTACGTTTCCTTAGCCTATTATACTACTAGTAAGTTGTTTCCTAAAATAAACATTTTGACAATTCACCTTGAAAACGTTGGATGAAATAAATTTAGCAAGACATCAGAGTTAATGTAAGGAAAAGTGTCATATTAATAAGAGTATTATAAAAATATATTTACAAAAAAAAAAACATTTTAAAATAAGAGTTGAAAGTACGATAGAAATTAAAAAAAACAACAAACTTTTAAACAACTAGATCAAGGGACGTGTCCCTGAAGCATCTTAAGATTGAGATAACATAAACAAAATCCTGTAAATTCAATATTTTCTGAAATTATATGTCCATCTCAAACTAAACAGCTAATTGTCCGGATGGAGGTCCACTGTTTGGCACTAGTGGAATCTAAGATTAACAAAATCAGGTGTATTCCCGATCAGAAGAAAATGATCTTATACTTAAGCAATATATTTAATGTCCCGTCGACAGTATCTTAATCATTTAGAGAATTTGCCTACTTGAGACAGACATAGTGCTGCCACACTGCAGAATCACGACGTAGACATGTTGTATCAGTCTCATATAATCCTGACACCGGGTCAAAAAGGTCCTGAAATTTCCCCTAAGCGCCAAGTAAGGAAACTATACTTATACCATTTTTTATGAATTTTGTATATCCGGGCCGGGGATCGAACCCACGACCTTCCGATACTAGGTAGTATTGTCTTACACCTTTCCTTGAACAAAACTACTCATGAATAGTTATTTATTAAAGTTTGTCCGACTTAATCGCCCAATGAGATGCTTGCATTTCGTTCAAAATTTGAAAAATATATTGCATAAAATGAATCGCGAGGTCTTGATATGGAGAAAAATGAGTGTATGCTGCCTACTTGATCTTTGGACTGAAGGTTTAAAATACTGACTCTGAACCATCACAGTCAATCAAACGGAAGTTGGTTCCATAACGTGAGGTGAAAGGCAAAGCTGTATGGCGTACAAAATGTTATCGTTTATATTTTAAAGATTATGGATTTATCGCAGCGCTCCGTTTCTCGTCGCTTGCGATGAATTTTTATCTTCATAGTTCATAGGGACAAATCTTCTCTTTATAGCCAAATGACACCATTTATAGCCAAATGACACCATTTATAGCCAAATGACACCATTTATAGCCAAATGACACCACCTTTTTAAAAGTATAGTTTTTTTTTTTTATTTTGCATGAAGATTTTTCATTTATGTTGACATTTATCGGGTGTAGATGTAGGTTTATACAACCATGTATCATATTTAATTCACCGAGTGAGGAGAAAAATCAATATTGATTTTCCTCCTCACTCGATGAATTAAAAATGATATTCCACTATAACTGATATTTTTTCTTTCATGTTATGCCTTCCTGCGACGTTTTACACATTACTACTAAGTTCATCATTACTTTTAGCCTGTGGGGAGTCCCAAACTTCCGAATTCGCACGAATCATTATTCGGTCTAACAAATAAATAAACACAAAGAAATCTTATAATCAACATTTCTTTCAGGTTTTTCTTGAAGAAGTTTTATTTCAATGTAGAAATCAATAATGAAAGGAGTCCAATTACAAAGCAGTGGAAATTATAAGAATGGTAATATTCACTTTTGGAACTGAGATTATAAGAATGGTAATATTCACTTTTGAAACTGAGATTATAAGAATGGTAATATTCACTTTTGAAACTGAGATTATAAGAATGGTAATATTCACTTTTGGAACTGAGATTATAAGAATGGTAATATTCACTTTTGAAACTGATTATAAGAATGGTAATATTCACTTTTGAAACTGAGATTATAAGAATGAAACTGAGATTATAAGAATGGTAATATTCACTTTTGGAACTGAGATTATAAGAATGGTAATATTCACTTTTGAAACTGATTACCATTTTTAATTCACTGATATTTCCCTATAATACACCCAAAGTATTAAAAAGAAACACATAATAGCCTAAACGTTTATCAATTTGAATTTTAACATAGGTAATTAAGCAAAATAGGCAACTTTTACTTATATTTATATGTCAGTGTGTCTTTCATGCTAGTTGTATACCAGTTGGTGTTGTTGTTAACTCTTTGATTTTAATTTGATTTTAGGCTGAGTAAAAAGGTAAAGTATTGTAGGTTTTGGACATATTCAGTCTTCCTATATACTTTACTAAAATAGGTATTAATTTGTATTGCTGTCACTTTTAAATGTTAATTTATTAATATGATAATAAATAGATATTTTGGGTTAAACTGTTTAGTTTGAATATAGGAATTTAGCATTTTGCTACATTTTTTTATGTGTATTTAATTTATCTATATACAAAGTCATACGAATCTGGTACATTTATAAATAAAATTTTAACATATGAGTCATTGATCTGGAATGCATAAATAAAATCTTGAATCTTGAACAATTTGGTACAGTATCAATTATTGCCATGTGAGTACCGTTAGAAAAAATAATAACGTCGCTGACAATTCATCCACTCGCGTCGTGACGTAAACAGTCTGGTACAGGTACATGTTTGCTTATCTAGAGAAAATAGAGTATCATTTGCTTTTGAGCGATGTGAAACTATATTTGATACCCACATACATGAATTCAAGAACACATTATTCTTAGTGCGAACATACGAGGTTTACAGTTCTCGGGATTTGTTTCTGAAGCGATAATTTGTCTCGCAATTTTTCTTTTCTTTTCTTTTAATTCCCCCCCCCCCCTCCCCCACTCACCCAATTAAAAACAATAAAACCTCGGGAAGATTGAAAAACCTCTCATGTTTTTTTTGTTTTTTTTTTTGATATTGTCGTAAATGTACGGTGTTGTCTGTTCTAGATGAAGGAGGATTTAGTGGCCCGAATTTGACACCGTAGATATATTAGGATCATCCGTCACGTAATATACAGAGTTTTTTTATGCATTTATCTTGTATATAAGAGAGGGAAATTGCCGATTGCTTCCAAACAGAAACAGACAACACTAGCAAGCGACAATGAAAGGGCTGGTGGCACTCGTGATCATTGCGTTAGTAGAGGGGAGCCAGACGTTTGAAATGGAACTCGTTTTCCGTGCAACGGCAGGAAATGGAAAAAATGTGGTAGTGGCTTGGGAGACGGGTATGTACTCTAATTATAATAAATAGTTACTGATGCTGTAGGAGTAGAAAATATAGTGATAACAGTACCACAAGTACTAGTTGTTGCAGTGGCAGCAGTAGCAGTTGAAGTTGAAGAATTAGTACACAGAATATAATAATTATATATATCATGTTTGCTTTATCAGCACAGTGGCAGAATTTTTATAAAAAATAGTAGCAGTGAAAGGGTTGCATAAATGCTTTTTCATTTCATACAGCTTGCTGTCATTATTTATCATACAAGTTGTTTTATTTCTTCACACTGCGGATTAACGGGTAAATATTTCATTGTTAAAACTTAGTTATAATTTCATATAATTATTTGGAAAATCTAATCTGTGTGCTTTATTTTTATTTAGTCGTGGACTACAAATCTCTCAGCCCCTCACCGCTGTGGGTTCGAATCCCGGCAGGGACTTCGGATTTTTCATGTGAGGAAGCCTTCCAGCTGGCTTGCGGTAGGTCGGTGGTTCTACCCGGGTACCTCTGTGTACTCGGGGTCTTCCTCCACCTGTAATTAGCTGGACGTCGCTATATGATTGAAATACTATCGCAGCGACGGTAAGCCGCAATACAACAATACAACAATTCTTTTTATTCATTAAAATGATATATACATGATCATTTACTAAAATAATTTGGAACAGTTTATCTACAAAGTGAATGATTTTTATGAACTGACATATACAGGAGCTAGTTCGTCATGAAGACATGAATTAAAAATGATATTTCAGATACTGATCCGGAATGCAACGCTTCTGCTACTAGTTTTTCCTTTGGTTTATTATGGAAACATTGAGCGCCAAAATATGTTGTTATGTATTAATGTCAAACTGAGAGACTATCAGCTTAACAATGGGGAAAATCACGGAATATTGTGCGCAGGTGTGAAATGCGATAACAGCCTATTTTAGGTAGATGTGAAATGCTTACTTTTAACTTTAACTTTTATTTACAAATGCATAATTCCTACCGTAGTAGGGAAACATTAGCAGCACAAAAACATATAGATATATAAAGTACAAATAAATGCAATGGAAAACGGCTGGTGGGATTATTGATTATACTGGAATCTAAAATCTTTATATGTATTAAGCCTTCTCTCTCTCTCACTCTCTCTCTCTCTCTCTCTCTCTCATAGAGTCTCTCCTCGCTATTTCTATTTCTAAATTGCACATGAGCTTTTCTAACAGAGTATTTATCATACATAATAACATTAACAATTTAAGTACATGTACATGTATTATATATGCCCCCCCCCCCTCTCTCTCTCTCTCCCTCTCTCTTTCTGACACATAGAGTCTCTTCCTCACTCTTTCTATTTCTGAGTTGCATATGAGCTTTTCAAACAGAGTATTTATCATACACAATAACATTAACAATTGTAGTTAATGTAATTATATATATCTCTCTCTCTTAAACACACACATAAAGTCTCTCCCTCGCTCTTTCTATTACGAGCTTTTCAAACAGAGTATTTATCATTACACAGTAACATTAACAATTGTAGTACATGTAGTTATCTCTCTCTCTCTCTCTCTCTCTCGTGATCTGGTTATGTAAATAAATAGAACATGTATTACCAAAATAACTTAAAAACAGAAAATAAACAGAAAAAAAATACTGATGACAATATGTGTTATTTACAGCATGAATCCTGATTATTCCTTTTATAAGGTTATACACATGTAATGACTCTCAATACTCTCAATATATATTTCAAAAAGGAATAAATGTAGGATACCATCCTACTGCAGTCTTTAATATAAGAAAGACTTGTTATGTGACTTTTACACTCTTGATTTGCCTAAACCCTGCGAAAACGAAAGTGGTTTAGCCAAATCACATGCTTAAAAGTTGATGATCAATATGTAAACACACACACACACACACACACACATACACATTTTCATACACATACACATACATATACACATATATATATATATACATAATACATACATACACATACATACACACACACATACATATACATACATACACACATACATATATATATTTTATTATATATATACACATATATATACTTGTTATATTATATCAAAATTGTTTCAGAAATGCCTTCAACTTATAAAATTTATTTATTTGAAGAATTTAACTATGGCTGAACATAGTATACTAAACCTTTTGAGTTTTATAACGTTTTCAGATTTAATTAATTCGATAAGTTTTATCATATTTGGGCGTTTATAAATTGACATATCTAAAAAAAAAATTCTTTGTTCATGAAAAATTGGAATTTAAATAAGTAGTGGAATTCATCTCCTTGGTCTCTGCATTGTATGCATTTACGTTCAGCACTGGGTATTTTTTGCCAGCGTCCGGTTTCAATAGGTAAATTGTAGTTTCTTTTAATAAATGCAATAATATTTTTACTTTGGTACGACGGTAGTTTATTGATATAAGGACTTCGGATAAAAGATGTTTGGCTCAATTCTAAGTGCCATTGCTGTATAAACATATCTTTAAGTTTCTGATAGGAAGACTTGATGAGCCACTTACTATTAGGAAAATTTTGGCTATTCCAGATACCGGAAAATCCTAATGAGCATAGGTTATTTTTAACACTATCTAGCCAAGCTGATTTGATTTTGTTTTGTGAGTATAGCTGGTATAATGTTAAATAAACTTTTGCAGATAATTTTGTTGTCTTATTATCTTTGATATTTTCAATCATACGTGACCAATAAGCTATTACTCTGTTTTTATACTAACCATTAGTGGTGTAATACCGGTTTCACGATAAACCATATATGAGGGTGTGGATTTCTTTAGATTAGATATATATTTGTAAAATTTTAATTGTATTTTTTCTAACATGTTTATATTACCATAGCCCCATATTTCACTGCCATGTAGTAAAATTGGTTTAATAGTTTTTTCGAAGAGGTCAATTTGTAGGTCGAAAGGTACATTGTGTGATTTTATCTTTTTGAGCAAAGAGAACATGGCTTTATTTGCTTGTTCGGCAATATGAATTTTAGTTTTATGGAACGAGCCAGTTTTCGTAAAATAAATACCAAAGTATTTATATTCATCTACAAATTCTAAAGTAGTATCTCCAATCTTGAACTTTTGAGGCTTTTTTGAATTCCCTTTACTGAATCGCATAACTTTTGTTTTACTTGTATTGATATTTAGTTTCCAGGTGTCGCAATAATGTTTAAATTCATTTAATGCATTTTGTAGGTCTGTTTCATTGTCACTGAAGATTATAGTATCATCCGCATAAAGGAGAATAAAAAGCTTTAGATATATGTGTGCCTCATCCGTAATAGTTGTTCTTGAAATGCCGTTTATGTTTTTTGATTTTAGGTAAAGGTACCATTAATATTTTCGAATTTTAGTTTTTCCCACAACCCTGTTCTCCATACTGAATCAAAAGCCTGTTTGAAGTCAATAAAACAACAATATAATTTTTTCTTATCAGATTGTACGAGGTCAATTAAGCTTTTTAGAATAAATATGTTGTCAATTGTTGAGAATCTTTTTCGGAATCCACCTTGGGTCTCGTGGATAAGATTTGATTTTTCTGCGTATATATTTAATCTGTTATTAATGATACAAGTAAATAGTTTTCCTAAACAGCTGAGGAGTGATATGGGACGGTAATTTTCTGGAAGCTGTGGATTTCCCTTATTTTTATATATTGGTTTGACTAGGCCTGTTGTCCAACTTTCAGGCATGATTCCCTTGTCAAATACTATGTTAAAAAAACTTGCTGTATATATTTATCATGTAGTTAATTGAATGCTTTATTTGCTCGTTTACTATTTCGTCTATCCCTGGCGCTTTATTATTTTTTAGGGTTTTAACTGCTCTAAGTATTTCCTTATTGGTTATTGGGCCATTGATTTCTTCATTATAATTTATATTGTTGTCATTTTCATTTGTATCATATGTTTCAGAGTCATCAAGATTTTCATTCAAACTTTTGAAATATTCATAAAAGTTTTGCAAAGAAGCAGTGATATTAGACGTAGTACCTTTGGAATCATTTAGATTTTTCCAGTAATGTTTAGGATCGTTTGACTTAAGCATTCTAAGTTTTTTTTAATTTTTGGTTTTTTTTTTTCATGTTATTTTTTAAATATTTTTTATAAATATTATATGACTTTCTTGTTTTATTGTATATATCTCGCATTTTCTGGCATGATCGGTCAAACCAGGGATAAACCTTTTTATCCTGTTTGTTATTTGTTTTATATTTCGCATTGCTATTTATAAATCCAAATGATTTTTCGGATGTATTCCCAAACATTTGAGCGATACCAGACACTATTTCATCCAATTGTTTTTGTGTTATGTCATTGTTGTCGGTCATCATGTTAAGTTCTATTCTATTTCTGATACTTTAATCATGTCTATATTTCCTGAAAATAAATTAGATTTTTTATCATCCCATAATTTTATTTTCGTTTTATTCTCAGTAATTGTTGTTTGATCTTTATTTTTATGTTTAATACTAAATTTAGTTTTCAGTTTAGCTGTGAGTGGACAATGGACATCCGAAAAAAAGGCAACAGAAGTCATCTACTTTAAAATCAGCGATATTTTCAAATACAAACGATGTTGAAATAAAATAGTCAAAAACACTAGAGTTTTTGCAGGTTAACATCGGGTTTTCATAGTCTCCAATAATCCGGCCATTCCAAATAAACATGTCATTATTTTTGCATAAATCAATGAAATTATAACCGTATTGATTTATTGTACTGTCTATGCACTTTCTGTTTATTGGTATATTACAATTCTTAAAGTTTTCAAGAATTTTCCCGTCTTCGTTTTCCATGCTTTCAAGTTCATATAAATCTGACAAAATTTCGTCCGTGAAAATGTAGTCAGACAAATGTCCAGAACGGGCATTGAAATCGCCAATTAATAAACAATGTTTACTACTGCCAAAATATCTGAAAAGTTCATTTTGTATCTCAAAGAATAAGTCTTTATGTGCAAACCTTGGGCCAGATGGCGGAACATAAATAATTCCGCACTTTAGGTCTTCGTCATTTGGAGTATTTGTTGTGCCATATATACTTTTGGAAATTGTAAAGATTTATTTGATTGCGATTTGTTATCAATTTTGACATAATCAGACAGATCGTTTTTAATTAACAGAGCTATTCCACCTGAACGATAATTTGTGATTTTTTTGCGGGTAAACGAATACGTAGTATATCCCGGGACCTGAATGTGATCTGTATCATCTGTTTTAATTTCTTGTAAACCTATTATATCATTATTGCATATACATGTATATGACATAAAATCTCGACAATTTAATTTTGACAAGATACCACATACATTTAAAGATAAAATATTTAAATCAGCATAAGAAGTACAATCATCAGTCTTCTGATTTACCGGTGGGTCATGGTAGCCGTTTCCCAGACACCGCTAGTCACATTTCCCGCTATTCAACGGTATCCCTCCCGAAGCTTCACGTGCTTTCACTGATGCCTGGTCATGATCTTTTTCAGCGGGGGGTAATGTTATCATTGGGGACGTTTGGATTTCCATACACGCTTCTTTTGGTAAAGTTTGTGTGCTAGGTTTTTGTAACATTGACGGAGAATGTTGCGTCCACATTGGCCACTGCGTAAAATCGTCGCTCTCACTTTCACTGGAGACAACGTAGGGTTTTTTGTACATTGTGTTTTCAAGCGGAGAAGTTGCCTTTTTCGATATACAGTCCCATTAGAACGACAACCCGGCGGTATAACGCAGGCAGAATATGCTACGTTAACGCTTACGTTAGCGGCTGTCAATGGTAATAGCCACGGTGGGCTAGGAGCTAAGATCCGACTAGATATAGCTTATGTTGTGGGACCAGGAATAAGGGGATAGATCGCAAGAAATAGATTCTAAGTTGTGTCATTTAAATGTATGCACTTGGTAAAAATTGCAAACTCCACAATTTGTTTGAATTTATTACAAAAGTGAATGACTTTTCCATTATTTGGAAATCAGTAAGGAGGTAAGGTGGACTCATAAGTTGGAAAACGGGGACTTCCTTGGGACTCCCCGAACACATTTTGGCTGTGTATAACATACAAAACAGATACATGTACTACAAGTTCATAGCTTTAATATGCTTTTCATTTCATTAGACACTTAATTTCTTTTTTTTTAAATGAAAAAGAACTATCGTTAAATCATCTAATGTATAATTTTGTATTTAGAAACTTAATTATCATGCACTTTTTGATAAACATTTCATAAGTATAGATAAAATCTGAGTTCTTACTGGAGCGGCGTCAGTTAAAATCTTAGGAGAAATGCAGAGATGGCATTTAAGCTATACACAATTTTAAGTATTAATCAGATGTTTGTCTTTCAAAAAGTTAAATTCATAGTTTATTTCATACAGTAAAATAATAACGACTGTAAGGCAATTGTTGTGCAAATACATTTGCTTTCTTTTCGTTTTGAAAAACAAAAACAAACAACAACAACAACAAAAGTTTTGCTTTGGATATACTTTTATTGTCTTTACTAATTCTGTTTATAAGCAAAATATTGCAGACTTAATAGCTGCAGAAATAGTCACTTTCATGTCCCTATTCCGGAATTCAGTTAGGGTCATCGCCTATAAAAGAAATAATCTTAAACGCAAAAACGTGAAATCACGAAAGTACGATGACGAAACGCGAAAACAATGATGACGAAAAAGTACGATGACAATAATTCGAAACTACGATTATGAGAACGCGAAAGAACGATGACGAAAATCGCAATGATGAAATTGCGATATGAAATCTCGCATTTTCGTCATTGTACGTTCCTTATTTCGTGTTTTCATTATCGTATTTTTGCGTTTTGTCATCGTGTTTTCGCGTTATCGTTCTTTCGTAATTTCGTGTATTCCTGTTTCAGATGATTTCCTTTCTAGGCGATGGCCCTAATGGAATTTCGTAGACAATAAGGATAGATGCTGCCCTTTAAGAAAAGTTCATTTTCAGTGTTTTAGCGAAAAAAGAATCTATATTCAATCCATTTTAAATATGTTTCAGCGAAATATATTTACTGATATTTAATAAGCATATGGATAACAAAAATAAATAACAAAACGTTACATATCTATACACAGAACATAATATCAATAGACATCAAATATTAATATTAAGGTGGATATTTTATATTAATCATACAAGTATATTTAGCTGAAAATAATAATAACTGAATGTATGGCAAAGCAGTCCCTATATTGGAAGTCCATGTTGAGAGAGAGATATTGGTAGTCCATGTTGAGAGAGAGAGAGAGAGAGAGAGAGAGACAGACAGACAGAGAAAGTTTATAAAATTATGAAACTGATGTGTGCGTGTGTGTTTTTTTTTGTTTTTTGTTTTTTAGATTGTTAGCTAACGCGTTATTGTCTTCTTTTTTATACACCTAGCACTACCATTTGCTATGCAAAACTGCGTAATACTATTGTTGTTTGTGGGTCTTTGAGTGATAGTCAAGTGAAGGAAATGTAAGTGTTTCAATATAATTATATTTGTTTGATGCAGGTGAGGGCACAACGTCCGTGAAACCAACCAATATGACGAGGTCAAAGGCCCTTCACTTCCGCCACCCTGACCTGAGTGACTGGGGCTCCAGTCTTCCGGTCCGCTACGCCAAGTTCGCCCTATTTAAGGATGCACAGGAGGTGGTCAGCTTCGGCTTCAATGCCACGGGGACCAACTCCACGAACTGGTTCTCAGAGGACAGAATGCTCTACTCGACATACGCTTCTCCAATGACATCATTCAATTACTTCAGTATCAAAGGACGTACCACAAAAGACAGTGAACGGAATTTCTACATCAACTCTGAATTGGGAGGCTGCAACAAAGGCTATGGTTACGTGGCAACAGTAGAGAAAGGCAAAGGTTGTTCCTATGATCAGCAAGCCTCGTACCCCCAGTTTCTCTACTCTACAATTGGTGGACCGGACTACTGGAACAAGAACAACTATGGACGTGCAGACTACCTGACCGTGTCCATTCTGCCATAAATACATGTTATCCTACTAGATCATTTACAGTGTAATGTGTTAACGCTGGTAATAAAGATCAATTTAAAGTATCGACTTGTTGTTATACGTTGTCATACAACAAAATACATTAAATTGTTTAAAATGGTTGACTTTTTTTTCTCTATTTCACAACAGAGACATGAGATCTGTATTTCATGTATAAACAGAGAGAGAGAAAGAGAGAGAGAAAGAGAGAGAGAGAAAATCACAACAGCAAGAAAAACTATTAGTTATCGTTTATATTTTAAATTTTATGGAAATTATCTTAAGCGACGCGAAGCGGAGAGCTACGATAAATTCATTAAATTTAAAATATAAACGATAACATATTTACAGTTTGTCACGTACGCCATACATTGCCTTTGACCTCGCGTTATAGAATCAACTCCCGATTGATTGACAGGACAGGTGATGGTCAGAGTCAGTATTACTGGTAACATTTTATAAGGCTACATGCAAAACTTGACGTAATCACCCGCCGCCGAAGCAAATTCCGCCTATTTAATAATAAGATCCTCATATTTTCATAATAACATTGATAGAATTTCCAAGATGATATTAGAATGCCAATACATGTACTGATTTAAAATTGAACACGGAAAGTTGGACACCAATAAAAAAAATAAATATAAATAAATACATATTGTTATGTACGAGATGAAATTGATGAAAACGCAAATAAACAAACAAACAAACAAACAAACAATAACAACAGATAATGCTTTTAAGTGAAAGATTGTGACATATTGAAATAATCATGAATGCCACTTAAAATCGATCATGATAGGTGGTTTAAGTAATAATTCAGACAGAAACATCTAAGACCCACACAAAAGACACTTCCACGTTCCACGGCTTCAAATCATCTCTAAAAACATACATACCGGTATATAATACCGTATAGCGGGTTATTTCTGCTGGTGTAATATTATGCGTTTTTGCCATAAAAATGGATTAGTCGAACCATGCAAAGAATATAAAAGTAGAATATATTTGTGCAAGGCTTCAACCTACGTAATCAAGTAATGTCAGATTCCGTTCCTTACCATTTTTAATATCCAGTACAGAGGGACACTCACACACACACACACACATACACATTTTGCGGCTCTATTGCCAGTGGGATCAAGGTATCGCTCTAACTGAAAAAGGGGCATTATTCGACTTAATGAAAAAATACCTACCGGTTTTATTTAAAAAAAAAAAAAAAAAAAAAAAAGTCAAAAGTGAGTGTCGGTACTGAAGAACATTATAGCTCGTTTTAAAACAGTTTCTAAATCATTGCGACTTTTATCTTCATTGGTGAAGGCAGCCAAGGATCGAACCCACAAAATCCCGCTCCCGGGGAAGACGCCTTTACCATTCAGTCACCGGTACCGATATTTGGAACAAAAAGTATAGGCTTGTAAATCCTGCTTCAGTACTAGTACAATTTATTGAGTTAAAATGATAGGTGCACTGTCGAATAATACGAGAGTTGCTACAATCATCGGAAGTCATAGTCACTTCCGTATAAATTGTGGAAATTTCAACTGGCAAAGCTTCGTTTTCATGTACAATGTATATTATTCAGCTACTTGTTGATAAATGAAACTACGCGTAGTATATCGAACACTCTTCCTTGATGTTACAAAATCACTGACTTTCAAAATCCGAACAACTATATGTAACGTGCCGTTTCATTGGTCATTTCCGGCGATGCAGTATCCTATGACTTAATATCCCACGGTTTCCGGGTCACGTAAAACCCCACCTGTCAAACACGCGATACCTCGCGGTGTTTATCGCATTGTCGTGTGTTCAAATTATAAACAATTAAACTCGGATTAGCGAACTCAATGGGACCTGACACTATACTTCGCTATAAGCATTATATAGATTAAATAGAGGCTAATGGTGGGATTCAGTGGAATATCATATTTAATTCATCGAGTGAGAAGAAAATTCAATATGAATTTCCTCCTCACGAGATGAATTAAAATAATATTCCAATGAAACTAACAGATTTTCTTTCATGTTATGCCTTTCTGCGGTGTTTGTCACATTGTTACCAAGTTCATCATAAATTTTAGCCTGTGGGGAGCCCCAAATTTCCGAATTCGCATGAATCGTTATTCGGTCTAATAAATGAACACAAAGAAAGCTAAAAATCAACATATCTTCAGGTATTTCTTGAAGTACCTTTATTGCAATGTAGAAATCAATAGTGAAATGTCTTAAAAAAATTAGTACATTTGTAGTCACCTTACAAAACAGTGAAAATTATAAAAATGGTAATATTCACCGTTTGAAACTGAGTGTGAAATTACCATTTTTAATTTACTGATATTTCCCTTAATCCACCGAAAGCAATAGATAGAAACACATCACAGCCTAAACGTTTATCAATTTGAATTTTAACATAGGTTATTAAGCATAATAGGCAACTTTTACTTATATTTATATATGACTTTGTCTTTCATGCTAATTGTATACTAATTTGAGTTGGTTTCTCTTTATAAATTTGATTTTAGGTTGAGTAATAAGGTAAAGTATTGGAGGTTTTGGGCATTCTGAAAAAATTTTGGGTTAAAATATTTGGTTTAAATACAGGAGTTTAGCATTTTGGTATAGTCAGTGTACTTAAATTTGGTAAAATTTGTATTTGTATGTGTATGTGTGTATTTATAAATTTATCTATATACAAAGTCATACGAATATTGGTACATGTAGAAGATATTTCCACACACTGAATTAGTATTTTGCATACGAGACTCCCTATCATTTTGTTATAATACATACTTGAATTAACATGTCAAAATAAAAAAAAAATGTATGTCCTCATGGGTCATTGACTTTCTGGAATGCATAAATAAAATCTTGAATCTTGAACAATTTGGTACAGTATCAATTATTGCCATGTGAGTACTGTTAGAAAAAATAACAACGACGCTGACAATTCATCCACTCACGTCTCGACGTAAACAGTCTGGTACAGGTACATGTTTGCTTATCTAGAGAAAATAGTGTATCATTTGCTTTTGAGCGATGTGAAACTATATTTGATACCCACATACATGAATTCAAGAACACATTATTCTTAGTGCGAACATACGAGGTTTACAGTTCTCGGGATTTGTTTCTGAAGCGATAATTTGTCTCGCATTTTGTTCTTTTCTTTTCTTTTAATCCCCCCCCCCCTCCCCCATCCACCCAATTAAAAACAATAAAACCTCGCGAAGATTGAAAAACCTCTCATGTTTATATTATTTTTGGATAGTGTCGTAAATATAAGGTGAAGATGGTTCTAGATGAAGGAGGATTTAGTGGCCCGAATTTGACACTAGATTAGATATATTAGGATCATCCGTCACGTAATATACAGAGTTGTTTTTTATGCATTTATCTTGTATATAAGAGAGGGAAATTGCCGATTGCTTCCAAACAGAAACAGACAACACTAGCAAGCGACAATGAAAGGACTGGTGGCATTCGTGATCTTTGCGTTAGTAGAGGGGAGCCAGACGTTTGAAATGGAACTCGTTTTCCGTGCAACGGCAGGAAATGGAAAAAATGTATTAGTGGCTTGGGAGACGGGTATGTACTCTGATTATAATAAATAGTTACTGATGCTGTAGGAGTAGAAAATATAGTGATAACAGTACCACAAGTACTAGTTGTTGCAGTGGCAGCAGTAGCAGTTGAAGTTGAAGAATTAGTACACAGAATATAATAATTATATATATCATGTTTGCTTTATCAGCACAGTGGTAGTAATTGTATAAAAAATAGTAGCAGTGAAAGGGTTGCATAAATGCTTTTTCATTTCATACAGCTTGCTGTCATTATTTATCATAAAAGTTGTTTTATTTCTTCACACTGCGGATTAACGGGTAAATATTTCATTGTTTTGCTTTATTTTTATTCATTAAAATGATATATACATGATCATTTACTAAAATATTTTGGAACAGTTTATCTACAAAGTGAATGATTTTTATGAACTGACATATACAGGAGCTAGTTCGTCATGAAGACATGAATTAAAAATGATATTTCAGATACTGATCCGGAATGCAACGCTTCTGCTACTAGTTTTTCCTTTGGTTTATTATGGAAACATTGAGCGCCAAAATATGTTGTTATGTATTAATGTCAAACTGAGAGACTATCAGCTTAACAATAAGGAAAATCACGGAATATTGTGGGCAGGTGTGAAATGCGATAACAGCCTATTTTAGGTAGATGTGAAATGCGACGGTGGGCTAGGAGCTAAGATCCGACTAGATATGGTTTATGTTGTGGGACCAGGAATAAGGGGATAGATCGCAAGAAACAGATTCTAAGTTGTGTCATTTAAATGTATGCACTTGGTAAAAATTGCAAACTCCACAATGTGTTTGAATTTATTACAAAAGTTAATGACTTTTCCATTATTTGGAAATCAGTAAGGAGGTAAGGTGGACTCATAAGTTGGAAAACGGGGACCTCCTTGGGACTCCCCGAGCACAATTTGGCTGTATATAACATACAAAACAGATACTACAAGTTCATAGCTTTAATATGCTTTTCATTTCATTAGACACTTAATTCATTAGACACTTAATTTCTTTTTTTTTAAATAAAAAAGAACTATCGATAAATCATCTAATGTATAATTTTGTATTTAGAAACTTAATTATCATGCACTTTTTGATAAACATTTAATAAGTATAGATAAAATCTGAGTTCTTACTGGAGCGGCTCAATTAAATCTTAGGAGAAATGCAAAGATGGCATTTAAGCTATACACAATTTTCAGTATTAATCAGATGTTCTTCTTTCAAAAAGTTAAATTCATAGTGTATTTCATACAGTAAAATAATAACGACTGTAAGGCAAGTGTTGTGCAAATACATTTGCTTTCTTTTCGTTTTGAAAAAACAACAACAAAAAAACAAAAAACAAAAACACTTTGATGTTTCTTGTTTTGAAATGCATACACATGTGTTGCTAAGTTATGCTTTGGATATACTTTTATTGTCTTTACTAATTCTGTTTATAAGCAAAATATTGCAGACTTAATAGCTGCAGAAATAGTCACTTTCATGTCCCTTTTCCGGAATTCAGTTATATTCAGATATGAAATCTCGCATTTTCGTCATTGCACGTTCTTTATTTTGTGTTTTCATTATCGTATTTTTGCGTTTTGTCATCGTGTTTTCGCGTTATCGTTCTTTCGTAATTTCGTGTATTCCTGTTTCAGATGATTTCCTTTCTAGGCGATGGCCCTAATGGAATTTCGTAGACAATAAGGATAAATGCTGCCCTTTAAGAAAAGTTCATTTTCAGTGTTTTAGCGAAAAAGAATCCATATTCAATCCATTTTAAATATATTTCAGCGAAATATATTTACTGATGTTTAATAAGCATATGGATAACAAAAATAAATAACAAAACGTTACATATCTATACACATAACATAATATAAAAAGGCATCAAATATTAATATTAAAGTGGATATTTTATATCAATCATACAAGTATATTGAGCTGAAAATAATAATAATTGAATGTATGACAGAGCAGTCCCTATACTGGAAGTCCATGTTGAGAGAGAGATATTGGTAGTCCATGTTGAGGGGGAGAGAGAGAGAGTTTATCGAAGTATGAAACTGATGTGTGTGTGTGTGTGTGTTTCTTTTTCCTCTTTTTTTTTTTTGGATTGTTAGCTAACGCGTTATTGTCTTCATTTTTTATACACCTAACACTACCATTTGCTATGCAAAATTGCGTAATACTATTGTTTGTGGGTCTTTGAGTGGTACTCAAGTGTAGGAAATGTAAGTATTTCAATATAATTATATTTATTTGATGCAGGTGATGGCACAACGTCCGCGAAACCAACCAATATGACGAGGTCAAAGGCCCCTCACTTCCGCCATCCTGACCTGAGTAACTGGGGCTCCAGTCTTCCGGTCCGCTACGCCAAGTTCGCCCTAATAAAGGATGCACAGGAGGTGGTCAGCTTCGGCTTCAATGCCACGGGGACCAACTACACGAACTGGTTCTCAGAGGACAGAATGCTCTACTCGACATACCCTTCTCCAATGACATCCTTCAATTACTTCAGTATCAAAGGACGTAAATTACCACTCAGTGAACGGAATTTCTTCATTAACACTGAGTCGGGAGGCTGCAGTAATTGCTATGGTTACGTGGCAACAGTGGAGAAATACGACAATGGTTGTGACTTTGATAAGCAAACCTCACACCCCCAGTTTCTCTACTCTACAATTGGAGGACCGGACTATTGGGAGAAGAACAACTATGGACGTGCAGACTACCTGACCGTGTCCATTCTGCCATAAATACATGTTATCATACTAGATCATTTACAGTGTAATGTGTTAACGCTGGTAATAAAGATCAATTTAAAGTATCGACTTGTTGTTATACGTTGTCATACAACAAAATACATTAAATTGTTTAAAATGGTTGACTTTTTTTCTCTCTATTTCACAACAGAGACATGAGATCTGTATTTCATGTATAAACAGAGAGAGAGAAAGAGAGATAGAAAGAGAGAGAGAGAGAGAGAGATAGAGAGAGAGAGAATCACAACAGCAAGAAAAACTGTTAGTTATCGTTTATATTTTAAATTTCATAGAAATTATCGTAAGCGACGCGAAGCGGAGAGCTACGCTAAATTCATTAAATTTGAAATATTAATTTTAACAAGTACTGTTCAAGATTGATTGATTCTTTGAATAATGAGAAATTAAAACCTTTGGAGGAATTTTGTAAAGAACTATTCCATTGCTGATTAAACTGGTCAATAAGAGTTTGTCTAATAAATTGTTTTACTGGTGACATGTGTGTTAATAGTTCCGTTTCTGATTATATCAAATATTCATATTGCCTGTTTCAAATAAGATTGTTTTTATGTGTGTTATCCATTTTGATTGGAAGTTGGGTATTTCTAGCATGATTTGATATATTTTGTATGATAATTTATCATGGTTTCCAGTAATAATTCTGACCCAAAATCCAATCCACCTACAGTTATTTGGGAACTATGTCTATTTGAGTATATATTCTACTTCCACATTGCATTATCACGCCGTAAAAACGTGGCATGATACCACACCCAGTCCTGATACCGTCACAAGACCAATAACATAATTTTGAATGTAAAATTCCTGCTCGAAAATTCACTGATCTTGGCGCTATGTATATAGCTGTATAGGGTATTCGACTAGCAAACGAGTACAAAATTGCTCGAAATATGAGGCCATTGATAGTTGGTCTTTACTTGGGTTGAAACCGAAATTAAGGTATCTATCAATAAGTATCATGCAATTAATCAACGACCAAGGAACACGTTGAAAAATGTATGCTTGAAACATAGCAAAAGTATGAGCTCCGTTGATCAACGTCATAAGCATGGTTTAAACCTTTACGTCAGCATATCTGAATTGTTGTATCTTAAATATGCTAATAACATTGATAGAATTTCCAAGATGATATTAAAATGCCAATACATGTACTGATTTAAAATTGAACTCGGAAAGTTGGACACCAATAAAAAAAATAAATATAAATAAATACATATTGTTATGTACGAGATGAAACTGATGAAAATGCAAATAAACAAACAAACAAACAATAACAACAGATTATGCTTTTAAGTGAAAGATTGTGACATATTGAAATAATCATGAATGCCACTTAAAATCGATCATGATAGGTGATTTAAATAATAATTCAGACAGAAACATCTAAGACCCACACAAAAGACACTTCCACGTTCCACGGCTTCAAATCATCTCTAAAAACATACATACCGGTATATAATACCGTATAGCGGGTTATTTCTGCTGGTGTAATATTGTGCGTTTTTGCCATAAAAATGGATTAGTCGAACCATGCAAAGAATATAAAAGTAGAATATATTTGTGCAAGGCTTCAACCTACGTAATCAAGTAATGTCAGATTCCGTTCCTTACCATTTTTAATATCCAGTACAGAGGGACACTCACACACACACACACATACACATTTTGCGGCTCTATTGCCAGTGGGATCAAGGTATCGCTCTAACTGAAAAAGGGGCATTATTCGACTTAATAAAAATTTCCTACCGGTTTTATTTAAAAAAAAAAAAAAAAGAAAAAAAAGTCAAAAGTGAGTGTCGGTACTGAAGAACATTATAGCTCGTTTTAAAACAGTTTCTAAATCAATGCGACTTTTATCTTCATTGGTTAAAGGCAGCCAAGGATCGAACCCACAAAATCCCGCTCCCGGGGAAGACGCCTTTACCATTCAGTCACCGGTACCGATATTTGGAACAAAAAGTATAGGCTTGTAAATCCTGCTTCAGTACTAGTACAATTTATTGAGTTAAAATGATAGGTGCACTGTCGAATAATTCGAGAGTTGCTACAATCATCGGAAGTCATAGTCACTTCCGTATAAATTGTGGAAATTTCAACTGGCAATGTTTCGTTTTCATGTACAATGTATATTAATCAGCTACTTGTTGATAAATGAAACTACGCGTAGTATATCGAACACTCTTCCTTGATGTTACAAAATCACTGACTTTCAAAATCCGAACAACTATATGTAACGTGCCGTTTCATTGGTCATTTCCGGCGATGCAGTATCCTATGACTTAATATCCCACGGTTTCCGGGTCACGTAAAACCCCACCTGTCAAACACGCGATACCTCGCGGTGTTTATCGCATTGTCGTGTGTTCAAATTATAAACAATTAAACTCGGATTAGCGAACTCAATGGGACCTGACACTATACTTCGATATAAGCATATTTCGCTGTATATTATATAGATTAAATAGAGGCTAATGGTGGGATTCAGTGGAATATCATATTTAATTCATCGAGTGAGAAGAAAATTCAATATGAATTTCCTCCTCACGAGATGAATTAAAATTATATTCCAATGAAACTAACAGATTTTCTTTCATGTTATGCCTTTCTGCGGTGTTTGTCACATTGTTACTAAGTTCATCATAAATTTTAGCCTGTGGGGAGCCCCAAATTTCCGAATTCGCATGAATCGTTATTCGGTCTAATAAATGAACACAAAGAAAGCTAAAAATCAACATATCTTCAGGTATTTCTTGAAGTACCTTTATTGCAATGTAGAAATCAATAGTGAAATGTCTTTAAAAAAATTAGTACATGTGTAGTCACCTTACAAAACAGTGAAAATTATAAAAATGGTAATATTCACCGTTTGAAACTGAGTGTGAAATTACCATTTTTAATTCACTGATATTTCCCTTAATCCACCGAAAGCAATAAATAGAAACACATCACAGCCTAAACGTTTATCAATTTGAATTTTAACATAGGTTATTAAGCATAATAGGCAACTTTTACTTATATTTATATATGACTTTGTCTTTCATGCTAATTGTATACTAATTTGAGTTGTTTTCTCTTTATAAAATTGATTTTAGGTTGAGTAATAAGGTAAAGTATTGGAGGTTTTGGGCATTCTGTTTTCGTCGATATTCAGATTTCCTATATACTTTATTTAATATGATAGTAAAGAGATCTATATACAAAGTCATACGAATATTGGTACATGTAGAAGATATTTCCACACACTGAATTAGTATTTTGCATACGAGACTCCCTATCATTTTGTTATAATACATACTTGAATTAACATGTCAAAATAAAAAAAAAATGTATGTCCTCATGGGTCATTGACTTTCTGGAATGCATAAATAAAATCTTGAATCTTGAACAATTTGGTACAGTATCAATTATTGCCATGTGAGTACTGTTAGAAAAAATAATAACGACGCTGACAATTCATCCACTCACGTCGTGACGTTAACAGTCTGGTACAGGTACATGGTTGCTTATCTAGAGAAAATAGAGTATCATTTGCTCTTGAGCGATGTGAAACTATATTTGATACCCACATACATTAATTCAAGAACACATTATTCTTAGTGCGAACATACGAGGTTTACAGTTCTCGGGATTTGTTTCTGAAGCGATAATTTCTCTCGCAATTTTTCTTTTCTTTTCTTTTAATCCCCCCCCCCTCCCCCATCCACCCAATTAAAAACAATAAAACCTCTCGAAGATTGAAAAACCTCTCATGTATATATTAGTTTTGGATACTGTCGTAAATATACGGTGTTGTCTGTTCTAGATGAAGGAGGATTTAGTGGCCCGAATTTGACACCGTAGATATATTAGGATCATCCGTCACGTAATATACAGAGTTGTTTTTTTATGCATTTATCTTGTATATAAGAGAGGGAAATTGCCGATTGCTTCCAAACAGAAACAGACAACACTAGCAAGCGACAATGAAAGGACTGGTGGCACTCGTGATCTTTGCGTTAGTAGAGGGGAGCCAGACGTTTGAAATGGAACTCGTTTTCCGTGCAACGGCAGGAAATGGAAAAAATGTATTAGTGGCTTGGGAGACGGGTATGTACTCTAATTATAATAAATAGTTACTGATGCTGTAGGAGTAGAAAATATAGTGATAACAGTACCACAAGTACTAGTTGTTGCAGTGGCAGCAGTAGCAGTTGAAGTTGAAGAATTAGTACACAGAATATAATAATTATATATATCATGTTTGCTTTATCATGACAGTGGTAGTAATTGTATAAGAAATAGTAGCAGTGAAAGGGTTGCATTAATGCTTTTTCATTTCATACAGCTTGCTGTCATTATTTATCATACAAGTTGTTTTATTTCTTCACACTGGTTAACGGGAAATATTTCATTGTTAAAATGATATATACATGATCATTAACTAAAATATTTTGGAACAGTTTATCTACAAAGTGAATGATTTTTATGAACTGACATATACAGGAGCTAGTTCGTCATGAAGACATGAATTAAAAATGATATTTCAGATACTGATCCGGAATGCAACGCTTCTGCTACTAGTTTTTCCTTTGGTTTATTATGGAAACATTGAGCGCCAAAATATGTTGTTATGTATTAATGTCAAACTGAGAGACTATCAGCTTAACAATGGGGAAAATCACGGAATATTGTGCGCAGGTGTGAAATGCGATAACAGCCTATTTTAGGTAGATGTGAAATGCTTACTTTTAACTTTAACTTTTATTTACAAATGCATAAGTCCTACCGTAGTAGGGAAACATTAGCATCACAAAAACATATAGATATATAAAGTACAAATAAATGCAATGGAAAACGGCTGGTGGGATTATTGATTATACTGGAATCTATAATCTTTATATGTATTAAGCATTCTCTCTCTCACTCTCCCTCTCTCTCTCTCTCTCTCTCTCTCTCTCATAGAGTCTCTCCTCGCTCTTTCTTTCTATTTCTAAATTGCACATGAGCTTTTCTAACAGAGTATTTATCATACATAATAACATTAACAATTTAAGTACATGTACATGTATTATATATGCCCCCCCCCCTCTCTCTCTCTCTCTCTCCCTCTCTCCCTCTCTCTTTCTACACATAAAGTCTCTCCCTCGCTCTTTCTATTACGAGCTTTTCAAACAGAGTATTTATCATTACACAGTAACATTAACAATTGCAGTACATGTAGTTATCTCTCTCTCTCTCTCTCTCTCTCTCTCTGGTGATCTGGTCATGTAAATAAATAGAACATGTATTACCAAAATAACTTATAAACAGAAAATAAACAGAAAAAAAATACTGATGACAATATGTGTTATTTACAGCAGAATCCTGATTTTTACAAATATTATAATATTTCAAAAAGGAATAAATGTAGGATACCATCCTACTGCAGTCTTTAATATAAGAACGACTTGTTATGTGACTTTTACACTCTTGATTTGCCTAAACCCTGCGAAAACGAAAGTGGTTTAGCCAAATCACATGCTTAAAGTTGATGATCAATATGTAAACACACACACACACACATTTTCATACACATATATACACATACATATACACATATATATACATATATATATATATATACATATATACATACATACACATACATATAAACAACATACACATAT
>CM037777.1:42680751-42730751 GCA_021229015.1 Solen grandis
AATTGAAAAAGTTTAAAATGTTTAATAGTAACTGATATAGCCTTGAGCTCCGCAACTTATACAAAACACAGACCCGGATTTTGAACCGTACAGTATATTTATTTACTTCCGGCCAGACTCACACGTTTTAAGAATGAAAAGACAAGAAAAAAACAATGTTTTCAAGCGTGTCTTTTCACCGGAGCGAAGAAACAGGCATAAAGTACATTCAAACAAACGATATTTACCGGACGTATTAACTAAGTTTACATAATCTAGCGACGCAATAGTGGTTCAAGGAGTGATCTCAGATAAGTTACTTTCTTTCCTTTCTTTTTTTAGTAAATTGTAAAATAAAATTTTTAATATATTTAAATGGTTAGCGGCAGAGCAATGTTTCTAATTTCAATGATAAACTATTGTTTTCTAGAATTAAAATTACTATGAAAATAAAATTATTTGTTCATGAAATAAATGCAATATAGTATGAAAGAATATGGTTCTTTGTGATTATTATTTCTATTTCAGGTCCCCCTGGGCCTATCATTGATTAAAAGCAGTTCAAGGATCTGTGATTTACAGCTTATATACATAATGTTCCTAGACAAAGGTATTTCTCTCTCTCTCTTTCTCTCTCTTTCTCATTCTTGTCAATTACAAAATATCCATACATTAAAAGCAAATCATATACCAACAAATGGGTACATTTATTGTTTGTAATGAATTAACTTGCAACAAAATAAAGCAATATTCTTGACATCATCCCCATCAGTATTCAACAATTTAATAAGTTTTACGAAATTTGGTCTTTTATAGTATACACTATCAATATATTTCTTTCTATGCTTTAAAAATTTTACATTCAAACATATAGTGGTATTATCACCCACTACATTGCAATTGTTACAATGTCTATCACCTACAGGAATATTATGCCATCTACCAGTCTCTATTGGAAGTCTATGATTTCTTGTACGAATTGCCAGTAGTGCTCTACACAGATTGGTTGGTAATGTATTAATGTAATTTGAACGGCTAAATTTTATTTTTAAATGTCTATAAGACTTGATTCTGAAGTTCTTTCAAGTTCTGCATGCCAGCTTTGTATGTATATATCTTTAAATTTTGAGTAGAAGATTTTAAACCTTTACTATTTTGAAAGTTTGGTTTACCATATTCCCGAATAGCCACTTTGGCACAGTAATGTTTTAATAGTATTTATCCAAGGCACCTTATATTGTTGTGTTAAGTGGTAATGAAATAAAATTTGATAGAGTTTAGAAGACAATTTTTTAATAGCACTGTTACTATTAATATTGTTTATAATTCTTGTCCAGAATGATATCATTCTACTTTTTATGTCAACTTGTATAGGCATTATTCCTAATTCTCCATATATCATATAAGATGGTGTTGATTTTTTTAAATTAAAAATATATTTGTAAAATCGGAGTTGCACTTTTTCAATTATGTCACAATTTTTTTCTACACCCCATATCTCACTGCCATACAGAAGTATTGGTTTTATTGTTTTATTGAACAACTCTATTTGTATATCATATGGTAGGATGTGAGTTTTAATTTTTCTCAACAGACTGAACATTGCTTTGTTAGCTTGTTCGACAATGTATCGTTTTGTTTTAGTAAAGTTTCCAGTTCTTGTGAAATATAGCCCTAAATATTTATACTCATCAACCATTTCTACTTTTTCAATACCAATATTGAATGATATATGTTTTGGTTTTCTTCCTTTTGCTATTATCATTATTTTTGTTTTGTTTACATTTATTTTTAATTTCCAGATGTCACAGTAATCTTTGAAATTATTTAGTGCAAGTTGAAGATCATCTGCATTATTGCTGAATATTACAGTGTCATCTGCATATAGCAATATAAAAAGTTTTAGAAATAATTCGGCCCCATCATCTACTTTTATGCCGTTCACCCCTTTCTTTTCAAGATAGTCGTGAAGATCATTTAGAAATATGCTGAATAAAAATGGTGAAAGATTTTCGCCTTGTCGAACTCCAACCATACAGTTAAAGAATGCAGAGGAACCTTCAGAAGTTATTATTTTTGACTTTATATTTTTGTACATGTTAAAGATTAGATTGAAACATTTTCCATTTATATTTTCATTTAATAATTTTTGCCATAACCCTACTCTCCAGACTGTGTCAAAAGCTTGCTTAAAATCTACAAAACAACAGAATACTTATTTTCTTTCAGCATGTACTAGGTCAATAAGGCTCTTGAGTATGAATATATTGTCCATAACCTTTATGTTAACCTGCAGTAACTGTGTCAGTTTGGCATTACCTTGAAATTGTGTTCCTTGACAATCAAACTTTCCTGAAAATAAATAAAAAATAAATGTAGATCTAGTGTAAATTGATTTCAATCATATAAACACACAGTTTTCATCCGATTACATGCAGATACCATTTGTTGAAACCTTAACTTTTATGCTTAACCCTTTCCCTCATAGAGGACACCATGAAAAGACCTATGCGAACAGCATAAAACCAGATCAGCCTGCGAGTAACTCGCAGGCTGATCAGGTTTTATGCTGTTCGCTGCTCCTCAGTGGTCTGGAAATGAGGAGTTAATAATTAAATTTGGTAAGGTTTAACTGTGTTTTTCTGCAGATCAGGCTTTATGTGGTACCTACTGAGTGCGTCAAAATGAGTCTATATGAGGGAAAGGGTTAACACCCATCATCATATCAAAGCACCTAGGGTACCTGGTTTTGGTCAGGTATGAGGCAGAGCAATATGCTTGCACATATACCGCCGTTTTCGGAGTATTAGAGTCTTCTTTATCTGCATTTCCTGGTCCAGACAGTGCACTTATTATGGTATCATGATTTTCTGAACTATTTAAAGCAACTTATAGTATTACAACTCTACTATAAAACAGTTTTTTTTTTCCTTAAAATAAATGATTATGCTCGGCAAAATAATTGATAAACTATCAATCATAAATTTGCGGTATGGGAAAGAACGTTATCATCTTATGAACGAGATGTCAGCCTCGTTCCCGCTCATAAAGCAGGTGCCCTCACTTATAATTCAGAGAAGATTTAAAAGCTGGTGTACAGGAGAACAACCTGTATATTGCCAGTTTCCAAGGTACCAATGCTACTTTATACACGTCATTAAATAGTTGAGTTTTTCTTGAAAGTGTTGTATTTTCTAAATTAATAGTAATTGATTTTTTAAAGCAGACATTAAGAATTGTTTCATTACAGATATGATGACTTAGCCCGTTAGCTGTCTGATACTGGGGTAAAAGACAGATTTGTGTTTAGCACCGGGTAGAATGTCTGGTCTGCAAGAAACAGGATGTCATTTTTTGTCGCATGGGTGTTAAGTACTGCATACAAAATTGACATATGTCAATGAAGCAAACGGAGTAAAACATAGATCAGTTTGTGTGAATAAGAATACCGAATGATATGAAATAAAGCAGCTCGTTCACTAGTTTGACGAAGAATTTGATTTTTAACCATATGTGTGTATTATGTATATTAATACTCATCTTCAGACGCATGGTCACCCAATGCAACCATCCGTGATTGTTACTCCATCACAGGCAATAGGCTTACGAACGGTACTGAAACTATATTTACTTTTTTATTTAGAATCGTAAACCCTTTTCTTTAGATTTGCCGTCACTTGACTGATCACATCTTTTTCTTTGCGCACCGTGAACTTAACAGGCTGAACTTACGAATTGGTGATGTTGACATTTGCAGAACGTGTCACGTGGTACCAAAAGCACCAAGACTTACAAAACAAAGATGATTGTCAGTTTATCTAAATCTCACAAAAGCACGTAACAAATTGTCCAATTCTCGCAAAGTTACGTATTCATATACATCCTTTTCTGTTGAAGACATGTGATTGTATCTTACAAAAGAACATTACAATACCATCAAAATTAAACCTTATATATTAAATGCATTAAAATAAGTCAAGGAATAAAAATGTTTTATGAAAAATAGAAAAGAACCTGCATGTACAATGTGTTGTTTTTCTGCTACTCTGGTTGAATTTAAATGATTTAAAAGAATTGTTTTAAATATATCAACCTATAAATAATTCCTTGCAGTAATGATATGATTATTTTATGAAATGGTAACATTTTTTTTTAATTCAAGCCTTAACAATAGTTTCCATTGTTTTTAACAGGAGTTTCCTGTCTCTGTTTAATATTCCTTGTTCGGGGATACTGTATTCTATGCTTAACCGATTTAATAATTAACAAGAGCTGCCAGAGGACAGCACGCTCGACTAATCAAAATGCCTGTTGGTAAATCAAATGAAATCTATTTAAATTCTTGCCCTTCACATACCCTGTACATAATAATAGTCAAAAATGATATACCTTGATAGTCTGATACCCCTTTATATTTTATGAAGTCTAAAATTAATCCCATGCCTAGTTACTGAGACATAAGCATAATAACAGTGTGCTTGCAAAACTTTAACTAAAAATCCAAGTTAGAAAAGGGCCATAATTTGCATAAAATTCAGTCCAAAAGTTATCCTCCTTGGTTGTTTGATGCCCCTGAATACACTCATTAACCTTCTAGTCAATTCCACAACAATATCTGAGATATATGCTGGATAGTAGCTTGAATGCAAAAATTTAACCAAAGTTCTAAGTTAAAAGGGGGTCATAATTTTTAATATATTCCATCAAGTGTTATCTTCCTTTATAGTATGATACCCCTGAATATATTAAAGCTGTTTCAAATCAATCCCATGCCTGCATACTGAGGTATAAGCATGAAAGTACCTTGCATGCAAAACTTTAACCAAATTTTCTAAGTTAAAAAAGGGGCCATAACTTGTAATATGTTCTATCAAAAGTTATCTACCTTATGTGTATTAGATGTTCAAATCATTCACCTGATACCTGAGATATAGTTGAAAGTACTTGAATGCAAAATTTAACCAAATTCTAAGTTAAAAGGGGCCTGAATTTTGAATATTCCATCAAGAGTTATCTCCTTAAGTATGATACCCCTGAAATATTAAAGTGTTTTAAATAATCATGCCTGATACTGAGATAAGCATGAAAGCCTTGCATGCAAAACTTTACCAAATTTCTCAGTTAAAAAGGGGCCAATAATTGTAAATATTCTATCAAAGTTATCTACCTTAATAGTATGATACCCCTTAAAATATTAAAGATGTTTCAAATCAATTGCATGCCTGGATACTGAGATATTAGTATGAAAGTACCTTGCATGCAAAACTTTAACCAAAATTTCTAAGTTAAAAAGGGGCCATAATTTTGATATATACTCCATCAAGAGTTATCTACCTTGGTTGTCTGATGCCCCTAAACATATCCATAAACTTTCAAGTCAATACCATGATGGTTATTGAGATACAAACTGGATATTAGCTTGCACGCAAAATTTTAACCAAATTTTCTATTGCATGCAAAACTTTAACCAAAATTTCTAAGTCAAAAAGGGGCCATAATTTATATTAAATTCAGTCAAGAGTTATCTGCCATGGTTGTCTGATGCCCCTGAACATATTTATAAACTTTCAAGTCAATACCATAAATGATTATTGAGATATAAGGTTGATAGTAACTTGCATGCAAAACCTTGACCAAAAGCTGCAACGCCAACGCCGACGCCAACACCAGGGCGACTACAATAGCTCTCATATTCTTCGAATAGTCGAGCTAAAAACGGTTCCGATGACCTAGTGATTATATTAGTAGAGTAACCGTCTCCGTGTGGATTTTGTCCCCGGCGCGACAGACTAGAGTCGTTAGATATGGTATTTATCTTACATCTACTGCAACAAAGACTGATAACACTTGCCTGATAAACTTAACTTTTATCGGTAAATTATTTTTAGAGCAACGGGACTGACTAGGCAGAGCCTCATCATTGATATTTCTCTCAACCTCGTCTGATAAACTTTATATCAAAACACAGCAGCATATTATTCTGTATGCATGTACGGCCCGTATATTATCTGCTTTGCTCTTGGCATATATATCACAGTGGGAAAGCACATTGTCTCAGGTCGACAAAGCACCAAAATGACTAAATACTTTTGGTAGGGCACAAAACAAAAGCAAACAAAGACATAATTCTTACCTCTTGACGTGTTAGACTGTTTTTTGATCGATCTCTTTCCAACAGGTTTCTGCAAAAGTTATTGAAGAGTTATGGCTAATTCTAAAACAGAAAACTCAATTATATCACTGTTGTTTTTAATAAGAAGCAATGTCAGATTACGCAAACTGGATAAAATACTCCCGAATACTGGGATGTATATGCGAAACATCTTTAAGGTTTCAACAACTATTCAAACCTGGGGATAACTCCATATGCATATGGCAGTTGCAAATTTAAGGAAAGGGGGGGGGGCGCACCTGGCGCGCGCCCCCTCTAAAATTCCCCGACCATACATAAATGTAGACATACAACCCCCCCAAAAAAAACTCACAATAATGCACTATTTTACAGCTTTGAATTAAAAAATCGCACAGGAAATCACCATGATCCCTAGTCCAACCGGAACTACATCCTTATAATGGCCCTGGCAAAGCAACAAGCCGCTTACATTGTTGCTGCCTAAATTTTTATATGTTGCCCCCCCCCCCCCCCCCCCCAACCCAACCCCGAACTCCTGGATCCGACTCTGTATGGTAATCAGTAGATTTGTTAGGACAATAAATTCTGCATTATATTACCCGCTACAAGGTAGTCACAAATATATGTATGAAGTTTCCATAAAATCCCTTATGTAGTTGTGGAAGAATTACTTGCTGAAAGGTAACGACAGACAGGCGCATGGACAACCTACATAACACGACACCTTTTGTGTATAAATATGTGTAAAAAAAAATAGGATAATTTCATATCAATGAATCAATGTATATATATATATAATATATATAAACGTTGTTTTGAGCATTATAATGCTTCGTTTTCATCAAAATTGATATTTCGAGTAATCCAGAAACGCCTTAAATTTTATCAACTAGTCCTGGTGGTCAAGTATTTAGAGTACTGTCATGGGAATATGAAGTTGTTTAGCCTCGTAGATAATGGCCAGTGAAGTGGTCCAAAGTTGAAGGGTATAGCTTAAAAATCCAAAAGAAGGATACTGGGTCATGATCATGGTCATCCAAGATCAAAGTTCACTTCCACGCACAAAACTGTACCCTGTGATCCAAAACTGAAGGCCATAGCTCCCTATATAATTCTATGAAGAAACAAGTGAGCATCAGGAGCGCCTAATTTTGACTCCAGGGCCATGATTTGAACAAATTTTGTTAATATCTTTTTGACAATGGCACACACCAAACATCTACGCTCGTGGCTTTGTTGTCTCAAGAAGATTTTTTAAACTTTTTTTTCCGAATATAAGTCAATATAAAATCAAGTGACCCATGGGGCATGTCAATTCTAATCCCAGGGCCATGATTTGAATAAACCTTGCTAAAGGACCACTGGGCTATGCCACACACAAAATATAAAAAAACTCCAGATCTTTTTTAATTCTTGTGTTAGTCTATATAAAACCAAGAGACCCCTGGGACGTGGCCAATTTTGACTCCAGGGCCATTACTTGAACAAACTTTGAAGAGGTCCACTATGCCATGTTACACACCAAATATCTAAACCTGAGGCCTTGTAGTGTTAGTCACGAAGATGCTTGAAGTTTTTCTTATGTAAGTCTATATAAAACCAAGTGACTCCTTTGGTGGGTAAATTTTAACCCCAGGCTATAATTTGAAAACATCTTTGGTATAGATTCACTAGACAATGCCACACACCAAATACATAAGCTTTAGGGATTTCGGTTTCTGACAAGAAGATATTTCAATTTTTTCCTATATAAGTCTTTGTAAAAACAAGTGACCCCTGGAGCGGGGTCAATTTTGACCCCGGGGTCGTGCCATGAACCGGGACCATTTGAACAACTTTGGTAGAGTTTCATGCAAGGAACATCACAGGCAAATTTGGTCAAATTTAACACATTGGTGTCAGAGGAGATCTCATTTGCAAGTAGACCAAAGTCTGCTCTTGGGATGAAAGCTACGTGCTTAGGTAAGCTAATATATATATAGATTAAAAGTTGGGTTTCCATACTAGCTTATGGGGTCTGGCACGAAAGATGGATCATATATCACTATTACATATAGTTATATATGACCCACCTTTCGTGTCAGACCCCTTTGGCTTATTGTAGAACATAACTGTTTACTAAATTTTAATTGAAACAAGAAAAGAAAAAAAACACAATCATTTCATAATTAAACAGATTTCAGTCATAAATACTTTATGAACAAAATATTTTCAGAATATTTTTTTTAAAAATTAAATGACAGGTGAAACTTCTGTTAAACATGCATGGGATATACAAAACTAGCATAAAATTTCCAATGTGTCTACAAAGATGGAGATGTTTAGCATATTGCCACCTTGGTCAATTTTGGTAAAGGAAAGATCATTCTTATGCTGCAATGTGTTTGCTAGGTTTGAAAATATCACATCTAGTTATATAAACGGACGGTGTTTTAGTGGTATTTATCACGTCAGTTTACAAAAGATTTTGTTGCTGCTGCAGCTGTTATACGATAAATGCTGACAGTCTAGATATTTGTTGACACAGTGACACAGAATTTTCAACATCTATCTATTTTTCTCTGAATACATATATTGCCTATATGATATATGATATGAAATGCATTTGATCGACTTTCAGTTTGTAAATTTAATTATTTCATATTTTATCTTCTGATTTTCTGGTTGACAATATTAGTGTAAGATTACTCTGTCTCACTTTTATTCATTTAATTATTTTCAGATATTATTTGTGAGTCCTATAGGAAACGGTAGATATAGCTTAGTGGAAATCTATACAATAATTAAACATGACTCACCTTTACCATCAGTCACGGTTACTGATAAGGCAATTCCCTGAAATAATAAAGAAATGTTTTTATTCAATTTTTGAAACAATATTTGCTTTAAAGTAAGCAACAAAAGGACCATATCGGACCTAATTTTCATTAGTTTTGTTCCCTTGGCTCCCCCTTTTTAAGGTATCAACTTTGCGTTAAGATCATCCATGCAAATTCAATTCAAGTTCTAACCATCGGTTTTAGAGGAAAGGTTTGAACATTTCTAGTTTACATAAGCATCATACAAGAAAACCATCCCCGTCCCCTGGGACGCTAGTTTAAAGGGATCAGCTTATATTTAAGCAATCATGATTGAGGGCCTTGAGGTGTTCATTTGTGCAAAAGAAAATGAATTTTTACCTTCAGATTCAAACAAGAAACATGTCTGACACACTTTGGAGTATCATTTTTACGAGAACATCTTTGTTTTAGCCATTGTGGTAGAGGTCATGATGTGATCATTTGTGTAAAATAAAATGAAGTTCTGATAATCGGGTTCAGAGAAGACTTTTGAAATTACATGGGAAATTTTCAGCTCTCTAAGATATCAACTTTGTTTTAACCAGTTCAGGTATAGATTGCCAGGGCATCATCAGCTGTGAAAAATAGAATTAAATTCTGACCATTGATTTCCGGATGTTTTATTTTCATATATAAACGCCCCCAGTTAACTGAGAACCTCAACTTTTTTTTTCAATTGATCTAGGGATGTTTATTTGATCCAAGCGAAATTGATTTCTGGCCACTGGTTAGTTGTGTGTGACGTCACTCAAGCACCAGATGCTCTCCAATATCTCAATATTATAATAAAAAATCTAATGATTGAACATAAATCTACAAAACAAGTATGTTAAAATTCAAGCAAAAGTACTGAAAATCTTTTTTGTATCAATAATAAATAAATACAGGATAATAAGTAATAATTATAGCTATAGTCATTTAAATAGTCTGCTGGATATATATAAGTATAAATAACCTCATTGTTCCTCTGTATATATTATTATCAGGTCTTAATTCTTGCACGGTCGCGAAATATCTACAGCAATTTAAATGGAGACTATCACTTTTAAACTGACCTTTGTTGATGCACATGCTCATAAACAGACATTTTTATTATTCGTTGTTAACAGGGACTTCAAACATTCAGAATTTATTTAAGCGCCGTTTAGGCTAGGTTTCCAATATTAAATTAAGTTCATCCTTAGCATAATACGACTGGTGACCGCTACGATGTATACAAGGGACAGAGTCTTCATACAACGGCATATACACAAGTACCTGGGGCGGATAGCCAGCAATCCCAAGGCAATCGACTATCCCACTATCGCTTCACGCAGCGTCAATGATCTGACAACTCAACACACGCGCACACACCAAAGACCTAGCCCTAGCGCGTAACACTATTGAGTGAACGTTGTAACTGTTGACCTACAGTTGTGACCTTGACCATGAGCTGGCATCGTTTGAACATGAGTTCAGCACATCGTCTCACTGAGGCGAACATGTGACTTAAATAAATGAAAATCCTTCCAGGGGTAAAGAAGATATCAAGCATACACGAAATCAAAGGTTCAAACTATTGACCTTCAGTTGTGACCTTGGCCTAGAGCCGACATGGTTGACAGATGGGTTCCGCACATCGTCTCGCTGAGGTGAATATTTGACTTAAGTTAAACAAGCATCCTTCCAGGGGTAAATGAGATATGAATCGGACTCAAATAAAAGTCAACCTATTGGCCTTCACTGTGACCTTAACCTCAACCGGCATGGTGGGGACATGGGTTCTGTACAGAGTCTACTGAGCTGAACATTTGTCAAAAAAAATAATGAAGGTGAAAGAGATATGGAGCGGACTACGAAATCAATATTTCAAACTATAGACTTTCAATTGTGACCTTGACCTTGAACAAGCATGGTTAGGACATGGTTTCTGCACATCGTCTCACTGAGATGAATATTTTACTAAAGTTAGATAATTCTTCAAATGGTTTAGAAGATATAAAGCAGGCAAGAAATTGTTACGAATAGACAGACGGACAGAAGAACAGACGAATGTCATTCCTGAAATCCCCTCACCGCTTTGCAAAGATAACTCAGGTTGCAGAGGCCAGTGCGGCTATCTTTAGATAAGATAAAGCAAGCCTCTTACAGTTCAGTACGCTCAGTTGAGTTGAGATATGCAAAAAAAAAGTTTGATAAAGGCTTAATAATGATTCAACAATACAATAGAGAACTGTTAATGTAGCAAGAGTTAAATACTTATTTTTTCATTAACTTATCGTTGTATACTTATATAACGTTGATTGTGAAACAAGTTCGTACATCTATTTTTGGCAATATTTGTCACCATATTTGACATTTTCACTTCATATAATGCCAAATACTCTATATATTGTTGTAACGACTCAATATAAGGACATTGTCACCCAATATATATTGACATGTCCACTTCATATAATACCGGGGCCTCCGTGGCCGAGAGGGTAAAGTCAGCCCCTCACCGCGTGGGTTCGAATCCTAGCAGGGTCATTCGGACTTTCATGTGAGGAAGCTTTCCAGCTAGCTTGCGGTAGGTCGGTGGTTCTACCTGGATGCCTCCGTGCATTCGGGGTCTTCCTCCACCTGTAATTAGCTGGACGTCGCTATATGACTGAAACACTGTCGAAGCGACGGTAAACTCAAATAGTCAAGTCATATAATACCAAAGCTACTAAATATATTGCTGTATCTACATACATGTATAAGACATTCATGGCTTTCCAATCTATACCGATAAGCTTTCCATACCTGTTAACCGACATGCTATAAATAGTATTGCCGAATGCCGAGGGTAATCGGAGAGTTTGAATATTATGATTGTATTATGATATACATACATGAATATCATGAGTTACAGGTCAATATTTATATTTATCAACACAACTGAAGTTTATAAAATAGGGTTTAAAGCTGTATATATATAATGGGATCCCAAAAATAAAGAAATGGTAATCCATTTTCAGTTTCGGGTCAGAGACTACCGTGGCTAATTTTCTGATTGGTTATTAATAAAATAAAAATGTGAGTATATTCTTAACACTAAAACACATAAATAATCTGCTTATCTGACATTGTGTAATTTATGTGAGTACAAATTGAGAACGTGCTATTTTTTGACATTTGGTGGGAAATTTAGTCCCAATATGGGGGTCACCATGTTTGGCAGTCTGTAGCTCAAGATTTCGGTGGTCAACCTTTACTTTGTTGGTGATTTTTAGAAAGCACTTGGATGGAACTTTCAAATCAGGGGTAGCTTAATGCTCAATGAGATTTAGGGAAGTAGCTATAAGCATAGACCTTATAATGTAGGTCTATGGAAAACTATTTAGTAGTCTCTGACCTTCGGAAAAACAAACAAACAGGAAGTCAAATGTAATTTTACAAATAAATATATGTATTAATTATAATATACGTATTTAATGTATGTTAATCCTTATGTATAATCGATGTCTGTTCGTACTGTTTATTCTACGATATTGCACGGGAAATAGATCTGAATGAGAAATTTCAAGTACCTGTTCAATCTAGTATGTTTTAAGTATGCGATGATAAACCTCTTAATATTTTTGTTTATCATTTGTTTGTTTTTTTTTTTAGTATTTTTTCGTTTTTAACAACATAAATAAAAGAGAAGGAAAAAAACAAACAAACCAAAATTATGGCGATCATCACTGTATTAGCAAGCGTGTAATCCATATTGCAGAACGAAAATGTCGCTTATCTCTACACCTATAATCCAGCCATTATTTCCGATTATGACTATTTATGACTATTCACCGAATATAGATACATATAAAACAAACTGTCTTATGGGAACAAGATACAGGCCCGGGTCCAGAATTTTTCCCAGGGCGGGGGTAGGGTGGGGAGGGAGCAAAATGTTAATGTGATGTGAGAGCTTGGAGGGGGAGGGATAGTGTGATGGAAATGCATTCAAGAGGGTATCTGGGGATAAAAGTGAAAGTTTTATTTTATTTACTTTTTTTTTTGAGAAAAATCATCGGCGATGTGGAAATACACAAATTTTCTCCCGATGGCATCCGATGTTTGAGCCAAAAGGACTATAAGTCACTATATTTAGGGCATACACAAATAAAATGATATTCGTCTTCGATGTCATTAGTGTTACAGCATAAACAAAATCTTAAATTACGATTTATTCTATTTCTGGTAAATCATCTCGTTTGCCTTCTTAATGAATGAGAAGACAATCTAATTCTAGAAATAATACACCTTAGAGAATAGGGTAACACATCTAAATATGATTCATATTCTAAATTATTTTTAAAACACCTGTATGAGTCTAAAACCGAAATATGTTCAATAGACATATGCCAATGTTGTATAAAATTATCGATTAAAATATCAATAAAAAAATACCAATTGTCTTAATATCTAGCTATGACGAGTTTTGAAATGCATATCCAAGACCGTATCTATTCAGAAGATTTTAACCTTACTAACCCAATTATCATAGCCATTCTCACAATCAATAAGACCGTGCTCATATACTTTTGTATCTAAAATATTATCACATGATAATATTTTACACCAGTATTTGATAATGCGTACATAGCTAGAAATATATAAAGGGTACCGTCCAAGTTCACCATAAAAAGCATTAGAACAAGTGTTTATTTTTACTCCCAATAACCTTTTACAAAATTTTAAATGAACCCTTTCTATTTCTTTCGACTTTGTAAAATAAAAAAAAAGCCCAAAATTGATCCAATAAAAGAATCACATACAGCTAGCTAATGTAACACCTCTGTAATTATTAGCAATATTTCGATTGCCTTTTATAAACTGGTATAATAACTCCTGTCCGCGTTTCAGGAATATATCCAGAATTTAAAATAACATTAAAAATATCCTGTAAATGGGACACCAAACTATCAATACTCTCAATAAAATATTCATTGAATAGGCCGTAACACTCATATGCTTTCCTTTCATCTTCTTTACAGCTTTATAGATTTCGTCTCAAGTAATAGGAGAATCAAATTCATTAAAGGAGCAGTTAATATTATCGAAATCATGATAATTACAAAATGAATCAGCAATATCAATTTCACATTGGTATAATAGTATTATTTAATGTAGAAAAATACTCATAAAATGTTTCTACAGAAATAGGATTACCATTGGTATTTTTCTTATTTCTTAAATTTTTCCAGAAATCTGTTTACTTACATTTCCTTAAATTTTCTATTTCATAAAAAAAAAATTCATCCTACAAGTACCTTATTTTTTATGCCAACACATATTCTCTCTATCTGGTGTAGATTTATAACAATTAAACTCTTTCGAAGAATCTAGATACACTTTTTTAAACGTCGTATATGCATCATCAAATCAACTAGCATCAGCCAATATAGATTTATCAGAAAAAAACAACAACAATATAATTTTTGCTAGTACAAAGCTTATCAAACAACGTATCTGCTACATCTCTGATTGTATCAGTAAAGTTTATGATCAACTCATTGACTGATGAGCGATCATCTGTTTCAATATTATTCGTTAAGTAGTTAAATTTAGACAGTTTTGAGATTAAGCTAGCTCAAAAAATCTCCCTTAATTCTGTTTTCCATTAAAATTTTGTTTCATTTTGGAAGGTTCTTTTTATCGTTATAATTACACTGTAATGAGTAGCATAATGGAGCATGATCTCTCCATTCATTCAATGGTCCAACTTAAAACTACAATATATGGTTGAAAAATGTTTTTCTTGTACAAGAATGTAGTCAATCACGGACATTCCGTGCGTGGTCACATATGTATAGGTACCTGTATCATGGTCCTCGTCCAATCTACTGTTAACAATACGAAACCTAGATGGTACCGTGAGAATTACGTACGTGTTTTGTTTTGTTAGGCCCTGGGCAGGTACAAATCTGGAACATATTCTAAATCCTCACAAAACTATTATTTATATTAAACTGAATAAAACCATTTTTACACCCGATTTTTGCATTTAAATCACCATTTATATATACATTACCTAATTGTTCAAAATACAATAGGTTATTTTCAATTAATTCTTTAAAAAAGGAAATTTTCCCGAGACATAAACCCCAAATTTAAACATTCCCCCGTTGAGTCAATTTTTTTTTATTTTCTTTTTATTTTTTAGAAAAAATATATGACAATGCAGCTGTGGTACGTGGCGGGGAGGGGGGGGGGGGGGTGCATGAATGTGTTTTTTTTGTTTGTTTTCCTTTTTCTTTTTTTTTTCTTTTTCAAACATATTACAGGGTTCTACTATACAATAATAACGGTGGTTGCTCCCTTTTTTTTTTATAAGGCGGCTCCATTGGTAAAAAAAAAAAAAAAAAAAAAAAAAAAAATCCATGCGTTTCCATGCGGCGTCAATAAAGGTCCTGAAAACTCTCGGTGTCCGGCGCCGTGGATTGACTCCGCATCTGTGTGAGATCCTAATAATAAACTACTTCCGCTGTACTTCCTGTTTACAACTGACAGAGATGTCGAGATAGTTTGTTTTGACTTTACTTCATACCTTCTTCCATACAATGAGTTAGTAATTCTTTATATTTTATATATGAAAAGTAACGATTGAAAAAATAATGCAAATGTACATTACTGACACAATGAATGGGTGCTATAGAATGAGTCATAATTCATTGCATTTTTCCTCAGGTGTGAGTTCTTTTCGATGTTGTACCATTCAAAGACCTAAAGATTATTAGGTCTTTGGGCCATTGCGTTAAGAAAAGAAATCAGTTTGACTATTGAATATAAAAAGATCCAGAAACAACCAAGATGATAGATATATAAGACTAAACTCTACGTTATAAAACTTGTTTCTCTATAGATGGATATGTAAGAAATTTTATTGTTCAGGGTATCTACCATTGTCTAGTAAAATATCCCATGAAAAACTTAACTGGTCATATGTTATGTTAATGAATTTATTCATAATTGCATAAAATTGAATAAACAATTGTGAATACATTTGTCTACTTAGCATCTCAGTAAGAGTGACATATCTATCTATCTATATATACTGCACAAACTCCCCTTTCGGGTATTACTGGCAGGTGCATATGCATGTAGCTGTACAGATCTGTGGTAGATGCTAAACATTTATGCAGCATGCCAATATAACATGATCTTAACTTCACAAAATGATGCAGATGGCAATTTTATAGACTTAATTTTCAGCAGGAGACAAGTTTTTTTTAAAGTTAATGATTTAACTTAAACATAATCATAAACTATCAAAAAGTTATGGTGTATGAGGGTGAGTATAATAACAAGAACTGTACATTACTAATTTACTTAAGTCTTAATGTTTGTGCCACAATGTCATTTATTGAAACTATAGTGCAGTCTCCTTAACATGCATTATTAATTTGTTTTACCTGCAAATGTGTCATCATCAGTTCTTAGATTAAAAGCTTAGAGTAGTGAGTACACATCTGCGTCTGACTTTATTGATGCCAAATCTGCATATAATTTTTTAAAGCAATATATATAAGAATCTTTATCTCTAGTCTGTTTTATAAATTACACTAATTTGATACATGGACTAGGAGCTATTTAATGACAAAACCAAATTATGACTACAACAAACTAACATAACAGCCTGACTAAGCTAATTTAAAGAATGAAACCTTAGAATTACATAAATGGATCTATTTGTTATTTTCTGTACCATGAATTATTACAAATGCATCTACTCAGTTTTAAATCTGACAATGATTCTTATTCCATTCTTACTTGAAAACTATCACAAAAATTACGAGGGTCACCAGTTTAAAACCAGACAGTAACATTTGGATTAGAAGATAACACAAAATGTGAACTATTCTGTGTAATATGCTGTAGCTTGACACTGGTAAACATGGTGGAAAAAAACACAAATAAGTGGAAAATAACCCTCATTATCGTGCTTCCAAAATAATGCTAACTTTTAGGAAACTGGATTTAGTTCAGTTAAAGTCCAACCTTTTATCTTCAGAGGAAAATATTCATTGTAATTTTTCAAAACTTAATAGTTTTGCTTTGACCTTACTATCACTTGTAATGTACCGTACAGTTAGGTCAGATCTATTTCCTTTAATATATAATATTAAGCAAAAAGGTCTGACATTTATAAAACTCAGCACCTTTTAATGGTATTTCAGCATTCTTCTGGTAAATTCTATTCCAGGTGATATACAAATAGTAGTGGTTGGAGACAACAATGTGGGGAAGACGTCCCTGTGTATCACTTTCTCTACTGATCAGTTCCCCAGTCTCTTCACCCCCATGGAGTGTAATCGTGTACCTCATGAGAAGGATATGATGGTGCTTGGTGAATCTGTACATATCAAATGTGTGGATACAGAAGGCCATGTAAGTCTTAATTGATTATATAAAAATAAAATTACACATTTGGCTTTAACTGTATATTAATCAAGTTTTATATCTTTTATTTTAGGTTGTTTCGAGTCTGTGTGAGTTAGAGACAAATATAGTGATACCACACTGCAGAATCATGCCATTGGTACTTGGCATATACCATCCCAGTCATATTACTGACCAGCCCTTGAACTACCCTATATTAATGCAAAGCAGTAAGCAGAGTGTGACCTGTGGCAGTGTGCCATTTTTAAGTCACTTATTGAATGATGGGACATATTATGGCATGGCACTGTCCGTCTGTCTTTCACATAATTAAACATATTTACTACTTAGGTGGTTACAGTAATAATAGGTAACAGTGGATTTCCTGTGATGCCATTCATTTCATTCATTCTGTTTGCTTTTATGTGATTATAATTGACTTTTATATAGCTAAAGAGAACAAAAGATTGCCAAAATTTTGAAGAATATATCAAAATACCAGTTCGATTTTGGTTATAATGTACTGATCTATGATAGAGTTAATTAATAAGTTTAATTATTACTAATAATTATTGAGATCAACACTAGTTACCAGTACACATTTTTTCTCTACATCTACGAAAGGTCATCATCCATGACATTGGCAACAACATCAAAACTGCTTCCCCATAATATTTCAGAGATATTTAAGAGATATTTTATTTTCAACCATAGATCTATGTGGCTACAATACAGCAAAACATGGTAATTTGGTGAAAATAACATGATACATACGGTATACAGTCAAACCTGTCTGAAGTGGTCCATCAAGGAACCTAGAGAAAGTGACCGCTTAACAGAGGTGACCGCTAAATGAATGCTTAAGATATAACAAAATGCTAGTTTGGCAATATCAAAACTGACCGTTAAATGTAGGTTGGCCGCTTAATACAGGTGACTGCTAATACATAGTTCCCACACCAGTGAATTTCCCCTACTCTTGGCGGCCATCTTTAACCCTTTCCCTCATTGAGAATACCATGAAAAGACCTATGCGGACAGCATAAAACCAGATCAGCCTGCGAGTAACTCGCAGACTGATCAGGTTTTATGCTGTTCGCTGCTCCTCAGTGGTCTAGTAATGAGGATTTTGTAATTAAATTTGGTAAGGTTTGAGTTTGGCTTTCTGCAGATCAGGCTTTATGTGATACCTATTGAGTGCGTCAAAATGAGTCTATATGAGGGAAAGGGTTAAAGGCATATTCTTTATTACCTTTGAATTTATTAAAATATCACTTTCATATTTAAAATGATTGTTTAAAGCTGATCAGTTTGACAAAAATTTCAGTAACATAGACTGAAAACTAAAAGCACCGTAATGACTTAAAGACAGCAAGTATTCTCAACTTCCAGCCCCCATTAACTTATACCTTTAAAGGTGGCTGCTAAAAAGAGGTTTATCAGTGCCTATGACATCACACGGGAATTATGTATACAGGTTCAAATGCAGTCTCCATGGCGGTGATGCAGTTATCTCCCCTTTATTCTTCGGCATAGATCTCTGTCACCACGAGTAGGAATTTAACAGGATTTCTGATATATCATATTTTTTTTCATTGTTAAAAAAAATGTTTCTATCTGTCAGGTTAGTTTTCTCTCATTCATATATGATGAAATAAATAAATAATGATAACAATTAAAAATATTTAAAAAATATATATGAAAATAACCATTATTTTTTATTTTTAGCTCACTTGAGCACAAAGTGCTCAAGGTGAGCTTTTGTGATCGTCCGTCGTCGTGCGTCGTCCGTCGTCAACAATTTGCTTTAAACGACATCTCCTCTGAAACCACTGGACAGAATTTAATGAAACTTGGCAGGAATGTTCCTTGGGTGAGGCTCTACAAAAGTTGCTAAAATAAAGTTGATCCATGTAGAATCTGGTTGCCATGGCTACAAAAAGAAAAATAATTTGAAAACTTTAAAAATCATCCTCCTTCAAAACTACTGGCCAGATTTCAAAATAATTTGGTACAGATGTTCCTTGGGTAGGTCAACCTCTACCAAAGTTGCTAAAATTATTCCGATCCGTAAAAAAACATGGCCGCCAGGGGCGGGGCTTATTTGCCTTATATGTATATAGGGAAAACTTTAAACAACATCTCCTCTGAAACCACTGGACAGAATTTGATTAAACTTGGCAGGGATGATCCTTGGGTCAACCTTCACAAAAGTTGCTAAAATAAACTTGATCCATGTAGAACTCTGGTTGCCATGGCAACAAAAAGAAAAAAAATATGAAAAATTTAAAAAACATCTTCTTCAAAACTACTGGCCAGATTTTAAAATAAATTGGTACAGATGTTCCTTGGGTCAACCTCTACCAAAGTTGCTTAAAATTATTCCTATCCGTAAAAAACATGGCCGCCAGGGGCGGGGCTTATTTGCCTTATATGTATATAGGGAAAACTTTAATCAACATTTCCTCTGAAACCGCTGGACAGAATTTGGTTAAATTTGGCAGGGATGATCCTTGGGTCAACCTTCACAAAGTTCCTAAAATAAACTTGATCCATATAGAACTCTGGTTGCCATGGCAACAAAAAGAAAAAAAATATGAAAACTTTAAAAATCATCTTCTTCAAAACTACTGGCCAGATTTTATAATAAATTGGTGCAGATGTTCCTTGGGTCAACCTATTTATCTCAGGTGAGCGATTTAGGGCCATCATGGGCCTCTTGTTTCAAATTCTTTTTATTTTACAGCGAGAGGCATCTTCCTTAGTATATTTTCTTAAATAAACATCAATTATCGCCTTGTGGTAAAAAATAATCTAGAAAATAACTTTTTCTGTGCATGAAGATCTATGAATAACTAATCATCGCCATTTTATAAGCCTGTCATCATCACGTGACATTTGTGACGGCAGTGATTCTTTTTGCTAAGTGAGTGTGCAAGGGAGATCACTGTGTGGAGTTTGGTTTAACTGTACACACATAATAAAAACTTTACTTGAATTTGCCTTTGGGTGTATATTGCCATGTCTCAGCAGTGCTCATGTTAACAACATTGGTCTACTGCTGTGCAGCTTTAGGTTGGACCTATGAGTGATAATGTGATTAAACTTAAATTGATCCATTATACTGGTTCAGAGATTCTATATTTGTTACCTAATTTCTGTGAACAGGAGGACTATGATGCTACACGGCCTGAGTCGTATGAAGGAGCCAATGTATTCCTGCTCTGTTTCTCTCTCTCAAGTCCCTCCTCCCTAGCCAATGTGAAAAAAAGATGGCTGCCAGAGTTAAAACAGCATGCCCCTAAAGTACCTATAATGCTTGTTGGATGTAAAGAAGGTTTGTACGACTTTCCTAAAGGGGAATAATTCATTTATTTTGTATATTTAGTTTTCCTGTTTGAATTACTTCCCTTCTTTTGAAGTGAACTACAGTGTTTTCTCTTGGTATTTTTGATGATGTTCAAGTGACCACTTAATATAGAGATAACAAGAAAAGATTGAAACAAAATTGACGGCTTATAATAAGCATACTGTCACCCTCTCTTTTCTACTGTTTGACCTTATTATCATACCTGTCTATGCACAGGACCTTCATAAGAAAATGACCTCTCTTTATAATAGGCCTATTTATATATAGAGAGGCAGTTATTATTTTATAAATTTCTCTGCACGAGTTCCGGGTCTCACTATGCTTAAAAATATGACTCTTAATTCAGTAGCATTTTCCATATATTTTATGCATCTTGTGGATGCATTGAAATTTAAACTTTGAATCCTGACAACGAAAACATTACATCTAAGATGAAGAATGCATGGGTAAAAAAAATCACTAGAGTATTTTTTTTTTAAACTAAGAATTAATTTTTTTTTTTAAAAATCGACCTCTCCATATATCATTTCTACATGAAGAAGTCAATTTTATTTATTTATTTTTTTGGAGGGTGGGTGGGGGGGGGCTTAGTTTATGTTTATGTTTAAATCAAAAGGAAGCAAATACAAATTAACAAAAGCAAAATATTGGATGTATAAAACTAGTACTTAAAACAAACTATAAAAATATAACAATAAGAATTAAAAAAAAAAGAAGAAAAAAAAGGTCCCAACTGGTAAAGAACTCATGATGGGAAGAAAGTACTAATCAACGCTCTTACCAATTGGGCTAATTCCACAAGCGTGTAACAAAGGTACAAATAAGGCTATTTATAGGTAATTACTGTATCAAAACAGCAGCACTACGCAGACAGTTTTACTGTATTAACTACACCAATCATTCTTTATATTACGGCTACATATTAACAAGATAAACATTACGCATTACTCATCCCACCCATCATGTAATAATTAAACTACTATGTATAATTACAAGCTCAATACAGAAGACATGAAATGTGCAATGTCCAGACCAACAAGCGAAGAGATAAGTAGGTCATGGCCTACATGTATAAAAACATCATTAAAATAAAACATCTACTGACTAATAACTTAATAAATATGATCAATTAACACTGGAAACTATTTAAAACAAACACAAATCACATATTTGATATCCCCAAACAATCACATAGAAAAATATTGGTCACTTAAAATTATAACAATCACAGCTTTATATACGACTGAAATAACAATTTGCACATGCACTAACAGAAGTGAAAACCCATTTTAATTGGACATACTAATATATATAAAGTACTTAAAAACAGTAATGTATATACATTACTGAATACCGTCCAGAATATATTTTAAAATATTTGATGGTCATTTAAATAAATGGAGAGTCAAATGAACAAAATTGTACATCATGGAAAACTCTTGATTACCAGTTCAACCAAATTTCTCACTCTCTGTCTTTCAGTAGACAGTTTGCAAATTTTTTTCTATCCTGTTGTTTTGATCAACTGTTTTATTCAAATGTATATAAGATATAACTTTTATTATACCCTCCACAAACGTAGTTTGGGGGGTATATAGGAGTCACCATGTCGGTCACTTGGTCGGTCCGTCTGTCCGTAGTTTTTTTGTCCACGCTATTTCTCAATAACTACTGGATAGATTTCAAACAAACATCATAGGAAGCTTCAATATCAAGCACAGATGTGCATATTATGAAATGGTTACGGTTGACTAATTTTCTTTTGAGTTATGGCCCTTTGCTGATTTTCTGTTGTTTTCTTTGTCCACGCTATTTCTCAATAACTACTGGATAGATTTCAAACAAACGTCATAGGAAGCTTCAATATCAAGCACAGATGTGCATATTATGAAATGGTTTGTTGATTTCTTGGAGTTTTCTTTGTCCACGCTATTTTTCAATAACTACTGGATGGATTTCAATCAAATTTCATAGGAAGCTTCACTAGCTCTTCACTTAGAAACAGCCTTTTGGTGACACACTTCTTTTTTGTTTAATTCAATGTTGCAGATTTGGTATGATTTGGGCTTCATTAAAATAAGAACAATTTTGATTTGGTATAAAAAGATTATTATTGTGAAATAGTTTTGTGTATTATGTCAATTGAAAACATCAATTCATTGTGATTTACCTCCTATAGCTGGGCACTTGATTGTAAACAAAGGCTGTGTGGGGGGTATTCATCACCTCTAGTGATAGCTCTAGTTTTTTAGGGAACAAACTTATTTTTACATAAAATAATGGTTATATAAGTAATTGGATACAGATCCCATGGAAGATAACTTATTACATATTGTTCTGAAATATTATTTCTGTTTGATATTTATATTGCAAGGTATACAGAAACATAAGAATAAGTTATTCCAGTTGAGTATTTTTTTTCTTTTTGCAACAGGCAACACAATAATAATACATGTACATTTGTATTAGATTCCACTGTTGTCCAAGCTTAGCATATTGTACAGTGACCGATACAAGTTTCAGCTCCCTTTGAGAATTTTGTGACAATGAGGCAACATGTAATCCCATTCAAGGGTTTCATGATAAAAAAAATGAGGAAAGCTTCTTCTCATTGATATTATCACATGTATTATTTTTACTAGCATATTTTACCCTCGCTTTACAAATGTTGTGATCATACACTACACCCAGTCCTGTCCCATTCTGTCATGTTCAATATACATATACTATTAAACCATTACTTCATATAGACTCATTTTGACACATTGGCAAACAGAGCAGACCCAGATCAGACAGCTCCTATAGGGTCTCCTCTGTTTGTAGCTCTGTTTCTGCTCAGTTTGATTGGTAAAGAGAGATTAATCATTTCATATATCATCTTAAGTTCAGTAAATTAATATTCATAAAATACATAAATTTGTTCATGAATATTCATGAGGTAATGGGTCAAGGGAGTGTAGTGGGGATGTTAACCCTATATCTCATTAAACTCATTTTGATTCTTTGGCAAATAGAGCAGGCCCGGATTAGACAGCCTCTCCTTCTAAGAGCTATCTGATCAGGGTCTCCTCTGTTTACTTATACAATATTGTAGCTCAGATTCTACAAAATCTGCATGGCAAAAAAAAATATTTGTTTATTATATCATTTAAAGTTCTGTATATTGATAATCATCAAGTCATGTATTTGTACATGAATATTCATGAGGTAAAGAGTTAATCACATTCCATGACAGCTATAGATATTAGTACACGTTGTGATTGACAGATCTGAGACGGGGTCATGATGCTAAGAACCTTGTGACCAAGGGCCAAGCTAAGAACATGTGTAAGCAGGTCAAGGCCAAGACATATATGGAGTGTAGTGCCTTGAAGAAGGTCAGACTTGAAGAATGTTTCCAGGAAGCGGTGAGTTGATTTCTTCTGCTGTCAACACCTTGCTGTATACTTCTAAAAAGTCTTTGACCCATCATGGCCAATACCATTAAAAATTTCTGCTAAGCAATATTTTGATCTAGGTCAGTAATCTATTCACCTGCTAGTCATGGAAAATTCATATATGTTTGAATTTGACAATTTAAGATTGATTTTCTGATTCTCTCTTTTGAATTATTAAAAATCTAAAAGTGATAAATTACTGTCAGACATACTGGTAGAACTTTCGGCTGTGTGGCTAGGTATACCGGCAGTAGGATATTTTCCTTGTCACATACTCTTTCTATCACAACTATGGATTCCTGAGTGGAGTCTGGGAATATGTTATAACACTGACTTTTTAGCTCACCTGAGCACAAAGTGCTCAAGGTGAGCTTTTGTGATCGCCCTTCGTCCGTCGTCGTGCGTCGTCCGTCGTCAACAATTTGCTTTAAACGACATCTCCTTTGAAACCGCTTGACAGAATTTAATGAAACTTGGCAGGAATGTTCCTTGGGTGAGGCTCTACAAAAGTTGCTAAAATAAAGTTGATCCATGAAGAACTCTGGTTGCCATGGCTACAAAAAGAAAAATAATTTGAAAACTTTAAAAATCATCTCCTTCAAAACTACTGGCCAGATTTCAAAATAATTTGGTAAAGATGTTCCTTGGGTCAACCTCTACCAAAGTTGCTAAAATTATTCCAATCCGTAAAAAAACATGGCCGCCAGGGGCGGGGCTTATTTGCCTTATATTTATATAGAGAAACCTTAAAACAACATCTCCTCTGAAACCACTGGACAGAATTTGATTAAACTTGGCAGGGATGATCCTTGGGTCAACCTTCACAAAAGTTGCTAAAATAAACTTGATCCATGTAGAACTCTGGTTGCCATGGCAACAAAAAGAAAAGAAAAAAAATATGAAAACATTAAAAATCATCTTCTTCAAAACTACTGGCCAGATTTTAAAATAAATTGGTACAGATGTTCCTTGAGTCAACCTCTACCAAAGTTGCTAAAATTATTCCGATCCGTAAAAAAACATGGCCGCCAGGGGCGGGGTTTATTTGCCTTATACATTTTGTATGTATATAGAGAAACCTTTAAACAACATCTCCTCTGAAACCACTGGACAGAATTTGATTAAACTTGGCAAGGATGATCCTTTGGTCAACTTCACAAAAGTTGCTAAAATAAACTTGATCCATGTAGAACTCTGGTTTCCATGGCAACAAAAAGAAAAAAAAATATGAAAACTTTAAAACTACTGGCCAGATTTTAAAATAAATTGGTACAGATGTTCCTTGGGTCAACCTCTACCAAAAGTTGCTAAAAATTTTCCGATCCGTAAAAAACATGGCCGCCAGGGGCGGGGCTTATTTGCCTTATATGTATATAGGAAAATTTTTAATCAACATTTCCTCTGAAACCACTGGACAGAATTTGATTAAACTTGGCAGGTATGATCCTTGGGTCAACCTTCACAAAAGTTCCTAAAATAAACTTGATCCATATAGAACTCTGGTTGCCATGGCAGCAAAAAGAAAAAAAATATGAAAACTTTAAAAATCATCTTCTTCAAAACTACTGGCCAGATTTTAAAATAAATTGGTACAGATGTTCCTTGGGTCAATCTCAGGTGAGCGATTTAGGGCCATCATGGGCCTCTTGTTTATTCATTTTACATTGCTTATCAATTATGTTGAACTTCATTGTAACTTTATTTGAACAATTTAAGAAATGAAAGATTAGAGGTTCTTGATGAAAACAGTGATATATTTGTGATCACATTAAAATGGAGTTTGTAACCAGAAATCTACATTGTACATCTTAATCTATATGGCTCTTAGGCTAAAAAAACAGCTAATATTTTATATTTGTTCAGTGCAGACAATAATCATATGTTGTCGAAATTAAAATTATGATAAGGATACTGTAACCCTAACTGAAGTATCATATCCTGTTATTCAGTGTAACTAAGATAACCTGTTGTCATTTGATTTATTTGCTTGGATTTTACATCCCAGTGAAATAGTTCAGTCATACATGTATAGGGAATTTGTATAGATGAATTAGAAATTGTGCTGCCTCACTTCGATATCACACCATAGACATGTGGCAAGGTACAACACCCAATCACATTATCCTGACACTGGTACAACTAGTCCTGTTTCCACCCTTATGTTAAGTGTCAAGCAAGGTTGATATGCTTTCAAAATTTTAATAACTTTGGAATGTCACAGCCAGGGATCAAACTCATGACCTCCCAGTTACAGAGTAGACACTCTAATCACACTGGCCACATTGACTGGTCCCAGATCATATGTAAAATAATAACTGTTAACTCTCATTCATGTATTGCTTTATATTACATCATTGTGTTTTGTTTCTGGTACCCAGGTGAAGGTGGCAATTGGGAAGTCCAGTTCTGGCGGTTGTGGGTGTGTCATACTGTGATGTGGGCGGCAGGGTCATCTGGGGCTCAGCACAAGAGTTTATTTTCTGGATGTTATGGCTATGTGAAACCCATGTTCCACAATGTTCAATTTGTCAATACAAATGGTTTTCCATGTCAGTTTTGCTTTTACATGCCGACTGATCAGATTTTACACTGTAATTTCAGTGTAAAAATGGCTTAAGTTACCATCATTAACTAACTGTTCTTCAAATAACCTGCACTCCTGGAAGATTTAAAGAAAAATACCTGTTTTTCATCAGAATGACTGTTGGTCAAAACATGTATATAGGATATCCCTCTGGCAGGTTTGAGACAAATCTTCTAGTGTAAAAAAAGAATCAAAATGGATAAAGGGGTAATTAAACAACATGTATTTAATTAGCCATTGACTGTCAATAAAAATATTTGTTCAGATTGTATATACTCTGCAATATTATGTTCATATGCATTTAGTTTTAAATTCAGAATGTGTAACTTTAAAATAAGAGCTCTATGAATATTTTTATACATGTGTAAAGAAATGTGATACATATGTCATATTTTATAACAACATATGACTACTGTACATGTTACAATGGCGGTGACACCTTAAAATAAATCTGTTTAAAGAAAAAATTAAACATTCAAGATAGTGCAATAGTATCAAATAAATAATTTTAATATAATAATCAAATCATTTTTTTTCTTCTCATGATTCCTATAATAGTGTCATGTACATTGGTATGTTTTTGTATGCGTAGTGACTATTTTTTAAAACTGAATTTGCATATAAGATTTTGTCTTTTTATTTGATTGCACAGTTTGTCTGATAATGAGGATACATTTTTCTGCATTGACTTGTATCACAAAAAACAATTAGCTGACTGTTTTCAGTCCTTTCAGTCATTAATTATTTGTCAGGGAATGTGCCTTAGGGACCAAAGTTACCTCCCCTTTATTAACTTCTGATTTTGTACCAGAGCAGCGTTACCAACCTTTTGCTGCTTGGAAATGCCTTTTAATACCTTGTTTGACCAGTGAAAACCCAAATCAGAGAGAGAATGATAATTTTGCTTTATAGTATAGCTTTAAGCTCGTAAAGAATGGTCATATTGGGTTTTTTCTTTCTGATAACTTTAATGTTTTTTTTTGTTTTTTGTTTTTTTAAATCAATAGGTATTCATGTTCAAAGCCAGTTCATTGTAGAGCCTAGAATCAAGCACAATGCATCAATTATGGTAATAATAGTAATATCAGATAATCTGCTTAGTGGGTTGCAGTAAACATTTTACAGTTATATATTGATTATCTATAATGCCATGTAAACATTGTTTACTGAACTGATTAGTTGTTCTTGCTGATCAGGTTTTATACTGGTCACATGGGTTTCTTTTTTAAATTAGATTTTATGTGGAAAAAGGGAATGAGAAAATTCTATAAATATTTAAAGCCAGAATATTAATTTAAAATTGCAAATTGTTAGATTTGATCATTTTTATTTCTATCATTGAGTAAATTATGATGTTTTTCATGTTTACTGTTTTATATTCTATGAAAATCTTGTCAAGAAGAAAAACTTTATTTCTTGCCGTTATCTCTTAAAGTTTGTTTTGATGTTTAGACATTGTATGTGCCTTAACTAAGTTAACTAGTCAGTTGCCTTGCCATCAGCTGATACCTTAAGTGTTTAAATTTTTTTTTCTAGTTTCAGATATTTCCTCTTCATTATATTATTGTATGTTGTTTTTGTTGTTTTTAGGGGGGTGGGTGGGTATGGTTGGTCAATACTTATGTGTGTGTAATCTTGCTGTATTATCAGTAACTATTCCCAGAAAAACTGAGGTTTACACTCACTTGTAAAATATTCTGATATTTATTGTCATCCTGCCTATAAGCAAGCCTTGTATTAGCAATGTCTTTAATAATGAATTTACTCAGCAGGTAATACTAGGAAATCCCTGGTAAAACAGGCTTACGTTCATGGGGGAAGTTAATGAAATTTTGTTGTAACGGCAGTAATCAGAGTAACCCTTTCTTCATGTATATTCATGTACAAATTTACAATATAATGAATATTAATTTATATTAATGAACTAAAAATAGTGTTTGAAACATAGTAAAATATGTTAAAACTAGTCTTTATGAGGGGTATAACAGTGTTTGATATTATATTCAGATCAGATTTGTTATTGTGTTATGTTAGAGGTAAGATTGTTTGACTGTCTTTGTTAACAGTGTTCTGTCAAGGTGTTTGGAGATCATGTTTAAAGGAAACAGTTCATGTAATCATAAAATCCACAATTTCTTGTGTACCTGTTGAGGACACTGTAAATGTAACTGTGTAAATATCGTAAGGGTCATTTGCATTTAATATTGGTGACAGGGTGTAAAATATATACACTTCATGGTTTACTAATACATTGTCTTTATCTGACCTTTCATATCCAGGGACCTTTTATCAAGTATTATTCTAGAATAGTACCATGTAGAGGATAAGCATGCTTATGGTCCTTTCTTTGGTATTAAGCTGTATTGGACTAAAAGTGCTTTTCAAATTCTGTTAAACATTTCTTCCTGTTGATGCAGGTTGACAGGGGTCAGCACCATCAATCTACTCACTTCTGTTCTGTCTTGGAGACACCTTTTTATGTCAGGTTAATGGCTGGACACTAGCTGTTGGATATTTATTTTTATGTATGTGACCATATTAAAGATTTCATTGTTACAGGACATAAGCCTGTATAATCAAGAATCTTTTAATTTGAAGTGAGTGGTTATAATTGCTAACTAACTATCACTTGCCACTTCACAGCCGCAGGTTCGAGTCCTGGTCAGGTCACGTTTATATTTTTCATAGGAGGAGGCATGAGCCCTAGTTTGGTATCATTTCTTTTATAAATAGATTTTCTATTCTATTTCTTATAAGTAAATGCTAGCTCTTCTTGGTATTATCACCTAGTACCATGTTTTGTACCTGGTGATGATGCAAAATCATTATTAACTACAGAAGTGTTTAAACCAGCAACCCTCAAGTCCATATCCAGTGCTTTCCCTCTCTTTGTGCTTTGACTGTGGTCCTGCTATGTTACTTCTTACAGGCAAACCTACTGTATAGTTTTATTTATAAACATCTTACCACAGATTTTAGGGAAATATTTCTTTTTAAAAAAAAAACAACTTCATGTATTGTTGATCCCTATCAGAATATGAGTAAATGATTTACAGGCTGATCTGGCTTCATGATTGGTGTTACACTTCAAATTAGAATTTTTATTTTTACCGAAAATATGTAGTGCTAAGTAACGCTTAAATTCTTAAATGGGTATAAAGGCATTCAATCTTTTCTTTTTTATGTAAAAGTTAATTACATGACTTTGTTGACCTAATTAACTAAAATATTTGTTAAGAAATTAAATTTTTTGTTAGTGTTGTAAGAGAAACAAGAAAGCTGGCATTTACTTCTCAGTATTCATATACACATGTACATATCTTTTAGTACTAAGATGGAGCCTGTAACTCTGGATCAGTCTGCTAATGAAGAATATCTTTCATCTAATCCACATGACTCAGCACAAAGCAGTCTGGCTAGAAAATCCATATGTTCTAATATAGATGTATGTATATAAAAGTATATATGGCAAGATAATATTGTAAAACGTGTCTGTTTTCATTTTAGATTGTACAGACACAAATGTATGACAGGCTTTTCTGAATTTTACACATGTTTATATTTAAATATAGAATTACAGGATTTATATAACCCCAGTCACAAAAGTGGGTGCTTTATTTGGGAATCATGTCGTTTATTCACGTTACATCAAGACAGTGTGATGGGGGTATTTATCACCTGTAGTGATTGTTCTAGTTTTACATGTTTTCCTCTATGCCCTTTCCCTGCAGTCTGACCGAGCGGTCCCTTGTAAGTTTGTTGTTGTGTGTAATAAGACCTGGTGTTGTTTTTATACTTTATCTTCTGTTGTTTCCAGTGAAACAGTATATTTAGAGAACATACTTGAATCTCGTTTCTGTGATGGCCTTTCAACATTCCTCAACTTTTTGTATACACTTTATTTCATGTGGACAGGCTATGACACCTTAGACAAGGGATAAAAGCCAGACCAGCCTGTGAATACCTGTACAATCTGGTATGGTCCAAGTATAACAAACTGTGTCATCTTACCATTTTGTCTTCACAGTCTAGATAAGGTTTTCTTACTGACATTGTCATATGAAAGGACTGTTAACCCTTTCCCGCATATAGACTCATTTTGACGCCCTCAATAGGTATCACATAAAGCCTGATCTGCAGAAAACCACAATTAAACCTTACCAAATTTAATTACAAATCCTCATTTCCAGACCACTGAGGAGCAGCGAACAGCATAAAACCTGATCAGCCTGCGAGTTACTCGCAGGCTGATCTGGTTTTATGATGTTCGCATAGGTCTTTTTATGGTGTCCTCTATGAGGGAAAGGGTTAAATAACAAATAGTATAAATCCAGACCAGCTGCCAAGTTACCTAAAGGCCAATAAGGTTTTCTAGAACATTTCATTTTTGGGGTAACCATACCACTTGGATATAATCATTGCAGTCCAGGTTAGATTCTATGTCACCCCACTGTTGTTTTTATAAGGGTATTTGTTTAATATTAAATTAATTTGATATTTTAATATTTTCCCATATTTCTTTCACCTCAAGGTTAAAACAAGTTGATTTTTTTAAAGTGATATTGCTTCTTGAGCATTTTTTGTTTAAAAAGATCTTTAACCTTCAAGTTTTTGTAGTAAATGGTGATACTTTGATAGTTTGATTATGTAATAGTGTCTTTCATGAAGTATAGGCTCTGTTTATAAATTTTACTTTCGTTTTAGTTTTGTGCAATAGAAGTTGGTGTATGTAGAATACATTGTTCTTTGTCTTCATAATTATTTGTACAATTTAACAGATGATCAGAATAGTGCATGCTGAATTAGAATGAGTTGATGTTAAGCACAGGGTCATGTTTTATGTTATAATATTAACATTCAATCACAAGTTACAATTTCATTTGATTACTCTACAGTTGCATATATTATCAAAAAATAAGTATATTGAAATAAATGAAGGTTACCATATTTTTAATATAATGTAGTTGTAGATCATACATTTATTTAGTTAAATGCTTTTTATAACTTATTGTTTTGTTGAAATTATATGTGTCCCAATATGTGTAGCTTTTTAAAAAAATGAAACAAATGTTTACATATATACATTCGCAAGGTAGTTTAGTACTCTGGTATGAGAATTTTAGTTACATAAATTGTCCATTTGACTGAAAACATATGTGAACATGCTTCAGCATTGTAATACTATATACAGTTCATGTATGGACTGGAGTAATTATCAAAATAGTCTGTCTTGTGTTCTTGAGCTTTATAAGAGGTGACAGTATGCTTCTTGCATATCTGTTAGGATAGTGATTTTTTTTGTACTTACTTATATGACTCTCTCTCTTTATTTGATGGCACTAATACATGTTTTATTAAGTCTACCAATACTGTGCCAGCCAAAGGAAGTGATTCTAAGACTATTTTATAAAATGGATGAAAAAAATTTGACCAAAGAATATCACATTACATAGTACAAGTGTATCGGATTGAAAGACAAAAAAGGGGGGGGGCGAGTCATGAAAACGTAAATTCAGTTTATACAAGAATCCCTAGTCAGGTCTCTCTGCAGATGATTGTATCTTCTTTAATGATTAGAAATTTGAACTTAATTACACGGCCATTTAACCCTTAACAGCGTTTGGTTTAATTAATCAGATTTCAAACACTCACAGCCAAGCTAGATTGATCTTCTTTGTGTAGAATGCGTATTTTGGCAGGTGAAAGGGGGACATTATTTAATTACAAAAGAGTAAATTGCAGTAGGATCGCGCTATAGATCAAATAAGTTTAAACCATTTGTAAGATAAAAGCAAAACGGTACTCTGCATGTGCCAGACGCTGTCAGATTAAAATAAAACCATATTACTGAATAGATTTAGTGCCAAGCAGGTGTAAGGGCACATTGTACTCGTAATCTCTAGAATGTGTTTATTATTTCAAACCGTTAGCAACATTTTAATCTACTGCGCTTTAAAATCAATGTTACCTTCCGTAACTATCGTAAGACAGACTTGAACGCGTTCGGAAATTTCTCTTGGGCCAACTCGGGATAACCTGAGTGACAAATCTACAACACCGGGTGAGACATGTGTTGTTTCCCGGGTTATATATTTTTTTTTTTTACCCAGCCCCGTTAGCAGGATACAAAGCGCCAATACAGTCTGAAACATGTTTTTTTTTAGAACCAACATCTTGAGGAAAATGTCCAACAATTTAGAAAATCTCTTCAAATAATTTTAATCAAGTCTAGAATTATTTTTATAATTAGAAAGACTATACTTTGGCATCAAAGACTGTATAATACATGCTACGAGGGACACGGTCTCGTTTCATTATCCGGCTAATAAACAGGACATTATCCTTCAAGTTAAATCTAACTTAGCACTCAAAATGGATGTTATCACAAATCCTGAAACAACTCTTTCTGCGGCAGTCCCCCCGCCCCTTACCGTTCGGATTAATCGCCCTCAACCGGGTAATCAAATCGAACGCTCTTGTTACGAGTAAATATGTAAATCGTGTTACTTCTCCGGAATCCTCCGTATGCTAGAGGACTTTGGTCATTTCAGATTTAAAAAACAGAGCTGCAATTATATAGTGGACAGGCGACCCGTCTATTCACGGTTTATACACGGTATATAAAGTACACTTTATAATGGCTCAGCCAATAGTATGACCTGGTTGGAGGCAATATGTACCTGAAAGTATAGTTTGAGATCCCTGAACGCAGTGTCCAGGATTCTAGTGCCTATCATCGTAATTATCAAATTAGCAGGCATGCCAATTATTTACATGTCATTTGATAAAGGGGTTCATGTGATGGTCCTAAACAAAATAATTTCATAAATACTCATTTGAAATGTGGGGATTGACACAGTGATAAGGTGACACGATTAAGGTTCATAAAATGACTGCATTTGGTGCATATCCTTGACTTTTTTTTTACCTGGAAGTACATGCTTGGCCGATTCACGTGACATGGAAACTGATTGGAAATAACGTTAAGCTGTCCAAATGTCTTGAAAAACTAGTGCAGGAATAAGTCACTCTGTGTCGCCTTGTGTTTCATATATGAATTAATATTATCTGAGGAAATGATTCATGAGTCATGTTTGATTTCTGCCATAATGTATATATCCTTAATAGCCAGTCTCCAGTCACGTGCATTTGCCAGCTGATGTCTATTGGTATTGATTGAAAGGAAAACAAGAAGTCTAATTTGAAATCTGACTAAGGTTTAAAGGAAGATATTAATATATTTCTTGTACTAATTACCGTCTCCATGAAGGACGATATCAAAGGCCTTTTTCTTTTCTTGAAATGTATCCGTGCTACGTGTTAGTGAACAGCTTTTTATGTTTCTTTTTTTTATTTGACTATATAAGTTCATTATATCTGACTTTTGTAATCTAATGTTTGGTTTACTCGTTGCATTTATTGATGGAACATTATTGTAAGAATATCTAAATGTATATGTCATAGACCGATTATGAAAGAAATGTACTGTATGGACGGGTTGTGTTAATTTATTATACATTATAGAAGCAATTTCCAGTCCTTTGTAGAAATTTTACAAGCGGGTTTGTGGAATTAAGTGCTAATTTTAGGATAATTTCAGACATCCCGATTAGCTTTCATTTCAATGACTTTTAAACTCTACATTCAATGCTGAAAAGAAAAAAACTCAAATTAGCATTTCAGGACCAAGAAGTGAAACTACTCTGCATGTAGAAGCTAATATTTGCATTCTTTATATAGAAGAAGAAATAAAGAATGATCTTTATCAGCAAAATGTTCATCCTAGTTCTAATTGTATTTCTTGTTCCTGCCATCTGTAAAGAAAAGGAACAGCGAATATGTTTTCCCCCTTCTTTTTTCTGTTTGTTATTTCAATGTGTTTTGTTCTTTTTTTTCAGACCCTATAAATTATTACTGATAATATATTGAATAAATTGTATCTATTTTATGTCTTATCATGTACGGTGTGGTGTGGGATGGCCTCGACCCACACACACCTATTGACGAGGAAAATAAATGGTGTGACCCTGATTAAAGGGACCTAAAAAAAAAAAGAAAAAAAAAAGGGGAACAGCGGACGCATTCGAACATATTTTATATTTAATTGTAAGAAATACACATGAACACGTGTAAGTTTTACTTCTTTGTTCTGCAATATACTTTTAAGCAAAATGTTTTGTAAACAAAGTGTGTACTTAGTCAAAGAAAATATTAATATTATAAAACTAATTTTATATATAATACATGTAAGCACTGAATGGAATCATGAAATGGGGACTGCTTAGAGCAGACGATTTTCAAATGGAGGTCAACTTTAAAACAAGATGTCAATTAAAGTATTAAAGCTGACCGCTTAATCAAGTCGGTTGTTTAATACAGGTCGCCTCCAATTCATACTACCCTAGATCTATTTCACCGTTGCAATCGGGTGGTATACATCAAGAGTACGGCCATGTATTCTTACAAACTGAACTAGACTTGTTAACCTTTCTAAGATTACACGTCTATATATTCAACTAGTAATTAATGTAAATGGTTGGTATTTGGATGCTAATTATAGCCGAAGTAACAAGCGGGGGAAACCTCGCCTGTCAAATCCCAGATATCCAACCTGATGTTTACATGAATACCGGCGTCACGTGCCGAAGTTACACTCGTAATGTACATTACTCTCATATGAAGGGATGATATATAAATGAATACACAGTTGAACCTGTATCACCGACCACCTGTATTAAGCCGTCAACGAATCTTTAGCGGCCATAACTCCTGTGACCTCTATTTAACGTCCGCCTTGACTCAGTGACCACTTCCGATTCCCATTACTTATGGCTTAAGACAGGTTTGGGTGCATTTGGTAATATATCTTTAGAAGTCCATAATTTGCATGTAATTTTACAAGTAACACTTTAGCTAGCATGCATGTTTTAGTAAGGAAGTATCATTTCAAAGTCTCTGAAAGCATTGTACTGATAAAATTACATGCATACTTTCAATTACTTATATGAGTTTTGTTATTTTACCAATACGTTGATTTTGATTACACTACTGTATATTCCCTAACCCTTTAGTCCATTGTAATGTTCAGAAGTTCCTCCCATTGATTTACGTCCCGCAAACAATTTACCAGTCTTTGGCGCCTGTCATACCCTGCGTCACATAAATTGTAAATGAGTACAAAAATGTTTGACATTTGCTGACCTTTAAAATAATAGGGAAGTATATAGGTCAGTGTCCTTGAATAAAGCTGGTGCTATGTTTTGTGATACATTCACAGTAGAGTTGTTTAAATTGTATGGTGTCATGGGGATTTATTTATGATATAAATACTACTTATAAACACTTCGAATGCAGTCCATTTTACTGGGAGAAAAACAAGTAAAATTTACGCGCAATACCATTTCTCCACAGTTTCATAGAAGGTCTCTATTTCCAACTCCGTTCCACCCTTTTCACTATTATTTCATCGTCAAAAATGTAGTTTTTTGTGTACATAATAAACTATATGTACGTGGGGGATGTTTGTCAAATGGCAGAGTGTATTTGATTTAATTTTAAAAATCATTTACATAACTAATTTCAGTTTTTGTTAAATGAATTCCAAATGCAAATAATTAAAGGACGAAGTGCTCCAGTGGTAAAGTTCATGTCTGCATTTCTAAGTTTCTGTGTTCGAATCTTGGCGGCAAAACTCTTTCATGAGCTTCCCAAGTACATGTATAAAGATCTGTTCCAACCAAGGAAACGTCGAGAATGATTAGTGCGAGTTATTTATTTCATGATAACTAATGAAATACTACATGTTCTACCAGTGAGATAAAATCCATATCTCTCAGTTTGAGTGATAAAGAACAGAACAGAATAGAAAATTCATTTCGACATAAGCTATACAGTTTCTATTTGTAATAAATACAAAACATTTACGTACAATTTTCACATGATCCCTACAACGAACACTCAGCTATGAATATAAAATAATCATACTAAAAAGAACCAAAATCTGACGCTTTCCTTTCTCGACGACAATCAAAGTGAATTTAGATACAAAGGAGTTGAACTAACACACATTTACTACATATTATTTATAATCATTGTATTGCGAATTATGAAAACCTCATAAACCTGTTTTGACAATCTTTTAATTACTGATGTATTAGAACACTGTAATAAATCAACAAACTTGAAAACACCTGGACTTCTACAATAATAGGATAAAGATCTGCCGGAGCTTCTTTACTTACGTATCACGAGTATTGTATTGATAGTAGCCGCAGTTACCATAAGATAAAGAAGAAAATTTGTTTTAAGTGAATAAAGGACATTTTGAAGTGAATATCAAATTGTATCACTTCTCGATGAGACATATTCCATATCCACTAAAAACAAACAATATTAATGTCCTCTATATAAACCTATTTTGGAGCTGACGTAAAGATGAAATTTGTTTAAACATTGTTTCGGTATCCGCCTGTAAATATTAAACAACCTGATTGAATTGACTTTTCGCCACGCGTTCTTTACTTGTAGAAATAGATTATATGTATCATGAAAATTGAAGCAATATCGCCGTATTTGCAGTGATTAAGGACAGGCTGTGTGCGCGTGTGTGGATGTGTGTGTGATTGTTGTTGCTGTTGTTGTAAATAGATGAGATAAGCACTGATGAACAGTATTTCCGTCTATGTAAGTAGTCTCACTTTGATATCAAACTGTAAACAAGAGGAATAAATGATACAACACCCTGTCACTTTATCCGGACTCCAAACAACACTACTCATAAATGCTTTGAAATCTAAGAACAGGTGATGTATTTTTTTTAAAACTAATGAGGTATTTCACCGAGGTGTGTGTGTGTTGGGGGCGGGGTCGAACCATTGCACTCTCTGTTATGGGGTGAACAATCAAACCAATTTCCCAAATTAAAAAGTAACGATAAAAACTTCTTCAAATTTTATTACCAGAAAATATAATTTTGAATAAGACAAAATACGACAAACACAGTACTTTACGACAGTTAATCACAACAAAATAACATAACCTTTATTCAACTCTATTTTAAGGGAAATTGAAACAGGTAATTGAGGACAGGACCCTATCTGTGCCCCACCCCCTTCACACACACACACACACGCACACACACACACACACACACACTCACACACACACGAAGCGGTTTGAATATAGCGGTTTTCAACTTTAATTCGCCATTTACATAGAGTTTATACATAGAAATATTCACATTCAAATAAATCTAACGTTTACTATCCATGTCTTTATAAATAAAAAAAAATCACTATATATAAAACAACAATGTAACCAACTTCAGCAGGATACTGAAGAGCACCCTTAAGGAATTGGTGTTAAAATATCTATGAAAAATGTGCCCATCGGTAATATTGGCGGGTTTCCACTGTCAACAGATAATTTTCCTTCATTTTTTTGTCCAGACCGACGAGCGAAGCGACAAGTAGGTCATGACCTATGTGTATAAACAGAGATGTGAAAACCTAGACCTAAATACCTCCGTGGTATAATACATCATAAACCACTTAAAAAAAAATTACACTGGAAACTATTTCCCAAAAACCAAAATATCACCAAAATTATTACAATCACAGCTTTACATTCGCTCAATACCAAACATGCCAAGGAAAATAAAAAAAACACACACTTATTAAATCTATAAAATATAGTTTAAACATATTTATTCAATTATACATAGCACATAGTTATATATATATATATACAGTACTTAATAAAAGTAATGTAGATACAGTACTGGACACCGTCCAAAAATGAAAGGCTTAGTAAAGGATCATAGGAAGTCGGGAACCAGACTTTCCGGGTCATTTCTACGCAGAATATCCCCATTTCACTGCATATTACTTGTTTTGCCAGCATAACAGTCCACACGTGTTACTATTTTAGTAAGTGTTATTTACAATCATACACTGTAGTTTTATCAGTGGAACAAGTACTGTATTGTTCAACACCGGAGCCAAGTTTCTGACCAGCTCGTCTGTAACATTTACTATCACTTGTCTGATCATTATTCCTTATCACAGTTATGTTACAAAGAAAATTGGAACTGCGCGGATATCGGGCAGGCCAAAGAGGGTGCTTGTAGTGAATCGAAAGAATATATCGATCAATTCGATATGTATTGCGATACCGGGAGCATATCGATGTGTCAAGATATTGCTGACATATCGATGAATTCAGATATCGAAATACATAATTTTATATCAATTACTTATGTGGAAGTACCGAAAGTAACCTTTAAGTGCAATTGAGCTAGTATAGACTGCACTAATTTTGTATATCGCCAATAAGCACTTGGAAAAGCATAATTATGTGAATAATTTTGATCAGTTTATGAACTTAGCTTTCATATGAAAACAAGCGGATGGAAATGGATCAACCTTTGACACCATTGTTGCATTAAGCAGAAGAAATTCGTAGGCGGGTCATGTTCACTATTTTAAACCTTTACCTCATGAATATTCATGTACAAAAAATATATAAGTTAATTGAACTGTTTTACATAATAGACTATATTGTATCAAGTGATGATATGATTCAAAGAAAAAAAGTTAAATATAAATAAATAACAGTGTAAAAATATCTGTTTTGATCACCATAATAATATCGTTAAGATTAAAAGGATGGAACTGTAAATGAAAGATTTTTTTTTTTGTATAAGGTAAAGTGTTAAACAAATGAATATAAGTTTACATTTTAACCCGTTATTAGGCCCAAGTTCTGTAAAGGCTGATTTAAATTTATACATTGATATCATAGTATACCAAAATGGCTCGCGTGTAAGCATGTTTTCAATGGTAGCCATACGACTGCGGACCAGAAAGTTGTGGGTCCAATCCAATGGGCTCAAAAATATTTCATGATCGTTCCTTGCGTAAAGTACAGATCCAACCCAGGAACTATTGCCAAAGATTAATATGTATTGCAAGAATCTGTTAAACTAAAATGTTTAAATGTACACAAAACAGTAAGCGATACCATAATGATAAGGTAAAAGAGATAGATATAAAACAGCAAGCGACACTTTAATTGAAAGGTATCAGTATAAACTAATCTTGTGTGGCCCAAGACCTGCCAGCTGTCTTTGATGTACATCCACGCTGCAATTTCTCGTGCACAGGTATACAAAGTTCCCCGCGGTCTTTAATATTGTTTTGACACTGCCCGGCAGCTGCAACAACACTCTCTCAGAATTAAACATCGGATTTAGCTGTTCTTAAATATTTACACGTGTTTCAATTAAAATACCTAAGAGTGGCCTTTCCTTGGTCTGGTTCATTGCCGGTGCAAAAGTATATATAGAAACTTCACGATAACCCAGTTTATACAAAAAGTTATATTATTATGAATCAGTTCAATTCTGAAATATACTCGTATGATTTGGAAGAAATGCATTTGCGTTTGAATATTTTGAATTAATAAGGTTACAGCTGGAATATTACTTATAAATTGTACAAACATGATATTAGAATAATTGAAAGCTCATCTTGAAACAAATTTAACCATGTTAAAACAAAGCCCTACTGGAAATATTTATACACATCAGCTCTGGATTTTTTCTGAAACATGACTCAAGACTGCAATCATACAGGTCAAAAGTTCTTTCTTCTGGGTTTCTGCACTTACAACTGTAGCTCGCGGGTCAGTGTTACTTAAGTAATCATATACAGGGATCATCTTAAATGATTCCCGATAAATACGTGGAGAAGCTGGCTTGAATATTTGTAAATAAATGCACAGCTTTCAGTGTTCATCATTAGAAGAAGATGAAAATAAATGCAAGAGTATGTATGTTTAATTAAAAGGTTCTTCACCCCCAAAATGTGCTATAGTCGTGTTGTACTTAAACAATTTTTAAAAATCATAAACAAGTTTATTATAAACCATCATACGATCAGCTATATATATTTATGAATCATAAAAGTCTTCTTTTTTGTGTTGTTTTTAATGGGGAATGAATCTTAATAAAATGTCAACAACGGAATTTGCTGAGCAATGTTGATTTTAATTCAGTTATAAACTAAGGAAATTTTTCCGAGTTATTAAACGAAGTAATAAAAATTATCTTAATCCCGCGTCCAAATGTACAAACTGAACGAATTGAATGACAGAAAAATAAACAGAAAGAGATAAAACGCGATTGGAAATTTAAAATACAAAATACACAAGTAAATATTATTTATATTTATCTATATTAGTGTATGCTTCCAAAAATGGGGAGTCAGTTATAGGTGGGTAAATTTATCTAATTCGAAGATGCTAGAGATCTTTTTTTTTATTTTCTGTCAATTATTTGATACTGTTTTACTCAAATGGATGAAAATATACCTTATGCAGGAAAAATTATTTCGGTCTGAGACAAAGTTTTCCAACAGAATTTTATGAGAGCTGATCTAGAACAAATAAATACTTTAATACTCTAATACCGATTAGATTTAAAAGCAATTAAGTGACAAGTAAATATTTTCAAATTCAATTAACATTTTCTTTAAATCCGTACGCGTCGATGTTATATACGTGTTTACCCCACTTTTTACACTTAACGGAACTTGTTAGTACGCATATTTCAAATTTGTAGAGGAGATATATTTTCAAAAACATATGCCCAGTAAATATTAAAAGGTGCATTAGCTCAATCTGTTGTCTGCTTGAATAATTTTGACTCATAATCAACTCTGTGAAACCAATTTTCGTGGAAAGCTATAGAAAACCAAAAATCTGTTATTTTGAATACAACAAATGGTATAGACAAAACTTTAGTCGAGTACTTATAAGTTTCGTCTAGTATATTTGACGTGCCTGAAAAATATAGCCACTGTAGGACAGTAAAGCTTTGAAATGTTACTGAGATGCACATCATCCTGCCCATTTATAAAGCTATACCTATTATTTACCTTCAAATAACTAGAAAAATACATACTATGTAAGTTTTAGGAATATATATATTAAAATAGAAAGACATTTTACGGCTAAATTTTCCTACAGATTTTCGTCATTACAAATAACATTTACATTTATGCGTTCATATTGATAGGTCAACTCTCATTCCTGCATCAAAACACACAGTTTATAATTGTTTATAAATATATCGATTATAATAAATAATATTAGGCCATTTTTTCTGTTTGAGGGTGTCATATAACATAATATGTATGAAGAATATTTCAAGAATTACATTTGCATATCATTGAACATCAAAATTAAGTCAAATTGTAAATTATAATGTTATAACATGTCATTAAACAAAGCTTTACAAATCATGTTAGCCTAATAAATAAAAGTATCAAATTTAAGCAAACAATTATCGTCATTAGAGTTTAGTTATTCATTTACAATATTCATACTTGGTTTATCATTTTAGTGTTATAGTATACTTTTCTTAAACTGGTATAAGCCTCACAATTCTAAAATAAAATAATATTATTTTATATCGCTTTTGTTACATAGATGACATAAACGCTCTCATACGTCTCTCGCAAATCCCGTTGTCTTAATCCTGGCATGTGCTGAAATCCTTAATTTGCTAATCTTTTTAATGATGCGGTCACTAGACTAGTTCTTAATGTTAGATTACGCAAACTTAAATAGCGATCAAAACCATGGTAGCGGCATTTCCCACACAATATCAAGTATTCTTATCATTCTATTTTGTATCTAATCAAATCGTGCAAGTATGTTTTTACACAAAACTGAGTTTTGCGAATAGATTAATTGTGCTCTAGATCTCCCTGAAAAAGACAAAACTGGGAAGTCTATCATTTATAAGTTTCTAAACGACCAGATAGCCGCTGAAAATAATGTTGTACATGAACACATATATGGCAAGGATAGATAGCTAAGACGGGAGTTATATTACAAAATAAATAATCAATATTTGACTACCAGTAAGACAAGTAATTTAATTAGTTATTTACATGTGTATACATTTTTTGGAGTAGTATCCTTTACCTAGTTTGGATACCTTCAGCCATTTACGTACAAAAATGCTTGTACATGCGGCAAGATAAAATAAAAATTTTTTTAGAATACTGAACTATGGGCCCGTTCTCGACCAAGAGGTCTTTCGTGCACGGACAGACCCGTCTGGTAAGTGTAATTCATCAACGCGTCACGTTGCTTAGCAGCGAACTTTCGGCTGCAGCAGAGTGACATCAGAACCGTCTTCATGTCCTTCCGGAATCCGGTCCCTATCACGCAGTACAGGATAAAGTTGATGCTGCTGTTGGCGTACAGGAAGATGAGTATAATGACACTACCCAGTTTGTTAATCACGTGTCCAGAATACGCTCTGTACACCTCGTTGATAGTCACGGGGCACGTGCATAGGCAAAACGTAAGGCTTAGTGCCAAGGCCCGCAGTGTGAACGCGTTCGCCATCCGCACGCGGAAGGACATATTACGGCCTTCCTTTCGAAACATTTTTCTGCTCGCGAAAAGCTTGTATAAAATGAGAAGATTACCAACCACAATGAGAAGAAATGGAAGCATGAAAAGAGAGCAAAGGTCAATCCACATCCATGTTTTGTAATAGTCTTGGTAGAATGTCCCGTTTCTTAATATGTCGCACCTATAGATCGTTTCATTTCCAAAGTGGAACGGTATAACTGATGTTGCTAGGAGGAACGGACTATACAACACGGAAACCACAATGATTAGCAGCAGTAAACACAACCCCACTTTTATCCTCGTGCACAAGTGTCGAACCTTTACCGGAAACCATATGCTGACCAACCTCTCGGCCGTCACCAGCACAAGGATCCAAGAAGATGTGGTAGGCGCAAAATATGAGGCAAATGGGAAGATCTTGCAGAGTACGATGTTTAGGGCTCTAATCTGTATATTGAAGGCCTCTAAAGTCCAGAACTCGACGGCGGGAACACATAAAACCAAGGTGTCCATTACGGCTAGGGCTGTTAACAGAACAGCCGTGGAGGAATCACTATGGGAACCGCGACTCCATGTGAGCATGCTCAGGCAGTTGCCTAGCAACCCAAATACAATGATGGGTGACAGCAAAAAGATATTCAGGTAATATGCGACTGTGTATAACATTTTCAAGTGTGAGTCTGACTTAATATTTAAAAAAGTTTTCACATTGCAACCATTTCCATTTATTAACAAATGTCACATAATATGGTATTTGAAATATCCATAGTTTTACTCATTTATTCAAATGTCTTGCAATTATTCGCAATACTCTTTGACTTCCGGCATGCTCATATCCAACACTCTCAAATAATAATTCAGTTGTACAACCACACGGTATGTTCATTAAATACACATCATTCCTTTTATTATTAAATATAAGTTTGAACATTATCATGTTTTAATACACCAACGATAATATATTATGTGTTTGTGTATTTTTTCTCCAGCAGCATTTGAAGCCGTTTTTCAGTCCTTAATAAATGGATGCACAAAAAGTTTTTGCCTACGTGATCTTTGACACAAGTATTGTACCTAGACTTTTTGAAGCAGCATTTAGAGCTTTTTATTCCGTCATTAATAGCCTGATGTGAACTTTTACACTAGCCGAACACTATAACCACATAGTCATGTTTTTCTCAAACTTCTGACACTGAATTACACTCATCAAGTTCAGCTGATAAGTACAATCAGCCAACCTCTGGCCAGTCCGCAGTGATATATCTATGTAATTACTGGTCTAATTTATTCCAACTCTCCCTATTACACCACCCTCTGACCCTCTCCCACGTAAGCACGTAAGAAATCAACCAGATTAACTTTAACTGTCTCCAAAGTCTATTTCTAGACACTAAACCCCTCTACTTTAAGGTACATAGTTTCCTGATTTATGGAAAATAATGATCAAGATCTTTATTTCTGTAATTTTAAATCCCAGAATGCCAGATTACGATTGTACCGCCTTTGTTGGAACATATTAATTCACACAGATGTCTCATACATCGCCGAAGAAAAAATATATGCGAATTTATTTCCCAGCTCTGCTACTTCTAGGATTTGGCACTGTTCAAATGCAATAAACTATTTGAGGGCTTGTCTAAACCTAGGTATCACCAGAATACTCATCGACATCGTCTTAACATTCTCCAATAAACTGTTGTTTACAGTGTTCGCATTTCTTCCGTGTGAAATTGTTTAAAATGTATGGAACTAATCAGAGAAGCTCCTTTTAAAACATAAATGGAATATTTGGATTCAATCCCGTTATGCACAACTGCATTTCGTCAAAGTTATTTCAGCAACAAATACAACGAATTTCAGCGCATTCTGATTTTGTTTTTCAGAAACAACGTTCGACATAATTTAGTACATTACGAAAACTTACAAATCCGTTTTATTGCCACCATTTCAATGATTTCAACCACAAATGCACTTAAGAATGGATAAACATAATTATTCGGGTTAAACAATCCGTTTGGAACAAAGTAATTAAATCCAAATTTAATAATAATGTTTCATAAAGATTTTTTTTGTAGATCCACGATGGTAGTTCATTATGATAACTTGCACACATACATGTACCAGATATATTATATTCCGAATCCCCTTGTTGTATGCCTATTCCGTCAGCGCAAGATCAGTGTGGTTGGGATGCTCCCAGCGGTTAGCTAGAACGTGATAGCTGCACGATAGCAGGAGTGGAACCGACACGGGGTAGTCATGACACCGTGCAGGAGTACCCATGTTTCCATCGTCATCCGTCCGCAGCAATTATCATAGTACCCGATGACTGACACTAAGAGATCATCTATCTCGATACTAGGCATACCTGGTGCGGCATAATTGATCATCACTTCAAAGGAAAAATGTAGGTGCGCAGGTGTGCAATAGTCGTGCTTTGCACAATCCGTGCGTTCGTTTGTGTGTCAGTTTATCTGTTCGCGCACGTATGAGTGTCTTAAATATCTTCCATTTGTATTATACATGTTCATTTCTGTATAGGCACATACTTATGAGAGGCAAAGAAACACACAGCTTGTCGATACTTTGTAAAAATATATCTTTTTTTTTAAACTGACACAATTGAAAACGAATATGAGTTGAATATAGCCACACTTTCTCATCACAACCAACTTATCTGTTAATTTTGAGGAATCCCTTTTGTATGTTCGGGAAAGATGCTTTTCGTAGCGGATAATTTGGCACATTACAGTAATTTAGAACTATATCAGATATGTCTGATTAGGGTTCATTGGGTTCCTCCTCTGTGTCCTTGACCTCTGCCCCGCCCTCTTGGCCCGCCTCCGCAATGGCCTGCTTAGCCTCGTACACGTTGACGGCCTGCTGCCAGTTGCGGAAGCAGATAACGCCCTTGTCTTGTACCTCCTTCCTCCCCCGGGCTGTGATCACCTCCCCGTCCTTGTGAACAACCACGAACCGAGGTACCGCCGTAATATTGTACTTAATCTTTAGCTCCCTGGTGTACCGGAAGTGAAAGAAAGAAGACACATGTTATCACATTATCCTGAACTGAATCTAAATGGCTGTTTAATATTAGAGTTAAATTACACATATGAATTAGAAATATTTCTAAGAAAGGGTGCCATGGTCCAGAGGTTGCGTTCATAACTACTGGTCCGAATAATGAGCTTCGATACCTAGCAGTGTTACAGAATTGTTTATGACCTTTCCAGGCGCTAAGTACGAGTACTGGTCGAACCCAGAAACTGTCAAGAGAAAAGAGCATTAATAGTAAAAAAAAAAATAAGAAGAAGTCGGTGACTTTCTGAGGCGTACTAGATTGGTCCTATTGTAATATACTAAATTTAACCTTCGAAAATGTTATTGAAAACTATATAAATCATTCATGAGTCGCAGGTAAATCAAATGTTACTGATGACTCTCAATCAATCACTAATAGCTTTACCAAGATATAGCTTTAGAGTTTGCAATGGCAGTATAAGTTTTGCACACCATAATAATTTTCATGTTCGTATCCGCCTTCTGTTAGTGGGGAATTTATGTGATACAGGTGTCTACCCCCCCCCCCACACACACACACACACACACACTAAAGAAAAGGGATTCACCACAATTTAACATTATTTTTCTATTCATGTACAACTGTAAAACGATTACTCACTCTTTCAACGGATCATCGTATGGAAGCGCGAACCAGTTATTATGCTTTGACCGGAAGTATTTCTCCATCTCCTCTTCGTTTTTGTCAAAGCTCATAAAAACAACCTCAAAATTGGACTTCCTGTTCTTAAGCTCGTCATAAACAGAGCATAAAAGCGGCGTGAACTGCTGACATGGCGGGCACCAGCCGGCGGAAAAGTACAGCCCGACGATTTTTCCGGCGAGCACGTCTTGGCCCATGAAGCGGCCTGGTATTTCTTTCTCTTCCTCGGTCTCGGGTTCCTTTTCAGTGGGCGCCAGGTTCAGCTGCTGTGTCAGTGTCTCCTCCTCGGGCGTCACCGGCTTCTTCTCATAGTACTCCTTTGTCACCAGCAACTTGTCTCGGAATAACTCCATTCCGGCAGGTCTGTATTATCTGAAACAACTGTTCATCAAAAACGGTCAAAAGTATTGTTGCGGATTTTTTTTCTCTTATATTTTTTACTTATCATCTTGTTGGTGTACGTTACTGTGTGAATGGGGGGGGGGGGTGCTTGTAGAGAAAGAGAGGCTGCAAGTGAAAGAAGGAAAATAGGGAAAAAAGAGGTTCCTTAGGATGGAGAGACTAAGAATTGGATGATTGTTGGGTTTGAAGGAAGAGAGAGAGACTCGGGAAAGTCAAAGAGATAAACGTATTTAGTAAAAAGAAATGGTGTGTTCTATTCTATTGAGATATTGATTCGTTGTTTTCAAAATACAGTTGACAGTTTGTTTCACTATACATGTAGGTCATAGCCCCATGAGCATGCATTCTTTTTTGTATACAATGTATACAGGTGATTCGATAATCGGTCAATAGCCGGTTTATCTTCAATGAAACCATATATAATTCATCATCACCCTTAAGATAAGAATTACTTTCAAACGTAGAGAGAGATAATATGTTTCTATTAAGATTGAATATATAATTAAATGTTAATCATATAACAAATTACTTTTACCTAAATTGAATGATACACATACATAGCTAAGTTTCTAGTGATATTTTTATTCTGAAGTTATGAATTTAATAAACTTTGGAACATTTGGTATCCATCTCTGTATCATATTATGTATATATTTATTTTTATATTGACAATGAATTATGAATAGCCGATATCTGTTAGAAGGTGATTATCGAGAGAAAAAGAAATACAGTGCAAGACAGGCGTGGATTGATAGACATTTTTAGTTATCTAAATCCAATACTAGATACTTTATTTATTCTTTTTATAATTAACATTTGCGAGCTATTTCATTTGGTAGTGCAAAATTAACATAATTATACAGCGAGTAGGAAGGTGTCAGTCGTCAAAAATGAGAAAAAAGACTTGACTATTTGAGTTTACCGTCGCTTCGACAGTATTTCTTGCACCGAGGCATCGGGGTAGAACCACCGACCTACCGCAAGCCAGCTGGAAGGCTTCCTCACATGAAGCCTACAGAATTACCCTGCCGGGATTCGAACCCACACGGTGAGGGGCTGAGTGAGTGTTAACTTTACAGCGACTTTACCCTCTCGGCCACGGAGGCCCCCTTAAAAAATGAGAGGAAAATTATCATGTCCATAAGAAACAAACACGGCCATGCCAGTAAGGATATTTGATAATGACAATATTGGCCACATGTTAATCAGTGCATGCACTCTTCAGATATCCTGTCAAGACGTATATATGCGAATATCGTTTTATATGATTTTTTTCCCGCGAGTGATATTCGCAAAATCGCTTTATTCTATAGAGTTAAAACATTCATGTTTTACCAAAAGGATATAACACGTTAAAAACGTGGCCTTTCACAATTTACTGATTTACTCAATGTTTGACCAGGGAAACTGCTGGTTTAAGCACACTACGCTATCAATGCTTTGATTTAACACCTGTTTATAAATGTCGGTACATGTGATCTTCATGGTTTCTTGTTAATTCTCGTCTTTCAGGTAGATCTCATATGTTTCAAGTCATAGGAAAAATACTGTGATTCATTAAACATACTGACCTACATATCAACCTGAATATAAGCATGACGTGAAAACCTATACTCAACCTTGATTAATTAAAACTTGTTCAATATACTGGTCACAGATTATCACTGCAAACACCAAAATAATATAATGAAAAGTAGAGGATCTTCCATACCTGTTCTTTTCAATAAACCGAAAGTAGGACACTCGAAATCTTTGTTTACAATAAGAGCTTTATGGGATAGTGTTTACCGGTTGCCAAGAGACCAGGTATAGTCTAATTAAGGTACTACCTTAGCGGGTGCGCTATTACGTTTACGGAAGCATGTTAGAAACCGAGATTTGAAGTAAAACAGTAATATTTAAAATAACACATTTTTACCTGCGTCGTAACTTTACTTTCTCTTTCACTCGGTGATTATTTTAAACGTTAATTATTGTCTATATATTTCCATTAATAGATGAAGAAAAACTTAAAATAGCATTGTTATAGTGAGAGTCTCTTGCTTGTCTATGCAACAGAAATGATATTATATGAAATCATGAAATACGTGATGATCGGTTTCGAAGCATTAAACATTTTGTTTGGGGAAAATTTAAAAATGTGTCCAATATTAGTGATGCCAACGGTGGGAAAAAAATAACAAAAACAGAAAAAAAAAAGTTTGTTTTGCTTAATAAAAATGACTAATTTGGTCGTATAATTTGAAGTTTACTGTATCGAAATCTATTACATGCTAGATGAATGGTTAATACGTTTTTAATTTACATACATCTTCGAGGGTTATTTAACATGCTCGAATAAAAATCTTATTAAAAATAGAAGGAATGAGATATGTTGTTCTTTTCAGTACTGATTTTTGCGGGAAAATAATGCTTTATTTTTGGATAATTCTTTCGACGTCATGGCGTCATGGAGTTATATATTTCTGACGTCACTAAATATGGCGTCCGGCGAAATTTTTATTTACCGTTGCATTCCGCATAAAGCAATGGTAAAAGATGAAGAATGATGTCAAAGTAGATACGCAAATTGGCCATGTTCCTTCAAATAATTTAAATACAAGACAGTCAGATTCGACAGATGGGTACAAGATTCATTCGTTTTCATTGGATGGAAACTTCTATGGGGTTTGGCATACTGACGATTTTTCGTTGAAATGTTCAAAATTGAACGACCTTCAGCGAAAGATCAAC
>CM037777.1:42730851-42743858 GCA_021229015.1 Solen grandis
TGACTTCTTGTCACTGATATGGAGATATAGCCTACATGTACACTCAATGGGGAATTTCTAACATACATCTGATTTATTTATTTTATAGAAATTGGGTTATGCATTTAATTCAAACTTAATAATTTATTTCAAGCTATTCATTAGTTATAATGTGGTACATACGCATTTGAGTGTTGAAATGTTGGTAGTAGAATAATACCCTATAGTAAAAGTCACACACCGTGGTTGTAAAATGTACACATTTAAGTGCATGATATATCCGATATCTCAACCTTAATATAGTGCCCATGTTTGGATGACGTTCCGTCGATCTCAATTCAAGCAGGTAGTAAATGATATATCACACTGGTGCGCTTCAATTCAATTATTTTCATTAGTAAGAATATGTGAAACAACATAATCACAGTATCAGCCAGGTGGGTAAAGAAGACAATAAGGTAGAAAACTGAGAGAGAGAGAGAGAGAGAGAGAGAGAGAGGGGAGTTTATGGGCGAAAGTTTTCTTTTCAAATTCAAATAATGATATGTATTATATACGCTAGTTTTTCATAATGAATTCCCATGCAAACTGCCGCATGCAGCTTGAGCATGGCAATGCATCATGTCAGGTCGCCAGAGGGATGCCATCTAGACATGGGCTTCATACAAAGGTTCATTGGGTCGAACCTTAAATATTTTACTATACATTATCAATTATAAATTGTGTGAAATAGTTAACATAGTTTAAATTAAATACATAACCCACTTTCTATAGAATTATGAAAAATATAAACAAAATGCACGATGGACGGAGGGCCAAGAAAAAGATAAGTGGTCACTTTAAAAAGGTGAGTTGCTCAAAATTAAGTATTGCGCGGAACATTAGAGTATGTGCGTGTCCACTTTTCAATTCTCATCGATAGCGCTCCGAAACTCGGACAAACGGTTTACTACTCGGTTACGGTTTAGTGATATACAAACATGGACTTTCTACAGGCTTAAGTGAGTTATTACTTTGGTTACGTTCATTCGCATTCATTTATGAATATTCTTCAAGAGGATATCGAAGAATTGGCCGATATTTATATCCTGTTTGGATTAATTATTCCATTCTTCATTTTATACCTTTAATAGGATTCTCTAGCATGGAATGTTTATAGATATTGGATGACATTTCGTTACATGTCCGTAGAGGGATCTCCTGATGTTAAATATTAATTTGAGTTATTTTATGATATTTTAATTTCTGTAAGACAAACGCATGCTTTCAATCAGCTTGATGAAATGAACCCACGAATATCAGAACTGTACCGCATGTGTTCCTAAAATCGAAATGCAGCGCACGTGACAGACTTTGCACGTTGTCGGGTTATATTCATATATTTTTCATGTATATAAATAAGGAAGAATTTATCAGACCGGAACAAGAAATTTTCAAGGGGGGGGGGGGGACACACAATCTAATTGTAATGCCAATACTAGGGTAGGGAGGTCGATGGCATGCTCCTCCGGAAAAAAAATGTTTCTAGTTAATGGAGATGCATTATGAAGGGCATCAGGGAAAGATTTTTTTTTTTAAGGTAGTCACACACATCCATCGATAGGCAAATTTTACTATCAAATACCTTGATACAGGGGGTTGTTGGTTCATTTTTTTTCTATTCTACTTGTTGTTCATTATATCTACATGGGTGTAAAAGTTGGAATTTTTTTTTTTAAAAAACGAAAATCCTGATTTTAGCATTTTTTGTAAAGTTTTATATAGGATAAGAAGTTATTTAGCAATCTGAAATTCAGGAAGGTTCCTGAAAACGTTTACCCATGTATCTGTATCACTCAGATCAAGTTTAGAAAGAAAAGTATCTATTTTTGTATTTGTACAGATTATTACTGGATAAATTATGCTAAATTTAATAACAAATATGGTGAATGGTATATTGAAGGATAATAAAAATCAAAATCACTCGGTAAATGTCTTTTAAATTTGACAAGATTAACCAAAATAGATCTACTTCGTAGAAAATTTGGGTTAACTTTGAAATATGTCTCTCATTTATGTAGATTTTAGCGATACGGCCTATTTTGAATATAAAAAAAACAACAAAAAAACATTAGACCAGTGTGTAAAATGGATTTGGTATGGTAAGAATTCATTACATAGTTCAAGTATTTCTAGTTTCAAAACAACCAGGATTTATTTGCCGAATGCTATTACATGTATATGTTTTTGTTTATAATCAATAGCAAAACATTTTTCATAAGGAGGATATGACATAATATTTTATTTATTTTTTTTAATATTTCTAAAAATAATATCTTAGGATAAAAAATGAAACGGGGCGGTAATTTTGTTTAGATTTTGCATAGAGGTGTACGTATAGGCAACCAACACAACATTATTGCTTATTTTTCAGTTCTTCATAGTGACCATTAGGGTGTGACTCCCTTAAAGTTAGAAAATATATATTAAAACTTGAAGGCAATGGATCTAAGCCTTTGGCATCATAATGATATTGCTTAAGTCATTTTTTTATTACTTTAGCCTGTATATGTGAAAAGTCATGACATGATGTTATTTACCAATAAAAAACACATCCGTGTTTTATATGGTGCTACCTACAATCCTTTATGCAGCACGCTGCAAGGGTAGCTTGCAAGTTCGAATCCAGCTAGAGAACTTAGTAATATTAAAATTTCATTTCAATATCCCTATGAAAATGAATAAATAAAATGAAAAAGGAAAGAAAATACCATAAATAAATAAAAGTCAGTGATAAGATTAACATTGCCTTGGCACAATGCAGTAATAAGGTCTATGTTTAAAAACAACAACAACAACTTTATCTGTTTATATTCTTATTACATTTAAAATACATTGATTAAACTATTCTTGTGCATTTATTATTTCAAATTTCATTTATATACATATTTAGAGATGCAAATACCTAGAATGTAGCTTCGTGACATATTCATGTAAATCTTAAAAATTGTAAGAGAGAGAGAAAGAGAGAGAGAGAGGGGGCAATGTGCTTATCGTAATTTTAAGGAAAATAAAAAAAAAGACACCCGCGGTAATTTAAACATTTAAACAACCTATCGGGCTTTAATCTACATCTGTGACATTCAGGCGCTAAACTGTTATACACACATTATTAAGCTGAAATCGTCTGACTGATTCGGATTAAAGGCAGACACAGTCACTTTGTGATGTTGCTATGTGACAGCGGATGTTCTATCAGTAGGGGGTCTCAGAAACAGCAGGGTCCTGGTCAAACTCCACCGCAGTGGTTACCTCCCCTTACAGTTGTCGATTGCCACTGCCTTCACAAGTAGATTTCGGCTGATATAGGCCGGATTTACTATTTCACTTTTGACTTCAGTTTTGAATATTTTATATCAATTTCGTCATATTCCACGAACATAACATTCGTGACTATGAGAAAAGTAAAAAAATAAAATCAAATGATATTAATTTATAAAATTATGAGTATTGGCCACATGGTTTCAACTATCATCACGTGACTTGTGTGGTGGCAGTGGTTAAAGTAGCGTAGCGTGACGTAACCGGTGCGCGGAGTTTGGGTGCTGGTGACTGGTTGGGTGAGGAACAAGGGGCACACAATGGGGATCTCCACTACAGGGCACAAAAAATAACCCATTTTACGACAATTTCATCGAATATAGCCTAGGAAATTTTATGACCACGTAGCTTGGAGGTGGTGTGTGTGTGTGGGGGGGGGGGGGGGGGCATAGGGGACACGTGAATGAATCCGGAAAGAGAGTATACAGAAATATATTGAGAAGTATAGTATCTATAAATTGAAAGTAAATTTGAATTTTGTTATCGGTGTCGCTCAATTACATGAAAGAAAATCTGTTCATGATATTGGTATCCATCATCGGATACCCCCGGCTGACTTATTCCGTTTCACTACAAGATCGACCGTGGGTACTAGACAATAATTGGTCTCGATCAGACTAAGTATTTGAATCGGGCCTAGATAAATCGGGCTAGAGCGTCCGCCCCTGAATCGGGAAGTCGTGGGTGTGGTATCATGTCACATGTCTACGGCGTCATACTGCAATGTGGCAGTACTATATCTGTCTAAGTGGACATAGTCTCCTAATGACTGAAATACTGTCAGTAGGACGGTTCTATTCATTTTAGAACTACTATTACATATACATGTTAATCGATGTGTTTATTATTTGTGTGTGGCTGTTGATAAATGTATGTTATGTGTGTCAACATTTGGTAAGATTTATACCATGATGTGTCATACAAAATTTTATTTTATACCGTAATACCTTATGGAAACCTTGTATACTTTTACTATTTTGAATAGTCGATCTTTGTATCTTAATTTACAGCTGGTACCTTTCTGAACTTTTCGATATCCTTTGCATGTATATAAATAGGTATGTACAAATAATAAAATACACTACTGGTTTAAAGTATATGATTCTGATACTATCCTTTTAAACAAATCATGCTGTAGGTCCTTTAATTTATGTGACAAAGGCTTTAAAACTTAGGCATTAATGTAAAAAATATTACATGAATATGGATTTTCTGAAGTCTGGCGTAATCCATAATAATAATATTATCATATGATGCAAACATATTTATTGCTTCTATTGGATGTTTTTAAAAAGAAATTGCCCTCATACACAGAGTCTAGTTCAGTTCTGCATGTGTTCCATTCTCGTTAGCATTGCTCATTATTTAAATTTTTGCTCAATAGGCCTAATAGAAAATATAGAACTAAAATCTGAATTTATGCACACAATTTACGTATTGAAACTGGGTGTAGGCCAAAGATATACAAGAAATGAGAGATAATGTACTATATGTAACTTGTCCGCAGTTGAGGATGAGTACCATTTTCTCTTGATTTGCTCATGTTTTAATGACCTGAGAAGAAAATACATATAAAAAAAAAAAACTATTATAAAAATCCCAGCATGTTTAAATTTGTTGATCTTTTGAGTAGTATTGTAAAACTTGATGCTGTGAATTTAAATAAATTTGTACTTTATGCTATATAGAAAAGGGATGTTAAATGGTAATAACCCATAACGTCTTTTGAAACATAAAAAGTTACAGAGTATTGTCTTTCTGTCAGTAGTATAGCTGTGGACTTTCTCCGTATGTATATAGTTCACTCTCCAAATTAGTAATCTCTTTACCATTTGTAATAAGTAAAAGAAAATTATTAACTCTTTCCCTCATATAGGCTCATTTTGACGCACTCAATAGGTACCACATAAAGCCTGATCTGCAGAAAGCCGAACTCAAACCTTACCAAATTTAATTTTAAAATCCTCATTACCAGACCACTGAGGAGCAGCGAACAGCATAAAACCTGATCAGCCTGCGAGTTACTCGCAGGCTGATCTCGTTTTATGCTGTTCGCATAGGTCTTTTCATGGTATCCTCTATGAGGGAAAGGGTTAAGTTATTGAAAATCATGTTGTGCGAAAATGATGAGCACGTTTCCATTCTGTATGACATCCTAGCAAAATATTTAATTGATATGGTTTGTGATATGATTTAAACATATTATTTCAAACACACATACATTCATGTCTACTTAAGGTAACCAATTTGTACAAAATATTGACAATACATTGAATTGAAACTATTTTTATGTTGCTTATGTATTTTCATTTTTATCATAAAAACCGAAATGGTGGGGTCATGAAAATGTTAACAATCTCTATATATGAGTCATGATGAATTTTATATATATTATTAAGGTCTGGAAAAGTGCATATTAGAGTTGTACTTTCTTAAAAGACTATCCTGAATTTCAGGTTTTCTGATGATAAGAAAGACTAAAAAAAATCAGCAAAAGTTTGCTCATACAGAACTAAAATAAGCAATTAATTTCAAAAAGGGATTTGAGCATAATATTTGATTTTTAGCGTATAAATTGTTTTTTTCTAGAACACGCGAGTATTGAATGTTCGAAACAAGATATGACTCCAGCACAATCTTGAGAAATAAATAATTGCAATGTGCAAAATCATTGTAACAAACAGAGTATGTTGCTACATGATGTAGTTGTCTTTTATTAAATATTGTTTACCATCTAACATGATGAAGATGTCCAATATTACTGATTATGACTAGTAAAAGCAAACAGGTTGCATAGTGTTCTTGATACATTAAATTCTTTACTGCTTTTCTCACTAGTCAACTTTTAATACTAACAATGATATAATTTAGAGAAAGAAGCCCAATCTTATTCTTTAAACAAGTAAGATCTAAAACTGATACTGAAAATTGCGTATTTTAGTTTTCGTGATAGAATATAACAACATAATTAAGATACATACGTACATACAAGAACCCACATATAGCGTGGGATCCGATTTTTCTGTTACATAATTGTTTATCTTGAGAATAAGCTTAATGAGATTTTAATTGAAAACCAAAAGGAACATTTTTAGAAGTTTTAGTGTTTTTTTTTACAGTTTAACTGAACATGCACATGCGATTCCTGGTGCTGCTTTTATCCTGTATATCATATGACAAAACGTGCAATATCGTGCATATACCGAGTACACCTCAAGAACTTGACAGCCGTGAAACTAGTGTTTCACAAATTTATAGGAAAATCCTTAGAAATGTTGTTTTATTCGTTGATGACGTCCACAAGAAGTCGCCATTTTTTTGCTCTTTATAAAGGCTTCTAGTCTCAATGTCTGCCGGGGACACGAGCCCACACATCCATACTTCACTAATTACTTAATCACGCTGATGTCTCCTATTCTTGTGAAGTTGAGCAAAAATATTTCGTAACTCTCAGAATGTCAGCCAATATCATGGGCCCGAACACTAGTCCAAACACCAGATACCCAACCACTCCCACATACAGGGCTGATGTTCTGTCGTCTGATGCACTGACTAGAGATCGCTTGTATTTTGATGTCGACTTGGGTTGAACCGTCAAATTGGCGACGATCTCTTGAGCTAACTGTTCCGCTTCAGTAACATTGATTGTGGACGTGACGACATTGCAGGTCACCGGAGAGCTGGTTGTTCCGGGGGCTCCTGAAACTGTAAGTTAAACCTTTCAGGCTTTGATTGTTAATTGTAACCTCTGAAAACTGTGTGGAAAAATGACAAATGCATAGCGAAAGGAGTAATGTATACTGAGAACATGTGCTACAATGTCAAATTAGCAGATATCCTGTTATAAAATAGATATTAGCATGTTTTAATAGTTCATCGACAATTGGTCGACTTTAGTGAGATATAATTCTCTGTCTGAATTCATATAGCAGCACGTATTGTTTTTAGAAGCGAAAGCTTCTAAAGTCAGACTTACAATCACATTACCAACACTTATCCATACATTTGCGTTGAAAAATAGTACCACTGGTTGTAGAAGTCAACATTTCATCAGTTTTGATAAAAGATATGTTGCAGGATTTTGAAAGAATTTAGATATAATCACAATTTCTGTGCAAATAAAACTGTAAAAGAATCAAGTTTATAATTCAGGGTTCATCCGCAGTTTCATTCATTAAACTACCTATAAATAACCTTATTTTCATCACAAATTTACGACCGTGGAACTAGCTCAATTGATAAGAGCGTCATTCAGTATTTTGTTCTTGCAAAGGGTCTGAGTTCTAGTCAAGCTGAGACCGTTTCTTTTCTTTCCTTTTTATACTTATTCTTTTATATTCTTGGGTTATATATTTAGATTTTTTTAAGTCTAGTTTTTATGCTTCCAGTATTTTGCGTTTGTTAACCTTTTATTTTAAATCATAGACCACAAGACCCTGATATTCAGTAAAGAAGAAAATCGACCTCTCTATATATAAATTATTTATAGAGAGGTCGATATTTCTAATTTGAGGGTCCGGTCAAAAGAGTAGAAATGAGAGGGGGCAGTATGTTAGCCGTCAATTGAAACATTTTGTTTTTAGTCTTTTCTTGATAGAGTCTCAAATGACTATTTTGTCTCTAGTCGCATCTGTATGTCACAACTAAGAAAGTTCTTTAGGGATTGAGTTTATACTTTATGCAATGTTCAAACTTTATTTACCAAGAACAATAACTACCTTGCTTCATCTCTATTACTTGTATGGTGAAATTATGTTTTTCTAAAACATATTTTAAAAACTTTTGAAGACATGGTTCTTTACACATTGTCCCATTTTCTTGCTTTTTTTTAAATTAAAATTATTTCTGTCTTCAGCATACCATGAAATGAGAGGATCAATACTAAGAACCACTATTCCTTATCCTTTTTTGTTTAATTTGACAGAGACCAATTAATAAAATAATCTACCTGCATTTTAATAACATTTTAATAATAAAATTAAAGGGATTGACTTTATAATTCACACATTTTAATTTTCGCTTCTGACAGTGCTCTCAGTGCTTTGATTTTTTGTTTGTTTCTTCCTTCTTTGAAACTTAATTGGAGCATTTTATTTTACTCCTCATCAGTTCAACGTTGAGTAATAAGATGATATAATATTTCATCATAGTGACTTGTGTATATGTACAGCAACATAATCACATACAAAAGAAATATACACCCGGCCCAACGGGCCTATACGTTACCTTATACAATCTAAATTAACATTTATGGTGCAAGAATAACATTTTGTAAATATTAAATAAATATGATTCTTACAAGTACATTAATAAATTAAATTCGCAGTTATATGAGATATAATGCTACGTTTATGATAAATATCATATTCACATAGACACACACATAAACATAATAAGCTATTCTCGTGTGTGTGCGTGTTCGTGAGTGCGTATTTATATAATTCAAATTAATTCATATTATCGTAGTCACAGTACTAAATACCACCAATTTGAATTAGTAACATAAAATTAATGTATATGAAGTACATAATAATTCCAATGATAATATTTGTAGCTAATCAACGAATAATGTTATACTTATTCAACTGCTCATAAAAATTTAAAATTGACAATTAATATATATTCTCATGACAAATGCAGTAGAAAGTTATACCTATTACAAAGTATACTGCTGGTATATATCACCGACAAATAGTGCATATGACTTCGATATAACAAATTGGCATTTAATTCAGCATACCGAGATGACATTTAAATTAAAAGTCCGACGACCAATGCAGCAACAAGTGATACTGAAACCACTCATTCACAGAGGCTCCTGTCATTTAATAGCGTATTAAGCCAGTTTTGATGTAAATGTTAACTTATTACAAAAAAGGCAGCTTATATACATGTACAAAAAGGAAGGAAGGAAGAAAGAAAGAACAGTGCTCTCCAAAGGAAGGTGTGTCCTTCTTACGTAATCCGAAACTCTAACCTTGGCAAACTGGCGTGGAGCCAGACCAGACCACAGTTTCGTTGACCACGATACAGGAACGTTGTAAGTCTCCGCTGAAGAGCAAGTGCCCAGGCTTGCACGTGAAATTGGCCTCGTAAAGGTTGACCATGGTGTCGAGATTCAGTAAAGCATTTGTTCCGGAGTCGATCTCAGCGCAGTACTCTGTTGGTAACAACAATAATTAAATGAAGAAGAACTGAAAGAAAAAAACATCATCATCAAAGTCAGCATGTGGAATGATGCCGCGGCTTGGTTTGCGACTTGTTTCTACAGTTACTCCTTTCATCTCTGTATTGTTCTACAGAAGCACAACAACAATAACCTAACTCACCGCACGAGGGCAGTGTTCCAATCCACGTGCCATTACCGCAGGTCAAGGTCAGGTTTCCCTTCGCCAGTTGAGACACACCGTCGCAGAAAAACTCCACCCGTCGGGTCGTATTGTGAAGTACGACGCTGTTCACAGGTTGAACTGTAATTGGGTCGCATTCATAACCTGTAAAAGATACGAGAAAAAAAAGGACATTTGATATGATAACAATGTAACATGTAAATGTCTTATTTTAATTACCGATATTAGCTATTTCACATCTGTATAGGAAAACAATCTAAAGAAATTATAATTGAATCTCAAACAATTTTTCATTTCGATTCCCATCATAGTAAGTTAGCATTTAGTAATCCTCCTTTCTAATCCGGACAGGTACGCCAGTCCGGGTTTGACCGGGTTAAGGGGCTGGGTTTATAGATACAAGATTAGACCAAAAGTTTAACATATAATATCAGTTTTCTTGAAGAAGCTCTAGTAAGATTACAATGATGTTAACTGAAACCAAAAAAACTATAAGGGCATTTAGGTTACATGTATAATAGGAATATACGTGTTGTAATTTTGATGGGATTCGCGTTTTATGGCATTTTAGAAATGAGTAAGTGATCGATTATTAAAAAGATTACACCATCAGTAAATCAATTACCAATAACTTCCATACAAGGCATAATAATCCTTGGTTTATTATCATTATACATGATATATCTGATCAAGAATGCTTTAAAAATGTGGATGTTAGAATGCAAACAAAGTTAAATATGACATTTTTATACTTCAATGGCCATAACTGGAGATAGTGGTCCAAAACCGAGTCAGCCTTGGCAAGATGATACTCATTAATATTACCATTTTGGCAGAGGGTTACCCACAGAACATCTGTGCTAAAACATTTTAAAATCTGGCCAGTAGTTTTGGAGCAGAAAACTTTTATATATACATTTAAGGCAAATAAGCTCCGCCACCCTGGGGGCCATGTTATTTTACGGATCAGAACTATAATATTTTGAAATCTGGCCAGTTGTTTTGAAGGAGATGATTTTTTAAAGTTTTCCTTTTTTATTTCCGTTGCCATGGCGACCAGAGTATTTTAGCAACTTTTGTGGAGGTTCACCCAAGGATCATCACTGCCAAGTTTAATCAAATTCAGTCCAGCAGTTTCAGAGGAGATGTCGTTGAAAGTTTTCCACTATATACATTTAAGGAAACTTAGCCATGTCCCTGGCGGCCATGAAATTACGGAATGGAATAATTTTAGCATATTGGTAAAGAGTTACCCAAAAAACATCTGTACTAAAACATTTTGAAATATGGCCAATAGCTTTGAAGGAGATGATTTTTTAAGTTTTATTTTTTTCTCTTTCCGTTGCAATGGTAACCAGAGTTCTACATGGATCAAGTCTATTTAAGCAACTTTTGTGAAGATTTACCCAAGGATCATCCCTGCCAAGTTTAATCAAATTCTGTTCAGCGGTTTCAGAGGAGATGTCGTTTAAAGCAAATTGTTGACGACGGACGACTCACGGCGCACGACGACGGACTATATGTGTGCTCAAGGTGAGCTTTTGTGATCACCCTGCGTCCGGCAAGGAATTTTTTAAGAATAATGTGATCATTAAAAGTGGAAGTCCGGATAAGCTAGTTGTTAACGTTCTGTGGTTTCACCAATGTAACCGTTTTTCCCCGGGTACAACGGTACATTACCATGTTAAGGACCACGTCGTTCACAGTGTCAACGAAATATTCCTAGAAACGACGTTGCTTTAAACCAAATAATTGCAATATAACGTCAGAAAAAAAAGGATGTAATGTACCTTTCCAGATGTTGATGTAGAATTTTGCCCTGGTAGATTCCTGCATGTTAATGTCACTTCCAAAATTAGGCCCCACTCTGATGATATACCGAGACACAGTGCTTGAACTGATTGGATGCCATATTCTGACAGAAGACGAACTATGCGAGTACCCGTATACAAACCCGCCAATCCCGTTAACGTCACTGCCATCCAACCCAACGGCACCTATCCCAGTGAACCGGAAACCAACGTTGTTGCCATCGACTGCTTCCGCCTGCAAAATGCAAACAATGACGACGTAGATATACACTTATTACCATGCCAACATGTTCGAAAATTCGGAATATTGCGACACCAGTATTTAAACCAAGACAACCTCAACAAAACAGGAACACACACACACACACACACACACACACACACACACATCCTTAGGTAACTAGAACAGCTTTTTCATTTTTATTTAGCATGCAATCTATCAAAAAATTACATTATTGAAACCACAAATATGCTTAAATTTGATGTTCTATCCAGAAGTGATAACGGAATAAATGAAATCAAAATAACATTTTAAATTGTATGGAGCATCAAGTATGTAAACATGAGTATTTTAGCAAGAAAGTAAAGTCCTTATTTAAGGGTGAAGCGGTAAAACCCCTCTCGATCTCGAATCAAATGGAGAAAAACACTGTTTTGGGGGAATAAAACCGGACATAATTTTATTGATTCCATCATACAAATCATCACGAGGGTTAAAACTATTCTCTGACCCAGTTCTAGTGCATTTCTTCTAAAACTTCGTACTTATAAACTTCGTACTTGCTGAAAACAAATTGACACATGCCATCATGTGTTTAATGAAAAAAAATGTATTTGATCTACCTTCTTTTCGTAAAAAGTAGAAGTTCAAGTTTTAATGAGCATTTTCCATTTTGGCTTACGTTCTGAGTGATACAATCAATTGATTTTGTTTATGTTTCATAATTAAGTTTGCAGTTCTATTTGCCTTAATTTCATCTTCAAAACGTTTCATTCTTTGAAGACACAACCTTATAATTTGAATTAGCATTTAACATAATGTTAGGTACACACCTATCTTTAATTACGTTAATTACCAAACAATACTGACAGACACATTGTTAGGAGATTGTACCTAACGGGTCTTTATCGATCTGCACTTAACTTAATAGTTCGTTCACCTACCTACTTGGTCGTACTGTTTCTACCGATACAACAATTTAAAGAGGCTTTAAAAAGTGACAAGCTCAGGCTTGCGATTTCCTTCAACTCAATTTTAATAATAATAAAAAAAATAGATGAAGACTATAACTTAGGGAAATGTGAACTTTCATGATCTGTATCAGAATTTCATGTTCAATCCCCACATTTATAAGAATACAATCGATTTTTATAGATAATCAAAATTGCGCACAAAAATATATACCTATACATGTAATACGAATACAAGTTATTATAAATGCGTACGCAAAAAAAAAAAAAAAAAAAAAAAAATGGTCTTTATAATTTGCACAATTGTGGTGATAGA
>CM037777.1:42743958-42763091 GCA_021229015.1 Solen grandis
GGGGGTTTTTTTTTTTCTGACTTAAAAAAAAGGGGGGCTGGTAAAACATATTTGTTAATCTTGATATTTTTATGGATGATCTATAAAAAAATTGTGCATTTTTTGGTGTAAATATAGTATATTGAATTAATTTTTACAGTTCTCTTTGAGAAATTTGTACATAAAATATGTACCAGGAATTGTAGTGTTGCTTTTTTATAAATTGGGAAAAATTTTATCAATTTGAAATTGAGATTTCGTATAAATATCCCATTTGATCAATTTTCGCTTTTATTTTTTTAAATTTAGTATAAAAATAATAATAATATTTGTTAATGCTAGGTATATGAAAAAAAAATCATGGGGAAAAAATGAGAAATTTGCGATTTTATAGCATTTTTTGCTTTTAAAACCACACAATTTCCCAAAATTTTTTCAAACGGGGTTAGATACATAAAAGTCATTAATTTTTTAAAAAAACCTTTTTTTTTTAAAAACATTCTTTAGTGCACAAAATGCTTTTTTAAATGTATAAATTTGAAAAACCCCAAAAAGAATCAAATTTTTAAAAATTCACGCATTTAGGGTGCCATACCTTAAAAAAATTTTTAGTAAACAAATCCAACATTGAAAGTTTTTTTTAAACAAATAGCGTAAAGGGCGTATGATAAAATTGGGGTTTGGAAAAGGGAAAATAAAACAATAAATGTTGGAAGTTTAAAATTCAATATTCGCAAATCTGGCGTTTAAAAAAAAAAAGGGCCCCGGAAAATTTTTCGTGTCCAAATTTCAACTTGATACGCTTCTCTCAGAGTTTTACGCTCTAACTATAATTCGCAAAAACGTACTGACTGGATTTTATGTATCAAATACATTTTTTAAGGTTGTTACTTTTGGTTTTAAAACTTAGCATGATTCAATGACACTTGATAAAAAAATTTATATGTACGTAGAATAATAAAAAAATAAATCATAAATATCTATCCCAACAGTTTACTCTGTCTTGAAGGTATAGTTCAAGGCCCATTTTTAAAATAGTGAGAATAATATCGGGAATTATTTTGACCCTGCCTTAAGGCCGATAGATAGATAAAAAAATCTGAAACAGAATTGCATTGTTTTACACACGAACTTAACAACAGAATACATATATTTAATGTTTTCAAAAGTTTGCCGTTTAATCCCATTTTAAAAACTTTGAACCACAGAGCATTTCTATAGACTGAGTCAAAGGCTTTACTTAGGTCTATAAAAGCACAGTACATCTTTATTAGAAGTAAGGCCACAATCAATAATATTTTTAAGACTAAAAATTGCATTCAACTGTACTTAAGCCTTTGCGGAAACCAAATTGAGCATCGTATAATATTATTATCTTCAACCCATGATTCAACTCTTTTTGTGAGGATGTCGTAAATAAATTCCCATTTTATTATTTTACAGTATCTTGATCCTACAAACAGTTCTTTGTTCCTTCAAGATTTGTTTCTCCTTCACCCAAATTATTCTTAGTCTCCCCCCACCCCGTCAGTTACCTCGGTAGCCGTGACCTTCACAACAACCCCTTACCCTTTTATTGCAGAATTTGAAGTTTTATTTTTATTTCAATTTATAGAAACGACGCCTTCGGGGCCTAATAACTTACGCTGGTGCATGGCTACGGTTTTAAGCCTCCATATTCGCATGTCATGATAAACAAGCACTACTTGTGATTAGTTTTTAATCTAGAGTCTTTCTCTATTGATGTAGGATAAACAGGCAATGTATATCTACATGCCTAATAAAGTTGCTGCTATAAAAATCTCCGATAGAAAATAGAAATTAGAATGTTAGCTGACTTCCCCTTCCGTAGTCGGAAACAGCTGTCGCATTGTCGACTTTGTCTCTACTCCTGCCCTGTAGTACATTATGTGTGATACCCGACGTTGAACGAGATGGCAATTAGGACGAGAAATATATTGTTTTCAATGTTGGTAGTTTTTGCCATTTTCCACTTTTTGAATTTCATGTACAAAAATTCAAAAATTAATCTCGCATTAGAAGCGAAGCGTGAACGAAAGGAATACCGATTAGAAAACGAAATAAATGCGAAAAATGTTGACAACGCTGAGCAGATATGAAAATGTTGTATGCATATTCGATAAAGAACAAAGCGAATCAGATGAGAAGAAGTCAAAGCCATGAGGAATTTAAAAATAGAATAACCGGGAACAGTGTTTATGATGGTCATGATTTATTGAAGGATGTAAGTTATATTTCATTCACCTTGTCCAATAAGCAACCAAATGAATATTACACACGTTATTATCGCTATTAAAAAAATGTACTTTTGTATTTTTTCAAAGCTTTGGTAATGTGAAGATCATTCTAACAGATCAAATTTTTGTCATTTTCATTTTAAAAATTAAATATAACATTCAGACAAGAATGGATCATACAATAATACATTACAATATCGTAATAATAGTAATAATGCATCATTTTTTATTTTTTTTTATTTTGTTCCGAGTTAAGTTGTTTGTTTCCTTTCAACTATTTGTTGTAAATGACAATCTTAACGATTTTCGTAAATGTTTGATACATACTACGCGTACATGCTGCAATCGGACACTACAAAAAGGACCCAACTTTTATTGTTACCAAGTCCTGCAAACTGAGGATGGCATCAAAGTGCATTAAAGTGATGGTTCAATGTAACCAAAATGGACCATCAATTAGTCAGTCACAATATTTATAGTATGAACCGATACACGGTAACTGCCGCAAGGTATGTAGCAAATGCAGCAATGCTACCCTTCTGTGCACACGACCATATGTCGTTGTGAAAGAAGTAACTTGTTCCCAAGAGTGACAATAAACGTGTAGATTTTATAGTGATATGTACCTCAATCCATGACACTTGTGTGTGATGTACAACATACAACGAATGCCATATGTATGAAAACCCTTTAGTTAGTATACAATGTTTTTATACAAATAACTTGTAACGTGGCTTGTTTTAGACGTGTATCGTATTATCTCAACACTGTTATTTGCTGCGGTAATGCAGTTCCTTAAATAGTTTGTTCCTTTTCTTTCGTAACATACTATGTATATGTGTGTAGATTAACATATTTCAAATTGTTACTATTGTTACTTTTGTTTTATATGATATAGAAGTTATTTCAATAGCAAAATACTTACACATCAACTTTCATTGTAAGCCCCCAGTACTTCATTGGCTTAAAATATGTATACTAAGACACCAAGGATTATGAGTCTACTTCATATAGTTACAAAAGATTAAAGCATTTGAAGAAAATCATAGGAACATTTTAAATTATTAAATTTTATATAATATAACGATAATAAATGCGACATCATTACATTGCAAAATAACGCCCTTGAATCGGGAGGTCGGGGGTTCAAGACCCCGGGCCGCGACTACCAAAGTTTTCCCAAAACTGGTACTGGTATTTATAATTGCTCCCTTGCTTCGGCTCAGTATATTAGGTAGTTTTGGGGGAATGGTTGGCCTGGTGTCAGGATAATGCGTTTGGGTGTGAATATCATGCCATTTTCTATGGCGTGATATTGAAAGTTTGGCGGGCACTATATCTGCCTCAAGCAGACGTAGTTCCAAAATGTCGAAATAGTGTGTGGACGTTAAACCAAAAAAATTTAAATGTAAAAAATAACATTAAAAACGCTGTTCTTTCGGGTTCTATCGACGCTTTGATGTTGTTAATTGCTGCGTTAACACAATGGGGTTTTTATTTTCATTATGTTTCGTGCTTAGTGATAAACGTTATGACATAGTGCGTATAGGTTGGGGGTTTAGGTTTAATTTTTGTTTGGATAGGTTGTTAGAACATTGTTATCGAATAGACTGGTATTCAGTTTGCAATTATACACAAGGCGTATATTAGTCTGCACGTAGGAAATTTATGACCACTGTCTTTAAAATTTCGTTTTCCCCAAGACAATGTCATTTATTACTAAGCAAAAAGTAATTTTTGCTAAATACCTTCCATCCCAAGACGATTGGGTCGCGAACAAGAAACCAGGTCATTAGCTGGAAGGTCAATGTCACAGAAAGCCCCTTAAAAAATTCATGTACCGGCTGTAACTTTGTTGTGAATGGTCATGTTTTGAACTAACTGGGCACAAAAATCCTTAGGAAAAGGGACAATGTGTCGCGGGGCAATTATCGGTTCTAGTTAGGAGGTCAATGTCACAGCACTCGCACTGAAGGTCTTGTCCCGACTGTAACTTTGTTGTGAATATTCGTTGTTTTGAAATAACATGGCACTAGCGTTCTGATCCTTAGGACACGACGATGTGTCTCTGAATTAAGAAACCATATCGCTAGCTTGAGGGTCAATGTCAAAGCACTCAGTTGACTTTAAATTCGTGTTCCGGTTGTAAACTTGTTGCGAATGAACATATTTTGAAATAAAAAATGAACCACTGGACAATATGGTGTGTTGCGAACATGAACAATGTTTCTATCTTCAAGGTCATGGGTCACAGCACTTAGAGTTAGTTTGAGTACTCCTGTTCTGGTTTGGGAGTCTACTTGGCACAAGCTGTCCCATAGACAAGAAGACGAGTCGCAAACAAAAACCAGGTTTCAAGCTTCAAGGTCAATGTCACCGCACTTAGTTGACCTTAAAATCTGTGTAAGCAATTGTGTTCGGGTTATAACGTTTTTCTGTATGGTCTTGTTTAGAGATAACTTAGCAGAAGTGATTTCTAGGACAAGACAAGGTGTAGCTTGAGAACAATAACCAGGTCGTTAGCTTACAGCACTCGGTTGACCTTAAAATGTGCAAGCAATCGCGCGCCGGTTGTTATTTTGTTGTGTATAATCATGTTTTGAAATAACTTGGCACAAGGGATCCATAGGACAAATCAACGTCTCGCGAACAAGAACCAGGTCACTCGCTTGAAGGTCAATGTCACATCACTTTTTTTAGGTCACGGTCACAAAGCTCATTGCATCTCTTTTTTCATTTCCAGTTTCTCGTCATGTTCATTGACAAAAATATCGATCTTATAAACAAAATGGAAGGGACATCCATGTTCTACGGACACATTTCTAGATTTTGATTTAAGGGGTCACTATCAACACAAATAGGGTGGGGGTGGTGAAAAACATAAGTCATTGTTTTACACTAAATCATGTTTTTTTTAGTGTTTTTTTTTTTTTTTTAAATAATACTAGGTATACAAATTCCTTTCATATAAGGAAATACAGTTTGCAAAGGCTTTCAGATTTTACTTTGGCCTCACATTCAAAGAAAATATTATTTGTCACATTTTTATTTTGCATGCACTCAATCAACACTGTTTGCTGTCTTGGCTGAAAAACAAACACACTGCTACATAGTCCATTGTCCACTTAACAATGTGGAAAGAATTATTAAAATTCAATAACCTATTAAAAAGATAAATGTATTTTTCCAAATGTCCCCCCAAAAAGTCAATATTATGTGTTTTAGAAGATGTCTTGTGACCTTAAAATATTCAGATTTTCAATTGCATTGTGTCAGCTTGAAAAATATAAAAACACGACATTATACAGACTGGTCCCGGTGGCCGAGTGGTTAGAGTGTCCGCCCTTGAATCGGGAAGTCGTGGGTTCGATCCCCGGCCGCGACATACCAAAGTCGTCAAAAAATGGTACTGGTATAGCTCCCTTACTTGGCGCTCAGCATTTTAGGGTAGTTCCAGGACCGGTTGGCCCGGTGTCAGGATAATGTGACTGGGTGTGGTATCATGCATATGTCTACGGCAGCACTATATCTGTCTCAATTGACTTAAATACTGTCGTCGGGGCATTTAACCCATAACAAACAAACAAAAAACAAACAAACAGACAGACATTATACAGATGGTCGTAATGGACTGTCTAATTGACGGCCCTAGATCCAATCTGCGGTCTCAGTATGTATCTAATTATGAAGAATGCTAGAAATTGGTTAAATTTAAACTGAACACTGAAGCATATTATATGAAAAATCTTGTTAATTTCATACTTAACGTCTAATACAAAAAGAATCAGGTAATGTCACGCTGAAATATGGCATGTCAGACGGTTGCAATGTTCAATGACTATTATGTGTTGTATATTGTATATAGTTGCATAATGTATAATGGGTTATAATTTCAAATAATTTGCATAATTGCTTATTTATGTGTTGTTTAAATTCCATATACAATGTATATTTTTTTTCCATAACTTTGTGTATATGATTTGTATTTTTGATATATCTGTGTTAAAGGTCATATATTGTTGTATAAATATTCAAATATATTTATGGATAAACGTGTATATATGTTCTATAATTGAATCATGGGAATTGTTTACCCCACTTTTGTAACAAAGGATATTCACTGGACCGTTATTAAGTCTTCCAAACGAAGTTTGGAGACTTATTGTTTTACTCCGTTTATTCTTCTTCTTCTTCTTTCTTCCATTTTAAAGATAATATCTCTTTACAAAACTTCACACACTTGAAGTCCTCAATAAGTAGTGGTGCCCCCCCCCCCCCCCCCCCTCTCTCCCTGAATTTTGTAAAAGTGCGATCCATGGGGGTCAGGCCCTGTCCCCTCAAAGATTGAGTTTTGCATAAAAAATGTATTTTAGTCAAATATTTCAAATTTTCAATCCCGAATCATATATTATCTTGTTCCTCATAATGAGAAAATATTAATAGTACTACTTTGGTGTTCCCCGAGGTCACCCAGGGTCAGGCCCCTCCCTAAATTTACTTATGACCTTATATTTCAAAAACTGTTCAGATCTCCACCCTAACAATAAAACAAAACGGTCTGTCCCCACCCCGTCAAATTTACTTCTGACTTTTTCAAAAAACCATTGAGAGCCCCCCCAAAAATTTATTAATATATTTTTGTTCCTCATGATCAGATGAATTGAATGCTATTTCTTTGGTGTTCGCATGGGTCACCATATGTCGGGCCCCACCCTCTCAAATTTACTTATGACCTTATTTCTTAAACTTCGTTTGGGAGACCTAGTAACAGTTCACTGTTACAATTATTACTTGTTTAATCAAAGATGTCTAATTCCATTAACAGCAAAAATGCGGCATTTTGGGGACCCCAAAATTAATACTATTCTAGACTGATAGCGAAGGAAGAGAGGAAGTTATATGGTAGATCTTAAAGATTCCAGCTTTTTATTTTCTTGTATAATAACAATGTAACAGTATCCATAGTATATGTATTAGACAAATTTTGGCAAAAATGATAACAATCATACAAGAATCTCGTTGTCACAACTCCTCCAAAACGGCTCGATGGATTTGGTTGAAACTTGATGTACCATATGTAGATGTGCGTGAAGCAAGATCGTCGCCTACAGGCAGCGGTAAGGGGAGAGAATCAGACTAAGAATTTCTTCTTATGAAGATGTATATGGAATAAGAAAGTTTTGACTCTGTAACCAACTAAAACCGTACCGCTCCGAGCTGGAATCGAACTCGGGGCCCTTAGGTCCCCAAATTACCGCATTTTTGCAGTTCATGGAAGGAGAAAGCTTTGATTAAATACCGGTCCAATGAAATCCTTTGTTATAAAAATGGAAACAATTATTCAATTATAGAACATATATAATCACCGTTTATACCATAAATATATTTGAAATTATACAACACATATATGACTTTTAACACAGATATATCAAATTATTCAATATATATACAAAAGTTATGGAATATATATATATGGAATTATACAACACATAAATAAGCAATTATACAATATATATATTTGAAATTATACCATATACATATGCAACTGTATATAAAATATATATGATTATACCATATATAAATGCATTTATACAATATATATACAGTTATACAACACATATATAGTTATTGAATATTGCAACATCTGACATGCCATATGAAAGTTAAAGGATATTTTCGGTGTATTATGGTCTGCTTCGCTGTATCCGCTACACAAAATGGCGATTAAAGTCCGCTTCATTTCATAATATTTACTCCGCTGATTGGCTAAACGAAGTGAGTTTTAATTTCTTTAATTTCAAAAAAATCATTCGCTTTACAGACTTTTCATACATCATATAACCGTTCTACATTTTCTATTACTTTAATTCCTACCTATTCCGCATATCTTTTTCTAGAGATATTTCTTGAAAATTCAGCATGTTTCTGCTCTCACTGAACACTGACTGCGTGACGCACAAGAACAAACTCACCATATGTTCAAAGAGGTCGATTGTTGTCCAATCGTTACCTAAATCAAATTATCAAATAAATGTTAAATAAATTCAAGACCAATTGTCTTACTTTTTTTTTTTTTTTTTTTTTTTCTATTTTCAGCCAACAATAGAATTTGACAAGAACTTTAAGAATCCGTGTTGGTGGCAGAACCAGAATCTCAAGTGTCTGCCTTACGTGTACATTCATCGGGGCAAAGAAATGTGCACCTACTGATCTGGCAATGAGACTTGGAAAGCACCCAGATTTTGCACGACCTGGGTTTAAGGAAGCGCAATGGTTCGCCAGGAGAAGATTCTCAGATAGTAATCCCCGCTTACGTATATCTGATGGACACCAAGTCCAGTGGCCCTGCCTCTCAAATCATATCAGATAGTGATCTCTATATTCTCTGTAGAACCACGCAGGCAACATTTCTATTTTTCAGTCAATGACTAAAGGATTTCTAGATCTTTAAATATCTAAATTTGATGTTCCAGGACACTAACATGTGTGTGTGTGTGTGTGTGTGTGTGTGTGCAATATATGTTAATTATTGTACTTTAGTACGTTGTACATCTGTATTGTGCCCATTGTATGAACGATTACCTTGAGTAAACATGGTTTTGTTTTATTTGTCTTTTCAGATCCGAATGTGGACGATGTTCAAACCTACGTGAACATGTTTGACAAGGCGGCGAAAGAAATCATCGAGTCAGGCTCGCGTCGTCCAGATGGCACGCTTTATAATGACAAAACCATAACAGGTATTTTCATATATTCAATATGTTGCCATACAATCCATACTCAAAATGCATAATCTACATGTGATTTGGAACGTGTGTTACGATGAGTGGTTAATATCAACATGCCGTTCTCTAATTTCAAAAATATATTATAATCATTTGCGTAAGACATAGAAGATGGTGTTACGATAAATTGTCATAATATTAAACGCTGGAATGGCGATTTTTGGCCACATTTAAAGGCTTTTCCAGTATCTGTCTGCAGCAGTGTTTGACAATGTATTCATACTTTGTCAGAGACTCAGATTAAAAAGAATTTAAGTGTTTTATTCTACTTATTGAAAATGAATTTACAGAATGCATATATATTAAGCCATAAATTTATTAAACATCACGTTTAGACTCTAAAAATAAGACAAAGCAAATCATACCATTCTTGTTTTATAAATAAGGTAAATGAAACACACACACACACACACACACACTACTGACCATCAATATTTAGGTAATTCTATATGGTATTTAAAACAAGAATGGCATAATGCGTTCGTGATTATTTAAACATAAAAATGGGCCAAGTCGCTATGAAAACTTAAAAAGTACGTCATTGTTTGTCTTTATTAGGTGAAGCGAGTCCTTCCAATCTTCATCTAAATACTCACTGGCAAAGCCTCCCTGGAAACGAGGGAGTTGAGGAACCGCGTCACGTGATCCTAGATTACATTCACCATTACCTACCAAATGCCAGGCTGATCATTACTTTCAGGGATCCAATCGAAAGGTGTCTGTCTGCCTGTCTGTCTGTCTGTTTTACATACATACAAACATACATACATACATACATACATACATGCATACCTTCTTTTTCATATCTTTATTATTTTATTTTCTTTTTATTTATTTTCGTTTTCTTCTTTATGATGGTAATAATAGTATAGTATTTAGCAGGTACAGAATTCGTTTTGATACAACTCTTAAATAACCAGGAAGATTTAATTCTCCATTGTTTTGAACTTCATTACTTCAACATTGTTCTGAATTATGGTTTTAAAAATTATTGCTTCAACATTGTTCTGAACTTCATTCCTTCGCCATTAATCTTCACATCAGTACTTCACCATTGTTCTGAACTCCATTAATACACCATTGTTTTGAACTGCATTGCTTCAACATTGTTCTGAATTTCGGAACTTCATCATTTTTCTGAACTTCGTATTTTGCCATTGTTCTGAACTTCAGTACTTGGACAATGTTATGAACATTAGTGCTTCGACATTGTTCTGAACTTCATTACTTTAACATTGATCTGAACTTCATTATATCGCCCATTAATCTTTACATCAGTACTTCAACATTGTTCTGAATTCAGTACTTTGCCATTGTTCTGACTTAAGTACTTTGCCATTGTTCTGACCTTCAGAACTGCATCATTGTTTTGAACATGGTACTTCACGATTGTTCTGAACTTCAGTATTTTGCCATTGCTCTAAAACATAGTTCTTCGTCATTATTCTGAACTTCAGTATTTGGCCATTGTTTTGAACTTCAGTACTTAACCATTGTTCTGAACTTCATTACTTCATCATTATTCTGAACTTCAGTACTTCATCATTGATATGAACTTCGGTACATACATATTTTGACGCTTTCAGGCTCTACTCGGATTACTATCCATGAGTATGGAACCCTCCAGAAAACGAATGATCCCAACCCTTATCAGTTTCACGTGGTTGTTGCCAAGGGTATCAAAATGTATAAAGACTGTTTCAATCGCTATACTGTCCGGAGTTGCGTCTACAACCACACGTTGTACGATATCACGCTGGTAAGTCAATACTCGAATGATTAAACATAGTGCAGAAGCATTTATAAAATAAGGGCAAAATAAGATCGAATGAATAACAGATTCGTAAAAAAGGCGCCGAAAGAATAAGCAACCGTGTCTAAGACAAAGTGAGGACATCAATATTTTCGGATTTTGCATTATTTCAAAGCTGACTATTTAAATAGCATACACACACTCTAAACTTATTTCCTGGTAAATTTGCAATTTAATACATAGGGGTTGAAGTCATAAAACCTGTGATAAACGTAAAATCAAGTTTTAATACTTTTCCTAACATAATTTCTGACAACAACAAACACCCCTTTTTACTGTAATCAAAAGTATCAATACCATTTCTATGTTGAGCTATCTTTGTATAAACTTGTAAATATTACCGTATATTCCATTACCTGATCACACATAAGACCTTACATGTTTCTCTGAATAGTATACATATTCAAGAAGTATTCAAAGAGAGTTTTAAGTGTATCTTTAAACTATAACAAATGAGTACCTCTTCCAGAGACTGAGTGGTTAAGGCGTCTGCCACATAAAACAAACAACAAAAGAAGATGTGAAATAACTCAGTAGTAAATAACAAGTATGTTCCTTGTCCTCTGCACTACCCCTAAAATATCTTGATGGTAATCAATCCTGGATTTTTAAGTATGGCCAAAACAAATTGTTCCGTTTCTGGTAACCCGAATGACCCTTTTTTAACGACTGACCGTAAAGTTACCCTTCCGCTTTTAAAAAATATTTCCCTTTGTTTGCCTTTCGTTTCAATAAAAAAAAATCGACCGACCTACCCTCTTTTATATTTGCTGGAGACCAGAAACGAAACTTTTTTTTAGCCTAGTAATACTAACAGGGAGGCAACAGATGTAATATACTTCATTGTTTGATTCGATTCAAATTATATGGTTATCTGATCAAACTATGGCTTAAACAGGATGAGGGTAAAAACATGGCTCATATTTTGCACTACTATCCTTTTTCACATTAAGAAAAAAGACAAGAAAATGAAATATTGAAATTTACAAACTGTTTAGAATATAAAATACGTTGTGACCAGAAATGTTGTCTCTTGTTTAAGGCAACCAAACAGGGGAGTTAAAGGATACACTTTATCTCAAATCATAAAATACCATGAAAGACCATAAATAACTTTGTAATTCAAAATTGTTTGTTGTGACTGAACTTACTTCGAAACCATAATGTGAAAGTGGAATTATATCTTTGTTTCAATTATTCGGTATTAGATAAAGGTTATGGGACATGCTTTTAAGAATAGGAAAAACAATGTTATATACAGAAAATGTAATGTATATAAGACTGTCAATGGTAATTTTACCAGCTGTAACTAAAGCTATGATATTTTTACTTTGAACCGCTGTGTTCAGATTGGCTCCGAAAACAAAACAAGACTAAAAGTATATTATTAAATGTCTGAATTTATTTACCAAACTTGGCTAAATAATTCTGTATAATATACAGAAACAGACTGAGAAGGTAAAACACGTTTGTTTATCCTTCATTCTTTTCAAATTTATTTCAAACGTTCTTTTAGTTAAAAATGTATATATTTAACAATGTTTTTTTAACGTGTATTGTCTGTTATATGACATACGAAGTTTTACTGCGATGTTTAGATTTCAATAATCAGTTAGTGGAAGAAGTACTTTAAATTTTATCTTGTTACATGAAACTAAAATACGTACATACCTCAACAAAACATAGCTTGCGGTAGGTCGGTGGTTCTACCCGGATGTCTCAGTGCATTCGGGGTCTTCCTCCACCTGTAATTGCTGGACGTCGCTATGTGACTGAAATACTGTCGATGCGATGTCGGTGTCGAATATTGTTGATGTTGAATTAGAAAAAAATAGAAAGGAAAACGTTGAGCCTGGGATACGAACCCACAACCACCTGTTTCAAACACAATCAGCAGCAATGTTATTCCTATTTTGGATGTCAATGTATTAATAGAGTTCCAGAACCTTTATTCATTTATTTGAATTAAGAGACAGTTACTGGTGTATCTTTGTATATGCCTTAACTCATTTCACTGACTTTTCGAGCTAATGTTTTGGTAACTAAAATCATGGTAAATATACTACTTTTCAAAGCAAATAAAGCAGACCCTGATAAGAGAGCTCTTGTACATATGCCAGCGTGAGCCTCAGTGTATTAATCTGTGGTCGGTGGAGACATCAATTTTCTTTGAAAACAAACCTCCTAGTTACAAAACATAATCAGCTAAATAGATTCATTTTAGATTATTTGACATACACAACCACTGTTGTGTGTGACTGAGCATTACAGTTAACACCTTGTATTATTCTGCGTTCCTAAATAAACGATATAATGTTACATGTTCTGCTATGAAGTGAAAAACCATAACATTTTTGACGTTAAATATATAAAATGGATTTTGACCTAGTTCTTGAACAAATTGTTAACAACCTAAGGGGCAGTGGAAAAAGCGACACTGATATGGCATGATAATGATATGATATCAATAATATGGCATAAATTAATATTACGATATTTCCATCTAAAAAATGAACATTTCCGAATCCATTTGTGAGTCGATTTCGTCATAGACATATAAGCACTGAACTGAATCAGCAATTGTACTAAATACATGTACTTCCTGAATCATAAACATACCAACACTACATGCAGTAAAGACATGTACTTCCAGAATCATAAACAGACCAACATTTTATGCAGTTAAGACATGTACTTCCTGAATCATAATATAACAAACACAATTTGCAGTTAATAACATCTACTTTCTAAATCATATGTAGACCAACAATATATGCAGTTAAGGCATGTACTTCCTGAATCATATACAGAACAACAATATCTGCAGTTAAGACATGAACTTCTTGAATCATATACAGAACAACACTATATCCAATTAAGATATGTACTTCCTGAATCATATACAGACCAACACTATATGCAGTAAGGACATGTACTTCCTGAATCATATACAGAACAACAATATCTGCAGTTAAGACATGAACTTCTTGAATCATATACAGAACAACACTATATGCAGTTAAGACATGAACTTCTTGAATCATATACAGAACAACACTATATGCAGTTAAGACATGTACATCCTGAATCATATACAGACCAACATTATATGTAGTTAAGATATGTACTTCCTGTATCATATACAGACAAACATTATCTGCAGTTAAGACATGTACATCCTGATCATATACAGACCAACACTATATGCAGTTAAGAGATGTGCTTCCTGAATCATATACAGCAACATTATCTGCAGTTAAGACATGTACATCCTGAATCATATACAGACAAACATTATCTGCAGTTAAGACATGTACATCCTGAATCATATATAGACCAACACTATATGCAATTAAGACAGGTTCTTCCTGAAACATATATAGACAAACACTTTATCCAGTTAAAATATACACTTCGTGAATTATATACAATCCAGCACTATCTGCAGTTAAGACATGTACTTCCTGAATCATATACGGACCAACACTATATGCAGTTAAGACATGTACTTCTGAAGCATGTATAGACAAACACAATCTGCAGTTAAGACATGTAGTTCCTGAATCATATATAGATCAACACTATATGCAGTGAAGACATGTACTTTCTGAATCATATGTAGACCAACACTTTATGCAATTAAGACATGTACTTCATGAATCATATACAGAACAACACTATATGCAGTAAAGACATGTACTTCTGAATCATTTATAGAACAACACTATATGCAGTTAAAACATGTACTTTCTGACTCATATGTAGACCAACATTATATGCAATCAAGACATGTACATCCTGAATCATATACAGACCAACATTATATGTAGTTAAGATATGTACTTCCTGTATCATATACAGACAAACATTATCTGCAGTTAAGACATGTACATCCTGAATCATATACAGACCAACACTATATGCAGTTAAGACATGTGCTTCCTGAATCATATACAGACAAACATTATCTGCAGTTAAGACATGTAATCCTGAATCATATACAGACAAACATTTATCTTCAGTTAAGAATGTACATCTGAATCATATATAGACCAACACTATATGCAATTAAGACAGGTTCTTCCTGAATCAATATAGGACCAACACTTATCAGTTAAGACAGGTTCTTCTGAATCATATATAGACCAACACTATATGCAATTAAGACAGGTTCTTCCTGAAACATATATAGACCAACACTATATGCAATTAAGACAGGTTCTTCCTGAATCATATATAGACCAACACTATATGCAATTAAGACAGGTTCTTCCTGAATCATATATAGACCAACACTATATGCAATTAAGATAGGTTCTTCCTGAAACATATATAGACAACAGGCCCGGATCCAGAATTTTTCCACTGGGGGGGCCAAAGTCTGAATGTGATGTGAGTGCTAGGGGGGGTCCGGTGGCATGCTTCCCTGGAAAAAAAAAAGGTTTTTATTGTGATGGAGATGCATTCTGAAGAGTATCTGGGGATACAAGTGAAGGTTTTTATGTGCTTTTCTTTTCTTTCCTTTTCTTTTTTTTTTTTTTTTTTGAAACTTGAAGACCATGGATCTAATGCCTAGGTCCCACTGGAGAAAAATCATCGGCGTTGTGGAAATACACAAATTTTCTCCCGATCGCATCAGATGTTTGAGCCCAAAGATGGAGCAGTCCTATGAGAAGCTTTGGGATTGGTCCGTTGAAACGTTCACTGATGTTTCGGTTATGGTACAATGGCCTTGTATTATCGGGGATGGCTCCAGATGTTCGTGAAATTTATCCGATGATCGGGGAAGGTGAATCGGAGCTTCATCGAACTTGAAACATCATGGGAGAAATATCCCGTAGATTAGGGATGTATCATTTTATCGAACCATCCTAGTGCCTCGGGAAGATTAGGGGAATGATTATGAAATTTGGTAATGGACAAAATCAAGGTAGCTTTCGGGGGTTTATGAGGATGCCCCCAGCAATGCCCCATGGCCTTTTTGACCGTTCTCAGTCTAAGTTGACCAAAAAAAGCAAAAATATTTAGAGTGCGCTTGCCGTTTTCTTGCGAATATTCTGAGATGATATCACAAGATCTGGAATGTGTCACAGAAAGGTCTCCGTACTTCGAGACATCACCGAACCTGGGGGGTTCCTCGGAGGAAAAATAGTTCGCGGAATCTCCATGAATGCTTCCAAGGAGCTTCCGGGAAAGCTATGCTTATGTTTCCCCGGCTGGTTCCCCGAGGCCTCCCAATGACTCCACATGGCTCGCAACACTTTCGATTCTTCCGCGGGACACAGGGGAACCTGTTCCCGACGCCTCCGAGGCTCATCAATTTCATCGGGAGTACATTCCCTAGGCAAAAATGTCAATTGGGACTGAGCCTTATGCGATATAATTTATATTTACCTTCGCAAAGCCTTGTTTTTGAATAACTACTGTGTAATAGTATTTGACTACAGTTGTATTAAAAAATGACGGGGAGACTGGCATAAAAAATAAGTGCGTTTTATTGGACCCCCCCCCCCCCCAAAAAAAAAAGAAGATAAGTGACTTGTGTACATTTATCAATTAGTGAATGCTTGAATTGTCATCAGTTTTAAACTCAACATTGTAAAAGACAGTTTTGTTTAAATCTGAGGAAAAAAATCAACTTTAAACATTTTTTGTCAAATATGTTGAAGAGAATACCGGGTATATGCTATATTAGGTTCGAACCTGGTAATCTGACAGTCTAATTGTCGATCTGGAAGCAGCCTTCACACACAGGACTTCCCAGATTAAAAAAAAATCAGACGCCCCGTTTTAGGGTCGGGCGGTTGCATGGGCCCCTTCTGCGTGTCGATTTTTGGTACATTTTTTTTTTCTAAATGTTAAAACCCAGTAACAAAACAAACAATATTCAGTAATAAAAGATGTTGATATTTTTAATATGAACTCTTTAATATCCGTTTTATTTTCGCACATAAGTTGTGTTTTCTGTGCATTAGTATTTCGTACGACTTATCACTAACATTGCCCAATGACTGATTACCTGGATTTGATTTGAATTAATGATCATGCATAATCTTACATATACATTGTCCCAAAATATGGATTACCCCAAAATTTGGTAGATTTGAAAATTTCAAATTCTTTCATTTCATATCATGATTTTTATAAATTTAAAATACACCAGGGTCTCTTTATTAAGAGACCATGAATACACATACATGAGATTATTATAAAATTTATATTCGTAAATATTCAAAAGTGAACATGATGATGTATCGGCCTGTGTTTGTAATTATTCCTTTCAGGAAAAAATATTTAGGAGTTTTGTTTCATAAAAATAATAGTTAAAAAGTTACGTTTAAAAAAAGTAAAGCTGATGACATTTAGAAACACAACCCATTTCTGATTAAGTTGCATTTGCATGGGCTAGCAATAGGTATGCAAACTAATCTGAGGTTTGCTACAGCAAAAAAAATCATTACCTTTTTCAAAACGAAATTGGCAATTTTCATACCTGATAGTTCATCAACCTGCCGGCAGCTAATTAGCCCGCTTTTAATGCAAGATTTAAAACTTTATACATGAAGAGAAACGTGAATTTAAAAAAAAAAAATGTTGCGTAGATTTCGTCAAAGTAGTTTTATTATTATCATTATTAATTCTTTTTGGCTCTAGGGAAATTGTTTCGATGCTAATTACATTTTAATGTCCAGCTTAGTTGTTTGTTTTTAGCTTAAACTATTTTTATGCTATTTCTTAAACTGCATTTGCTTAGAATAGTTTATAGTTGTAACTGATACAAACTTTTGGGAATTGCCGATTTTTTCCCGATTATTAGATGCCATGTAAATTCTCTCAATCAGTGAACGTGTCCGCAGTTCCCTAAACACATGCTTATCACACAGTCATGGACGACTGCCGGTTCGGATTACCTACACATTAACAGCAGGGGGCCATAAGACAATAGGAGTCTGGCTGGTCAGGTGGTTATGCGGGTGGTTCAGTATGGGGGCCCACGATGGGGACTTGCTCTTGACAACACTACTATGATGTAATCAAGGGATTTTATAGCCTAGAAAAATGTATGAACAGGGCAGCTGGGGGGGCCAAGGCCCCCTCGGCCCCCCCGGTGAATCCGGGCCTGGACAAACACTATATGCAGTTAAGACACGAACTTCTTGAATGATATACAGAACAACACTATATACAGTCAAGAGATGTACTTCCTGAATCATATACAGACTAACATTGAGTTAAGAATGTACTCCTGAATCATATAAGAAAACTATTGAGTTAAAACATGTACTTTCTGAATCATATGTAGACCAACATTATATGCAATCAGACATGTACTTCCTGAATCATATACAGAACAAAACTATGTGCAGTAAAGACATATACTTCTGAATCATATATAGACAAACATTATATGCAGTTAAGACATGTAGTTCCTGAATCATATACAGACCAACACTATATGCAGTTAAGACATGTACTTCTTGAATCATATACAGAACAACACTATATGCAGTTAAGACATGAACTTCTTGAATCATATACAGAACAACACTATATGCAGTAAAACATGTACTTCCTGAATCATATACAGACCAACACTATATGCAGTTAAGACATGTACTTCCTGAATCATATACAGAACAACACTATATGCATTAAAACATGTACTTCCTGAAGCATATACAAACCAACACTATTTGCAGTAAAGACATGTACTTTTGAATCATATACAGACTAACGTTATACATTTGTATGTAGTTAAGACATGTACTTCCTGAATCATATACAAACCAACACTATTTGCAGTAAAGACATGTATTTCTTGAATCATATACAGACCAACACTATATGTAGTTAAGACATGTAGTTTCTGAATCATATACAGACCAACATTATCTGCAGTTAAAACATGTAATTCCTGAATCATATATAGACAAACAGTATATGCTGTTAGGACATGTACTTCCTGAATCATATACAGACCAACACTATATGTAGTTAAGACATGTATTTCCTGAATCATATACAGACCAATACTATATGTAGTTAAGACATGTACATCCTGAATCATATACAGACCAACACTATATGCAGTTAAGACATGTATTTCCTGAATCATATACAGACCAATACTATATGTAGTTAAGACATGTATTTCCTGAATCATATACAGACCAATACTATATGTAGTTAAGACATGTACATCCTGAATCATATACAGACCAACACTATATGTAGTTAAGACATGTAGTTTCTGAATCATATACAGACCAACATTATCTGCAGTTAAAACATGTAATT
>CM037777.1:42763191-42813191 GCA_021229015.1 Solen grandis
AGCCAATTAAATCGTATTATGCTGTTACCAATGACGCTTGGCGCGAATAAATAATTGTTCAAAGCATAGGATCGTTATAGATCTAATAAATTCAATGTGTAACAACAATTATTTGTAATTTCGACACGATTTAGAACATGTGACTTCCTATTATAGAACATTCGTTGTTTTTTTTCGTGTGTGTGTGTATGTGTTAGTTTTAATGATGGTTTTATTTATAAATTGATTAATTGCCTTGTTCACTTGGGCGAAAAAAAACCGAGTAAATCGATTAACCTCGCTACCATGCCTATCTGCAATCGTTCGTTTCGTGCGGTCCGTGTATCGTGCATCGTGTATCAAACGTGTATATGCATCGTTCGTTTATCGTTCGTTCGTTCGTTTATCGTGTAACGTGCGTGTATCGTGCGGTTCGTTTGCGTTTATCGTGCGTGTATCGTGCGGTTCGTTTGCCAACATGAACGAAAGCCCCACTGTATTAATCCCCACAAAAAGTTGTCTCTTATATAGACCTCATATTTTCCAGAACATAGATTCAAGAATAAATGTACTCTCGAAATTCCCTTAGGTACATAATCAATGAAATTTAATGTCAACAAAAATAAATGATTTTACAGTAGGATATTAAGTTTTAACATATCTTTGAAAACAAAATGAAGACACTCCATCTTACTGGGAGACGAGCCTGTGCCTGTAGCGAGTCACCATGGGTTTGATCAGCAGCAGCTGCTGTGTATCCCCCTGCCATCGCTGGAAGTGCAGCTTCAGTAGGGAGAGGTCGAGGATCGCACGCACCTCTGCTGCTTCCTGTTTCTCCTCCTCTATCATATGCAGTCGAGACTTCCAGCGCTCAAACATTGCTTTGTTAACATAAAACATAAAGATATCAAGAAGATCTACTTATAATTTTTGACTGCAATTTTTAATCCTAAAATATTGCTTTAAAAATTGATAGAACACAAAATAGCTATGGTCTACCACAGCAGTATTTCTGTCATATACCAACGTCTAACTAATGACAGAATGACCCCATGCTTGCAAAGACACAGGAGTAGAACCACAGACCTACTAATGAGGGCCAGAAGGTTTCCTCACATGAACAGTCCAGGTGACCAGGACAGGACTCAAACCAACAGCACTGTGGAGCCTAGTGAAACTATGTGAACAAAAAAATATCAACTGACCACGGATGCCCTAGACTAAGATACAGATGGACGTACAAGTATTTTGTAAGACAAACACTTGACTAAAGTTAAGTATGCCTTCAGCTGCCAGTTCAGAGATTTTTAAAATGCAATAGGATAGCTCAGAATAGGTGACACAGAAAAACATGTAGATGGACACACATAGATCTAGATATAGGACATAGTGTGGCACATACATCACTGTAGGGCCAGCTGTCGGACTGGCTCTGTGTCCACCAGTAACCGTGACAACCGTCACTTGTGACAGTCTCCGCCACAATTCAGCGGCCTTCCTGTTAACAGAAACACAATCTGTCAGCTAACTGCAAGTAAAGAAACGTTTTTGGAGGCCAACTAATTTAAGCTAAATTTAATACCTGACATGAAATAAGATTCCTTTGTTTTCCATATAGAGAACAATAAATAAAATTTGAACATGTAAAAATAAATAATCTAAAGCAACTTTAGTTCAAAAGAAAACAATTCAGTCAAAAATAGTCAAAATCATAAATTCAAAATACTTATCATAAATACATAATGTAATTTAATTTTAGAATTTTTTTGTTTCTGTTTTTTTTTTGTCTTGCCTATTGTCTTTCTAAGTGAAAAACTTTTCTCATAAAATGATCAAAACTGGGGAAATCTGATGATGATTACTCCAAGCAGTATAAAATGAACAACTTAATATTTGGCTCAATTTCTGTATTTTATCTAAAGTTAAATTAAAATGGGTAATCATCATCTCAAAAACAGAGTAAAAGCAAAACAGTCACAAACCTACCAAGAACAAGCTGGAATAAAAATTTCAATACTAGAACTGTGTCCAAAGGACACGGATGCCCCCACTGTGCAGATGTGCTCGTAAACAAGAGCAGCTTCATTTAATGTCTACAAAATTCTGTTCTTATAGCGTTTCAGTTGAAATTTCCTCAATTATGTATTAATGATAAAAAAGTTACCTAACTCTTGAGGCATCATATTTGGTTTCTTTACAGATGGAATACAATATTAGTGTCTGAATAAAACAAAACTTTGAAACACATGTCTGGTCTCCTAAAACTGCAGGAACACAATGCTGTGATCAGAGAAATATGTTGGGTATACAGTTACTTTTGGCTGTGGCAACTCATCTTTTACATAGACAAGATCAATAATAGATCCACTTAAGTGTGTTGGTAATGTCACACACTGGCGATAATTAAGCAGAGATTCAGATAGTCTTCTGTACCAAACTGAATCAACGTTGATGTTGAAATCACCTAGGATTATGTCAGGTTGCGTATCGTATACTGTGCTGGTAAGATCTGTACATTGTCCATCTACACATTAAGGTTATTCATCACTGGAAGTTTAAGCAAAATCTGCCATCTGGTTTAAGAGGAGTTGCTTTCACAAAATTTCTATATGGTATATAGTGAAAAAATCAACAAAGGGCCATAATTCTGTTAAATTTGGTCGCCACGAAAAATTCCTTCCTTTACTTCCATCTACACATTAAGGTTGTTCATCCCTGGAAGTTTAAGCAAAATCTGCCATCCGGTTGAAGAGGAGTTGCGTTCACAAAATTTCTATATGGTATATAGTGAAAAAATCAACAAAGGGCCATATTTCTGTTAAATTTGGTCGCCGCGAAAATTCCTTTCTTTACTTCCATCTACACATTAAGGTTGTTCATCCCTGGAAGTTTAAGCAAAATCTGCCATCTGGTTTAAGAGGAGTTGCTTTCACAAAATTTCTATATGGTATATAGTGAAAAAATCAACAAAGGGCCATAATTCTGTTAAATTTGGTCGCCACGAAAAATTCCTTCCTTTACTTCCATCTACACATTAAGGTTGTTCATCCCTGGAAGTTTAAGCAAAATCTGCCATCCGGTTGAAGAGGAGTTGCGTTCACAAAATTTCTATATGGTATATAGTGAAAAAATCAACAAAGGGCCATATTTCTGTTAAATTTGGTCGCCGCGAAAATTCCTTCCTTTACTTCCATCTACACATTAAGGTTGTTCATCCCTGGAAGTTTAAGCAAAATCTGCCATCCGGTTGAAGAGGAGTTGCGTTCACAAAATTTCTATATGGTATATAGTGAAAAAATCAACAAAGGGCCATATTTCTGTTAAATTTGGTCGCCGCGAAAATTCCTTCTTTACTACCATCTACACATTAAGGTTGTTCATCCCTGGAAGTTTAAGCAAAATCTGCCATCCGGTTGAAGAGGAGTTGCGTTCACAAAATTTCTATATGGTATATAGTGAACAAATCAACAAAGGGCCATAATTCTGTTAAATTTGGTCGCCGCGAAAATTCCTTTCTTTACTACCATCTACACATTAAGGTTGTTCATCCCTGGAAGTTTAAGCAAAATCTGCCATCCGGTTTAAGAGGAGTTGCGTTCACAAGATTTCGGGACGTACGGATGGACTGACGGACTGATGGACGGACAAGTGCAACGCTATATGCACCCCACTTTGTGGGGGCATAAAAAATTAAAAGACTTTTATAGGGGAAAATTCTAATGTAATGTAATAGAAATCTGTTTAGATGTACTTTGACTGCCAAAACCACCTCAGTCCATAGCTCATTAAGGCGGTCATTTGATGACTGACAAGTGATTGTCTCCTCAAACTCCCTCCTAATGCCTGGTACCCTACCTTGCACAGGTGTTGGACCAGAACTGCTGGGCCCGCTGTATGTCACATTTGACCTTGAAATGGCACCGCCATACACTGAAACATTTCCTTTGCTTCTCAAGGTCAACCTGCTGCAAGTGACGCTGCAGACAACATCTAGAAATAAAGATGAAATATTATGTTGTAGAATTCGACTGATAGTATTTCAGTCATTTGACAATTTTAAGGCAGATAACACTGTCATAATCCTTTATAGTGATTGTCAATCAAAGTAACTGCATAAACTAGAGCTATTTATGAAGATGATAAATTTGCCAAAATTCACTGTTTTTTCAAATTTCATACAACAAAGTTTCATGTAACTATCAATTTCGTTTTTCATGAGGGCCTTTGGCCCTGTGGTAACATACAAAACTGTTAACCAAAGGTCAATGTTTCTTTTGAACTTCAATGGTGCAAGGATTTTTCATGGCCTTCCAAGGTGCTAAGTACTGATCCAACCCAGAAACCAGACAGGGATTATAGGTTTTAAGGACTTATGTCCTTAATCAATATAAAATAAAAAGTTTAATTTAAAAAAAAAAATGTTTACAGTGACCATGACCCTACAAAGTTCAAATAATACCTTTTATCATCACCAGTGCAGGAGATATATCAGTAAAACATGCAACAGGACCTGACCAAGGGGTAAAAGATATGACATTAACAAGTGTAATTCCAGTGATAACCTACAAAGCAAAACACTCAGATACTAAACACGGTTCTCAAACATGACCCTGAGCATTATATACAAATTTCGAAATCAGTTATCACAGTAATGGAACAGTGTGGATTACCGAAGGGCCCTCTGGTAGGCCGTGTATCGTGTCAACTTGTTCAGGACATGACCCTGTAGTGCTGCATGTATACACTCCACCCCTGCCGCCCGTTGGCGTTTCATCATGGCCACATACAAGCACCAGGTGCGGAAGGCCACTGTAAGTCGCTTCCGGTAAAGGTACAGGTCTACATCGCGCCTTTATTGCACCATGTGTTCAAAGCTAGTCTTCCATTCAGTGAAGGTGTGCCTGTAGTTAAAATTTTCAATTTCATATCTCTGTTTGATAATTGAGTTTACCATCTCACCAACATTTATTTCAGTCATTTGGAGACGATGTCCACTTGAGACAAATATAGTGCTGCCAAACTGCAGTATCACACTGTAGACATGTGGCATGATACCACACCCAGTTGCATTATCCTGAAACCGGGTCAAACAGTCCTAGAACTACCCCTATATGCTGAGCACCAAGCAAGAGAACTATACCAGTACCGTTTTGTACAACTTTACTATGTCACGGCCATTGATGGAACCCAGGATTCTGGGGCAGACTCTCTAACCACTCAGTCACCAGGACCAGTCAATTACATTTCATCAGGCTTGCAGCAAATTTTATCAAACAATATAGATATACACTGTAAACTCCTTAACGCTCCTCGGAACAACGCTGTATCCAATGTAACGCGGATGTCCATGGACCCCCCCTTTTTTGGGGGAAAAAAATAGCAATTTTCGTATGTATCATTCTATTGTAGCCGCCATTTTTGTTTACAAACAGCGGTTTCCGGTTATCCGCCGATTACCTGATACGTGTTAGTTTCTCTCGCTGTAGGCTGAAAACCAGTCACACTAGTACACTTAGGTGCTAAACAATGGTAAACTGTCATAAGTCAAACAGTTAAGAAGCCAATATCGGCTATTTTTCCCCCGACTAATGACATGAACCTGTTATGTTTTCGGATTATCGATTAAGCACAATAAGAATAAGACAGAAACTGACCGCCGATTTTACCGGTACAGTGTAAGTGGGTGGGTGGGGGATGGCTTTACTCCATATAGCATACAGTATAAGTGTGGGGGGGGGGGGGCGGATTTTAACCTGAAATAGCAATAACGCGGATTCACATAGAGCGCGGATCACCACCTTGGATCCCCAAACCCGCGTTATAAAGAGTTTACAGTGTATAGGGTAAGAATTGGGGTGACTTTATCCAAAATCTTAATTCCAGTGACTTAATTTATGGTCAAATGTTTTTAATGTTAATTGAGGAAAGCTTTTTATTATACAGTGATTTAATTTGAGTTTAATAGTTAGGTGCACTTAAAGGAAACTGTTCAATAAAATTTAGGACATCTGAGCAATTCAATGATACTAAAACATAACGGCAACACAGAGATCAGATTTTCTATCCTGCCAACAAATGATACAATCTTTATATGATTTAGACCAAAACTCTCACCTGACAGCCAGTCGTTCGTCCATTCTTGTGGCCTTGTAAGTAAGCTGGGAGTCACGCCAGGCAGTGAAGTGCGACCGGAGAGTGGTGCGGACCCAGAACACCTCGGCCACCTGCAGGTCCTGCTGTCTGTCTGCCCGACTCAGCTGGGCACCAACTTGCCAAGCCCTCAGCCCCAGTCTCAACTGGGACAGTCTGTAAAAGTAAGGTACAGTAATAAACAAGAGCACAACATGTGGATTCCAACGCTTGTCTGTTAGGTTGTATATTTCTTAAAAAAGGAGGCAATAAATTAGGTCAAAATGGGCCTAAGAGTTATGGTGCCCTTGATAAGAATGTATTTCTTGTAATAGTGAACAAGTATATGAAGTTTGGTGACAAATAGTTTAATAGTTTAGAAGTTATGGCCAAGGTTAAAGGTTTTCAACACCATCAAGACGCTAACACCAACGATGACACCAGAGTGATGACAATACCTCAACCTTTTTTCTTTGAAAAACAGACAATCTAAAAAACTTGTGTAATTAAGACAACTTCACTACAGGGAACAGTTTCCAAACCATTATTCCTACCCTTTTGTTTAACTTTGTGATCGGACCACCTCATCTTTAACACTTTTATCTCATATGGACATGTTCTGAACCTTTGGCAAAAGGAGGTACGCTAGATCAGACAACTCTTTCCAAGAGCTGTCTCCTGTTTGCTACAGAAAAAATCCATTGTTCCATATACAAGTGTCTGTCTGTCATATACAATTTAAAGTATTCATGAGGTAAAGAGGTCAGTTGACAGTTGACAGTGGTCCCATTCAGTGGCCATATTTGCAGTTTTCATCTTCCAACATTAACAGAAATCATGTCAGATTTCTGTCCATGACATTACACAGGCCTTGAGAAAAGGTCTTGGAAGCGGTCCATATATTTTGGGCAGTTTTTGACGTTGGGAATATGTCTATATGTGATCTTTAAAGACAAGTAAACATGTGAGGCTCAACTTTACCTGACGTTGCCATAGTGACAGTGGAATTTGCATTGGTACAATTTGTTTCCGTTTCTCTTTCGGATTAAGTTCAAAATATATCAAAGTATCACTTTTGAAAGTTTTATTCTAAAAACCATATACAAAAATAAGTCATGGCACTTTTCTGGATACTTTTTGAACACTGCTCATATAATGAGGGTCTAATTTATGGGATTTCCAATGTAATCCTGGGTAACATCAATCATGAATACATGTATATCAATATTTCATCAGAAAGAAAAAGCATATTTGAATAAGGGTGTAACGATACGCTTACCCAACGATACGATACGTATCGCGATACAGGGGTCATGATACCATACGTATCACGATACGGGCTTTTAAGTTTTGTCAGCCTTGTTTCCTATCTTTAAATGAAGAATAAATAATTAAGAAACAAAGATAAATTCTTTAATTGTTTAATTTTTTTTATTTAATATTTTTATTGTGTTTTCTGTAGATTTTTTTTTTTTCAAAATTTTAAATTTAAAAAAAAATATCAGTAAAGTCATTACTTTACGGTACGGTTCACGGTACGCTCCCAGGTCTGCACGGTAAATTAAGTTGATTAAAAAAATACAGAGGTCATCAAACATTGTTGATGTTTGTCGCATATGGCCGCCATTGTGATGATTACGCAATTTTAGCAGTAAGAGAGCATGAAAGATGTTAACCAACAATATGAACGATATTATCCGAGTATTCCGTATCATTGCATAATTTGGAAGCATAAGAATGAGTGTTGATTGGACAACATTCCAAAAATGACTCTGCCTTTTTATTGATTTTTTAACTGCCCACAGCAAGTGCTTTCATTTAAGTAATATGCAATGTAGAGCGATATGTGTTATTTACTTTCCCTTTGTTGTCTTTTAGATAAATGTATGGGAAAATCGTAATGTTAGGAGAATTTTTTTCCTCGGAGGTGAAAAATATCGCCTTTTTACCGAAGGGAATCCGCTGTTATAAAAGAAGAAAAATAAATAAACCTGGAAGTTAACAATACCGTACTGTACCGTGCAGACCTGGGAGCATACCGTGAACCGTACCGTAAAGTAAATATCGCGGTATATCGTCGTACGGTATACCGTTACACCCTTGTGTTTGAACAGTATATCTTTAGGATTATTTACACTTAATTGCTCTTTTACCTTAAAAAAAGTTAAAATTCAGCAAATTTAAATTTCAAATATTATAGCTATATATCTTTAATTACATCAATAAACCAAAATGTACACTTTTATAAAAATAATTTTATTTTACAGTATTAAACTAGTTTAATTGAATTTGAAATTTATCCTGCCAAGAGATCATGTGTTTTGTCATACTTGTGGAAGTGTTTGGCCCAGGTATATTTGGAGAACTCCACTTGCATCTGGGAGAACATCTTCCCTTGTAGCCCATTCTCATACATGTACTTGTGTCTGTCAATGGGAGAGAAAAGTTTATCAAACTTTTGTTAGAAATGTCTATGCTTCTAATCTGATGGCTGGATAGCATAGTGGTAATGTAGCTTACTCCAAGGTTCATGTCTAAGTCATATACATGAGAGAGCACAGTGATTTGTCCAGACATTTAAGTTTCCTATGGGTACCCTGCTTCCCTTTTACAATCAAATGTTTGTACCATGAAAGTGATTAGTACAAGTGGTGAGAATTGTGTCACAATCCATGGAAGTTTTTTTTCCTCTTTCTTATTGTTATTTGATTTATTTCTAATATTCATTGACAAAATAATCATTAGATCAGCAAATATTAGACCTGTATGAAAATAAATTTTATCAAAAGTATCTGAAAGTGGCGTTTTCTATGGATAATTATATCAACAAGTTTTGACTGTCTCAAACCTTTTCAATATTTATATTTAATCAAATCACGATTTTCCAATAGCTACACAAGGATATCACATGTGATCAATGATGGACATGGTTTACACAAAAGAAAACAATAATTTTTTAGTGATGTTTGTAGACATTTGACCTCGTCTTGTATGAAAAGAATAGTTTAAGGAGAGGCTTAAATTTGGACTGAAAGAACTTGAAAGGTCTGTATAACAAGATGGTCCATGCGAGAGATATCATGTACCTGGCCAGCTGATGTCGGTGTTTCTTCTCCTTGCTGTCCTGCGTGTAGAGTTTCCAGGCCGACCAGCCCTGGCATACCAGGATCATCCTCTACATAGGAATCATACACACTGAGAACAATGACACTGCAGATATGCTTTTTTATTTATTTATTTATTAAAAACATTTAACTAAGAGTGTTTTATTCTATTTAGGAATTGTGATGCCATGAGATAGATACAGTGTTGGATAACAACAGTATCATACTGCAAACTTACGACATTATTTCTGCCTGTTTGTAGGGTCCAAATATCTGACCCATTCCCAATTGAAAACTGGCAATATTTTTCTCCATTGGCCAAAAAAAATTTTTTTTAATTAAGTTTTTTATTGTGTTTATGAATAAAAATGCCTCTTAATCAATGTGTTACAAATACTAAGTTGCTTTTCTACTTCTTCAAAATTCCCAATTACCGGTACGTGAAATATGTCAGTAGTTATTCTTGAATTGGGGCTAGGGTCACTTTCCCAAAACAGGTAGAAGAAACCCTAGCCTTCTTATATATTACATACTCTGGCACATTTTTCTCAAATCTAGTGAAAGAAACAGTTTTCTGTATTCAAAGGTAATGAATTCTGGTCCTTTACACTAAGACATTTGACAGAACTTTTTAAGCTTAATAATGGATCTGCATTTACATAGGAGTAATTAACCTTGATTATCCTTCAAATTGTTTACTTTTTCAAAGGTAAAGAATGCAGCAGTAAATGATAGGGTATGATCCATTATTATATATCACCCTCAATTCACTTTGTGAAGCTAGAGTATAACAAGAAAGTCTGTAGAACTGACAGATGCTCCCCAAAGAACGTCATTGTTACAAATAAGGCCTTGGTCAATGGGTGGGAGGATATGTTGAAATCCCCATTCCTAAATCATATCTATTCTCCTCATCAGATGAGATGTTTTACCAACTCTAATTTGGAGACTTGGTAACAGTTTACTATTTAATATGATAATACGTGTTACTCATCAGATCTTTCATTGATTTTTTTTAAGTTTTTATACTACTAAAAATTAAGTCATACATTTCAATGTGTGCTCATATCAAAGAGGTTAACCAACACTCTTGACATATGACTGGATATTTGAAATAGTGTATAATGGCCTAAACAACAATTAGCTGAAATTAAAAAAGACGTACTAGACGATATGCGATCTACTCTTGGTAATAAAGTTTCCCATAAAGTTTCATTGAATTCAAGCCATTAGTTCCTGAGAAATAGCCCGGACAAGAATCATGCAACATGAACTATAGGCCAAAAAGTCAAGGGGCCATAACTCTGTGAAAAATTGAGGAACCAGGTCACGCCGACGATATGCGTATCTACTCTTGGTGATAAAGCTTCCCATAAAGTTTTGTTGAATTCAAGCCATTAGTTCCTGAGAAATAGCCCGGACAAGAATCATGCAATATGTACTATAGGCCAAAAAGTCAATGGCCCTTAACTCTTTGAAAAATTTAGGAATCGGGTCATGCTGACGATATGCGCATCTCCTCTTGGTAATAAGGCTTCCCATAAAGTTTTGTTGAATTCAAGCCGTTAGTTCCTGAGAAATAGTCCGGACAAGGAAAGTGTGACGGACGGACGGACGAAGCGGCGACTATATGCGTCACCTTCGGTGAGCATAAAAACACTACAACTGTACCTGAAGTGGAAGTCGGCCTTGTTCTGTATGAGTCGAGTCTGAAACCTCTCACACCACTCCTGGAATATCCGCTGCTTGAGTCGCAGGTTGGTCTGGTTCCTTAACTGGCAGATCCTACAGGGGACAAGTTTCTCATCAAATTAGGGGAACCAGTCTTAATGGTTTGCTGTTTGACCCTTTACAACAAAAGAGCTATCAAGGAAAATGACCATGCAACCAGTAAAAAATCAAGATCAGATTGTTCAAGAAAGAGTTTGTCAAGGTATGAAATGTGTTTCCTTGCAGTAAAGAGGTACATGGAACCAGTCACTAACTGAATGACTGCATAAAAAGGAAAATGAGCCAGCATATGGGTATTTTTTTTTACATAATTTAACAAATTTCTATGAAATGATTTTTAGTCACCATTTAATTCCATATTTTTCTTGCTTATGATATCAATTATGAAGTGTAAAATAAAAGCTTATCTCGTTTCCCTCAAATTTTCTAGAAAAATATATGATAATGTTATGATTCCATTCACAAAGAAATAGACAAGGTTAAATCTGCAGACTCCACAAATACCAATTAATGTAACAAACATGGTACAGTGCGCATCTGTCAATCAATTAAGGCATGATTTAATGATCTACATTGGTTTAAATGATTTTCACAGGAAATGGTGATTGAATTTAAGAGTCACACCTCCACCAAACATAGCAAGTAGCTTGTCTTCTTACATAACAGAATCATGTTTTAAAAGACAGGGAAAAAAACATGGTTTTCTTTTTCAAATTTCAAGATAGAGTTTTTGTAACCATAATCTGTTTGTGTTAAAAGTTCCATCATCTGGGATCATTGTCAACATAAGAAAGATACAGGGCTGAATCATAGGGATATATCATGCCATAGACATGTGGCATGATACCACATCTGGTCACATTATCCTGACACTGGGTCAACCAGTCCTGGTACAACCCTAGAGTGCTAAGCTTTGAAAGATACCAATTTTCCCGAGTTTTACTTCTGCATTTATGTTGAAATTAAGATTTCTTTTTTAATTTTTAAATGATTATTGTAGTGTATAAAACAATTCTTTGTTTCTTAACTTACTGTATAGGAATATGTCAGGTATTAAGTTTTTTTTTGTATTAATGACCTTTTATTTTCCTTTGGAAACACACTAACTTTTCCTTATTTATCTATACAGTAGAACCTTGTTAAACCGAAGTCCTTCGGACCAAGCTTAAAACTTTGAAATAATGATCATTCGGATTAAAAATCCAATGGAAATTTCAGATTGTGTGCGTGTATGTCTGTGTTTTCATTGCCTGTGCATATCGTAAAAATCGTTATACCGTGAAAACCACCTATTAGGTGTACGTATATACTGTTTGCAAGTTTGAAAAGTAATGAAAATAAATCATGATCTACTTAGATGATTCTGATGAACATAATCATTCTACCATGTCAAACAATGATACATATTTTTACCGTCGATCTGCTGCTTCAGGTAGCGTCGCATGCCGGTGACGAACGCTATGATATAGAATGTACTAAAGATCTGACATCTGGGTTTATTTTCTGGCACGTGCATATTATGCAACCTGTCAGACATCGATTAGCAATAATCAACATTTCCGGTGGGACACACGTTGCCCAACCCAATCTCGAAATAAGGTGCGAAAAACTTGCCAGAGCCATCAGAACCAGGTGCCTCCGCAAAATAAACTGAGTTACTGACATACGAATGATAATAACTAATTATAAGGACGATAATTAGTTAATGAAAATTTATGAAATTTGACTTTGAAATAAATATTGAAAAATGTACATTAATTGCGACCTCGGGACTGGAATTTTACTTCGAAATAGCAAATTTTTATTTTTAAAGGGCCAAAATAAACTTCGAAATGGCGAGGAATTCGGTTTAATGATGTTCGGTTTGGCGAGGTTCTACTGTATTTGATCTACATTTTGAAGGTGCCACCAAACACCAACCCTCAACACATGCATGGTGTGTGCAAACATAGCAATGAATTGCAGCCAACTGAGTTACCTTGCAACAGAACTGAGAACATAGCAACAATGTTACCATGGTGATACAACAAACAATAGTGACCAACACCCTCCCAACATCCAGTTACCTTTGTATAGGAGTTATAGGTAGGTCAGGCAGCCTTGGAAATATAGAAAAAAAATCTGGGGTCAAAGTTCGCTTCACTAATATAGTTTAATCCTTTTATAACAAATTTACCTCACTTGTCACAATACCTCTAAACAACAAGAACAAAACAAGAGGGCCAAGATGGCCCTAAAGACGCTCACCTGAGGACATTTGTGCTGACCAAGTTTGAGGAAGATTGAATCAAAATTGTGGCCTCCAGTGTGTAAACAAGGTTTTTCTAAGATTTGACCTACTGACCTACTTTTCAATCGCTTTTTAGGTCTGTTAGATTAATGATCTTCGATAATTTGTTGAAATTTCTGAAGAGAATCGTATACCTACCAAACTGAAACCGGAAATGGAGGGCTTTTCATTGGTTAATAATATTATAACCTAAAACGACCGAATGTGTTTTTATTACCAACAATACGATTATCTGTACTTTCATATCTTTCTTAAAGAAAACCTTTATTTAATATACAATTGACACAATATATTCTCTTAGTCTTTTTATCATTTTATTTAATCGTAGATACTGATTTTAATATAAAACATATATCAAGTATGTAATTTAAAGTAAAAAGTGATTCAATCAAGGGCCAAATTTTAACCATTATCTAGTCATAATCTCTCAAACTAGTAATATTGCAAAATATTTTATTTATGATTGGTCTATAATTATGAATTATGTGGGTACGGACCACTAGACAATATTTCACATCAAATCTATAGATTAAGCTCTAGGTCTTTTCCTATGTAACTCTATGTGAAACAAGTGACCACTGGTGCGGGGTCATTTATCACTGTAAGGCTATGATTTGAACAATCTTGGTAATGAACCATTAGATGATGCTACATACCAAATATCTAAGCTCTTGGCCTTATGGATTTACAGAAGAAGATTTTTTAAGATTTTCCTATATAACTCTATGTAAAACAAGTGACCCTGGTGCGGGGCATTTTCACTGTAAGGCTATGATTTGAACAATCTTGGTAATGAACCATTAGATGATGCTACATACCAAATATCTAAGCTCTGGGCCTTATGGATTTACAGAAGAAGATTTTTTAAGATTTTCCTATATAACTCTATGTAAAACAAGTGACCCTGGTGCGGGGGCATTTATCACCATAGGGCTATGATTTGAACAATCTTGGTAATGAACCATTAGATGATGCTACATACCAAATATCTAAGCTCTGGGCCTTATGGATTTACAGAAGAAGATTTTTTAAGATTTTGCTATAATAACTCTATGTAATACAAGTGACCCCTGGTGCGGGGGCATTTATCACCATAGGGCTATGATTTGAACAATCTTGGTAATGAACCATTAGATGATGCTACATACCAAATATCTAAGCTCTGGGCCTTACGGATTTACAGAAGAAGATTTTTTAAGATTTTCCTGTATAACTCTATGTAAAACAAGTGACCCCTGGTGCGGGGCATTTATCACCATAGGGCTATGATTTGCACAATCTTGGTAATGGCCCATAAGATGATGCTACATACCAAATATCTAAGCTCTAGGCCTTGCAGTTTTGCAGAAGAAGATTTTCAAAGTTTGAGTTTTTAAAATCTATTTTTAGCTCCTGTGACCTACTTTTTCAACCAATCTGAATAATTTGTACAACTTTGATAGAGGGCATCATAAGGATGATTCCTGTGAAGTTTGGTCAAAATCCCTTCAGCGGTTCAGGAGGAGATGTTCTTTAAAGCAAATTGTTGACGACGGACGGACGCACGCACGCACGGACGACGGACGACGGACAAAAGGTGATCACAATAGCTCACCTTGAGCACTTCGTGCTCAGGTGAGCTAAAAATAAACATTATATTAACAATTATTTTTCTTTATATAAAAAATAATTTAAAAAATCATCTACCATCATATACATACATGTAGCACTAAATGGATGATTGTACTTGTGCCTCCGCATAAAATATCAAATATGCAAATCTGTTTCACATCTAATAATAATGATAAATAAATAAAAATAAAGCTCTGATGATAACTTGGGGTAAAAAGACTGAGAAAATTTATAAATGATATATTCTATCATACATTATACAAGAGGGCCATGATGGCCCTGAATCGCTCACCTGAGTACCATTGCTTCAACTGATGTCAAGGTTTTTAAACAGACAAGGATTCTGATATAACTTAATCTAAAACATTTTACCCCTGACAATACTACACACCAAATATCTAAGCAATGGGCCATATGGTTTCAGAGAAGACTTGGGCGCAGGGTCATTTATCACCGTAGGGCCAAGACTTTGAAAATCTTGGTAGTGGCCCATAAGATGATGCTACATACCAAATATCTAAGCTCTAGGCCTAATGGATTCATAGAAGAAGATTTTTTAAGATTTTCCTATATAACTCTATGTAAAACAAGTGACCCCTGGTGCGGGGTCATTTATCACCATAGGGCTATGATTTATACAATCTTGGTAGTGGCCCATAAGATGATGCTACATACCAAATATCTAAGCTCTAGGCCTTATGGATTCATAGAAGAAGATTTTTTAAGATTTTCCTATATAACTCTATGTAAAACAAGTGACCCCTGGTGCGGGGTCATTTATCACCATAGGGCTATGATTTGTACAATCTTGGTAGTGGCCCATAAGATGATGCTACATACCAAAAATCAAAAGGTTAGGCCTTGTGGTTTCGGAAGAAGATTTTTTCAAGTTTTTCCTATATTAGCCTATGTGAAATCAAGTGACCCCTGGGGGGGCCAATTTTGACCCCAGGGTCATATTTGTACAATCCTGGTAGAGAGTCCATAAGATCATGCTACATACCAAAAATCAAAAGCTAGGCCTTGTGGTTTCAGAGAAGAATTTTTTAATTTTCATTTTTAAATCTATTATTAGCTCCTGTGACCTAATTATGCAATGGACCAGAACCATTTATACAACTTTAGTAGAGCTCATCCAAGGAACATCCTCAAATATTTTCAATTGGCCAAGCCGTTTAGAGGAGTTTGTTTGAAGAATTGTTAACGCGGACGCACGACGCACGCACGCACGCACGGACGACGGACGCCGGACAAAGGCGATCAGAAGCTCACTTGAGCACGTTTGCTCATGTGAGCTAAAAATGAAATGGCGATAAAATAGCATAAATTAAATAGATTTTATGCTTTTTCATACAAGTAGATTTTATTTATATTGGACAAGAAATTTATAATTTGTGAGATTTAAAATCCACCCCAAAAAATACAATATTCATCTTTCTTTTTCTTATAGGCATGTTCCTGTTATTCATAAGCATTTTGACTCAAACCGTTACTTCATAGACTCAAATGACGCATCGGTTTAACAGCAAAAATCAGGCAAAAGATTAATAGCTTTGCTCTTGAACTTAATGCTAACATCTATAAAAAATGTGTTTGTTCTGAAAATAATTACATTAGAAACGATTTTTTTTTTGATACATGGGGTCGCCGGTTTGTATGCGTGTTAATAGGACTCGTACGTTGTGAGAATTTCGACCACCGGAAAGATCGATATTTTCCACAGTTTTTACGTATAAGTATGTTTCTTTTTCATAATTACACGATTCTTTAAAATTAAATACATATATCAATCAATAAAATCAGGAATATGACTAATTAAATTGAATGATGCATGTCAGGTTTCGTTTTCTTTTCTTCATGTTATTCAAGTTCTATCCAGTGGAAAATTACCTATGCAAATTTATTCTTCTCGTGCTATTTCTTTTTCAGATACCATAAATCACGTGCCACAAGATGTTGTCATTTGATTGTCTAATCAAGTGTCGTTAAAACTGGAAATCGGCGAGTCTTCTAAGAAATAAGGCCGTAATTATAAAATGTCGGCAAGAAACTGTTAATAATGATTGAAAAACAAAGAGTAAATAAGGAATCAAAGGATGTCGATCTATTATTGGGGGAATAAAATATATATATACTTGTAATTGATTAATCAGCACTTTCAAATTAGATCGTATTTATAAGAACACAACTGTCGCAGAATGGAAAATCATCCTGACGAATCTGATTTTTTGGATTTTGCTGAATTCTCCGTAGACTTTAATTAGATAGAAAGTCATAAAATTACAATTCTAAGCATATTAATTTGATAAACAATCAGAATATCCTTATATGTCCAATCATTCTCTCACTCATCATCTTCAAAATCCCAGAAGTATGAATGATCTCACATTGCCATTTAAAGTTAAATAATTTATTATTACCTGCTGTTTTCTTGAGTCAATAAAATTGAAAAGATATTTTTTTGCTTTTATTTGTAAGATTGTTTATGCTTAAGGGTTGGGTGGGTTCTCTTTTGTGACATACTAATTTCATGCTGAAGAAATGCATCCCTCCAGATACTAACTTGAATAACAACTAGATGTCATTCGTCAAAACGAATGATAGGACTTTCTGCAACCTGTGTTAATGCAAAAACCAGGAGATAGAAGTTTCATGTAAAGACTCACCTCTGGTAGTATTTCATGTTCATGCTGAACAATTGACATTATATTCCGCGAAAAATAAGCGTTAAGTTACGAAGAAAAAATAAATAAATAGCAGTAGCAGTAGCATGCTTATGACATCACGACTCAAAATATATGTAGAAGTTATGCAGAACTGCAAACTGTGTAAGTTTCAACTTTCTATCTCATCCCTTAGTTCTTTAACCCTAAAATGAAATTTTTGGTCCTATGTTCGAATCTTATTTCAGCCACAATACTTCGGTTTTTCGGAATTAAGGTTAGCTGACAAAATATTCACACCTTAGTTTCAAGATGTACCATCTGTAAAAATTTGAAGAAAATCTGATCATAAATGGCGGCTGTAGAGCGCGAACACCATTTTTCACTATTTTTAGCTCTGACGTCATATGACGACATAGGGTGCTGAAAATGCTGTTGCTCAACAGCGCATACGTTACTGCAATAACTCTGAAATTTTCATTATTCTGAACAACTGGCATCATGTCGAAATCATTGCCCCAAATTAAAAATAAGTGGCATGCTTATGACGTCCTCTGACGTCACGATTCAAAATATTTGTAGAAATGCTGCAGAACTGCAAACTGTGTAAGTTTCAACTTTCTATCTCATCCTGAAGCTCTTTAATGCTAAAATGAAATTTTAGGTCCTATGTTCGAATCTTATTTCAGCCACAGAACTTCGGTCTTTCGGAAATTCGGTTAGCTGACAGGATATGTACACCTTAGTTTCAAGATGTACCATCTGTGAAAATTTTAAGAAAATCCGACCATAAATGGCGGCTGTAGAGCGTGAACACCATTTTTCACTATTTTTAGCTCTGACGTCATATGACGACATAGGGTGCTAAAGATGCATTTGTTCAAAAGCGCATACTTTACTGTCATAACTCTGAAATTTTCATTATTCTGAACAACTGGCATCATGTTGAAATCATTGCCCTAAAATGAAAATTAAGAAGTATGCTTATGACGTCACATGACGTCATATGACGTCACGATTCAAAACATATGTAGAAATTCTGCAGAACTGCAAACTGTGTAAGTTTCAACTTTCTATCTCATCCTGAAGCTCTTTAATCCTAAAATGAAATTTTCGGTCCTATGTTCGAATCTTATTTCAGCCACAGAACTTCGGTCTTTCGGAATTTCGGTTAGCTGACAGGATATGTACACCTTAGTTTCAAGATGTACCATCTGTGAAAATTTTAAGAAAATCCGACCATAAATGGCGGCTGTAGAGCGTGAACACCATTTTTCACTATTTTTAGCTCTGACGTCATATGACGACATAGGGTGCTAAAGATGCATTTGTTCAAAAGCGCATACTTTACTGTCATAACTCTGAAATTTTCATTATTCTGAACAACTGGCATCATGTCGAAATCATTGCCCTAAAATGAAAATTAAGAAGTATGCTTATGACGTCACATGACGTCATATGACGTCACGATTCAAAATATATGTAGAAATTCTGCAGAACTGCAAACTGTGTAAGTTTCAACTTTCTATCTCATCCTGAAGCTCTTTAATCCTAAAATGAAATTTTCGGTCCTATGTTCGAATCTTATTTCAGCCACAGAACTTCGGTCTTTCGGAATTTCGGTTAGCTGACAGGATATGCACACCTTAGTTTCAAGATGTACCATCTGTGAAAATTTAAAGAAAATCCGACTAGGCTGTAGAGCGCAAACACCATTTTTCACTATTTTTAGCTGTGACGTCATGTGACGTCATAGGCTGCTGACAATCATTGAAAACAAAATTTCCTCACGTGACTAATAACCCATAAAAATTTCATGGTCCTAGGACTATTGCAACATATTAAAATAAGCGTTTAGTTAGGAAGAAGAAAAGAATAATAATAATAAAAAATGACGTCACGTGACGTCATATGATGTTTATTTTCACATAATTGTTAGACACCCAGAGACGTACTAACTGACAAAATTTCAACTTTCTATCTCAAATAGGACAGTTTTTATAAGCATTTAAAAATTGACATCCTTGGTTCGAATCTTGGATCCGCTATAGATGCTTGGACTTTTCGAATTTTGAAAAACGGACACCGGTATACACAATAAGAACGTAATATACACATTCTGTGAAAATTTGATAAAAATTGGCCCATTAATAATGGCTCTGGACCGTGTACAAACTTTCGTAGTCAATTTCAAATGTGACGTCATAGGCTTCTGAAAATCATTGAAATCGAAATTTCAGCGTCTGAATCATTTGTCATTAAATTTTCATTGCCCTTCGACAATTTCAACATATAGAAATACTCTTATTAATATTAGAAATACATTATCATATAATGACGTCAAGTGACGTCATGTAACGTTTATTTTCACAAAATGTTTAAAACTCCCAGAGACCTATATACTGACCAAATATCACTTTTCTATCTCAAATAAATCCGATTTTATAAGCATTTAAAAATTTACGACCTTGGTTCGAATCTTGAATTCGCTATAGAACCATGGACTTTTCGAATTTTGAAAAACGGATACCGGGATGCACAACTAGAACTTAATATACACATTCTGTGAAAATTTGATGAAAATCGGTTCATAAACAATGGCTGTAGACCGCGTACAAACTTTTGTTGCATATTTCAAGTGTGACGTCATATGACGTCATAGGAATATGAAAATCATTGAAATCAAAATTTCAGCCTTTGAAGCATGTGTCATTAAATTTTCATTGCCCTTCGACAATTTCAACATATAGAAATATTCTTGTTAATATTAGAAATACATTATCATATAATGACGTCACGTGATGTCATATGACATTTATTTTCACAAAATGTTTAAAACTTCTAGAGACCTATATACTGACTAAATATCAACTTTCTATCTTAAATAGCACAGATTTTATAAGCATTTAAAAATTTACGACCTTGGTTCGAATCTTGGATTCGCTATAGAACCATGGACTTTTCGAATTTTGAAAAACGGACACAGGGATGCACAACTAGAGCCTAACATACACATTCTGTGAAATTTTGATGAAAATCGGTCCAGAAATAATGGCTGTAGACCGCGTACAGACTTTTTCACCTGACGTCAAATCTGATGTTATATGACGTCGTATGAATATAAAATTCATTGCATCCGAAAGCTCATGGTTTGAAATATATGCCATAAAATTTTCATTGTTCTGAGTCAATGGCAACACCTCGAAATTAACACAAATATAAGAGGAAGAAAAAAAGAATAATAAGAAGAAGAAGAAGAAGAATAATAAAAAAACAGTACAAACCCAATATGACTTTCTGCCTGTAGGCAGAAAGTCCTAATTAGGACTTTCTGCCCTTTCGGCAGAAAGTCCTATTGGGTTTGTACTGTTTTTTATTATTCTTCTTCTTATTACTCTTTTTTTCTTCCTCTTATATTTATGTTAATTTCGATATGTTGCCATTGACTCAGAACAATGAAAATTTTATGGCATATATTTCAAACCATGAGCTTCCGGATGCAATGAATATCATATTTATATGACGTCACATAACGTCAGATTTGACGTCAGGTGAAAAAGTTTGTACGCGGTCTACAGCCATTATTTCTGGACCGATTTTCATCAATATTTCACAGAATGTGTATGTGAAAGTCTAGTTGTACATTCCGGTGTCCGTTTTTCCAAATTCGAAAATGCAAAGGTTTTATGGCGGATCCAAAATTCGAACCATTGACGTCAAATTTCAAATACGTATAAAATCGTTTCCAGATGAGTTAGAAATATAATATTATATTTGGATAGTATATAAGTCTCCAAGAGTGCTTTACATTCTATGAAGATGAACGTCACATGACGTCATATGACGTCATAAGGTCAAAAATAATTTCCGATATATACGCGTTAATTTAAATATGTTGTTTACTTCCCAGGACCATGGAAATCTAATGGTATGTACATCAATCCATGTGCTTTAGAATGCAATGTAATTCATATTAATGTGACGTTATATCACGTAAAATTTGACGTCAGGACAAAAAGGTTTTACGCGGTGTACAGCCATTATTTTTGGACCGATTTTCCTCAAAATTTCACAGAATGTATATGTAACGCTCTATATGTGTATCCCGGGTCCTTTTTTATAAATTCGAAAAAGCAATGGTTCTATGGCGAATCCAAGTTTCGAACCATTGACGTCAAATTTCAAATACATATAAAATTGCTTCCAGATGATTTAGAAAGTTGATATTTGGACTGAATATTAGTCTTTGAGACTTATTCATATTCTTTGAGGATTAACGTCATTTGACGTCATAAGGTCAAAAAGAATGTTAATATATCTACGCGTTAATTTCTATATGTTGCAAAGTTGTAAGGAGCATGAAAAAATTACTTGATATATTCAAGATACTTAATATTTCATTTCATTGATTTTCTTATGCCTATGACGTCACATGACTTCAAATTTGACGCTGTCTACACAAGCCTTTACGCGGTCTTCGGCAATTATTACAGGATGAAATTCGAATTGTAAGCATTTTAAATAAATTTGATTTGTAACATAGATTATAAAAATAGTCCAAGTTAAATAAATCGATATAAAAAAATGATTTTCAGTTACTTTTGCCATATCCTCCAAGTTAAACGGTTATATTTTTCAAAGTTTATTTAAGTTATGGCCATACAAAAGCAAGTAAAAGGCTGGAATTTCATATCCTTTTACTTTTTTAGCTTTTAAGTGTTTAACAAATGTAGCAGAAAGTCCTATCATTCGTATCAACGAATGAAATCTAGTTATTTATTTCATTCCTATATGAGTGAACAAGGTATCAAAGGTAGTCATAACAACATATTTACCTAGGAAATTATTTAACTGACTGAAGTTTTGAAACAATATTGAATGATATATTTCAAAGCAAAAAGAATATAAATAAATAAAGTAAACTTGAAAGTGTCATTAATGTCTCATAAATCATTTTGCTATAACAAAATTGTCCGAAGTTTTTCTTGTAATTTAGGACAAATGACTTAAAAAAAACAACTGAACTTTAGGACAACTGTCCTAAGGAAAGTGGGTCCAATCTGAATCACTGCATAAACACATTTATGAAATACAGCAATATTAGTTTAAAATCCATAGTAGTTTTTACTATGTAAAATTATTCTGAATTAAGTCATGTGAATCAATCATACTGCTTGTGATGCATTCTGAATTTCTTATCCTGTCTTACAAGAGGGTCAAAGCATAAACCCACAGATTAGGGGAGTGAGAAAAGGGTCGCATCTTATAGACGAACAGTCTTATAGACACGTTTCTATGGTATTTTTTTTAATATACCAAGTATGTTCACTTTAGTAGTATAATTTTCCATATTTATTGTGTCAGAGAAAAAAAAAAAATTACCTACCTACCTTCCCTCCTAAAAAAATGTGGGTTGGATAACTCCAAACAAAGAATTTTTTAAGGTCAGCCTCAATAGTGAGAACTGAACATCAGATTAATAATCCCCTTGTCTCCCATTGTTACAATATGAACAATTACACAGGTTTTGTTTGTTCTACATGCCAGTAGGTGATGCTGTTAACAGGTAAACAACTAAATTTAACTTGTGGATTTTCCAATATGTATCAATGAATGTGGCTATTTTCAATGACAACCATACGAAGTTTCAGTAAATGTCAATCTTTTTTTTGTCGTTATAACGCACATTAAAATATGAATTTTCTTCCTGATTTTTTTATGTCGGTGTCGGAATTAGAAAATAATGGGATTAAAATGTATTGAAAAAGTTCTGTTCCTGATCATTTTCTGTTGGTAAGTGAATATTCCGTTCTAACGAATGTCAATGTAATGAGACTTGACTGTATTAAGGGATTTAGGAGTTACTTGGTACAAATGGTGATCATGATGAGACAGTGTATTGAACACAAGATGTTTCCATGGTTCAAGACAGCACACTGAAATGGGTATGTTTACATAAATAAAAGAAGTTTAGTGCAAATATATATATCATTCTATATACATGTACTTTTTAAAGTTTTTATGACATGAAAAATGAACAGAACTGCTCCAGAAAGTTTACCACTTTAAAAGCAATATGGTGGTTTATTTCCCTGTCCTCTTTGTTTACGACAGTCTCATGACAGTGAATATTTGTGTGAATTTAATATTATATTCTCTATTGGACAATTTGGACATTGATTAATAATTAAAGACTGGTAATTACAGAACAGGGAAGAGTTTTTTTTGCTAAATTTTGAGACGATTATTTTAACTACCCTGACAAAAATATCCTTTACAACCAAAACTGAAGTGTCAGAAAAAGGAAAAAACATCCTTGATATATTCTAATTCTCTTAAGATTTCTCATCATTATCACTGTAAATCATCAGAACTAAATCTGCTGATGTTAAAATGGGAATATTCAAAAATAATAAGTCATCTACTTACCACCATCGTTTTCCTTTAAAAAAAAAAGAAGTAACGGAAGACCGAATCAGACTTTATCTCTCTTTGATCACCTTCTTCACCACTGATCAACTCTCCATGGTATGTAAGCAGGAAATCGCCTTTATACCTATCAACTGTTGTTCTGACTCCTCGACCTGGTAAAAAGTTTACAAACATTTGGATCTTTCAATCAAAATATTTGACTTGACTATTTGAGTTTACCGTTGATTCGACAGTATTTCAGTCATATAGCGACGTCCAGCTAATTACAGGTGGAAGAAGACCCCGAATGCACGGAGGCATCCGGGTGGAACCACTGACCAACCGCAATCCAGCTGGAAGGCTTCCTCACATGAAAATCCGAATGACCCTGCTGGGATTCGAACCCACGCGGTGAGGGGCCGAGTGAGTGTTAAAGTCAGCAACTTTACCCTCTCAGCCACGAAGGATCATAATATTTGAAACATTGGCTTATTAATATAACATCAATAACACGTTAAAATGTTCATTGATAAGGAGAAATAAATCATGGAAATATACTCAACAACTAGATTGTTTATACCAACAATCTTTATGAAAAATGGGAACAAGACCACAACAGGCAGGACAGAATACGCCCAAAGGAAATACAAAATACAAGCAAGACAATTATTAGCCAACCTTGAAAATGCCCCATGTTATCATGTTGAATGTATTGAAAAGAAAATGCCCCACCCCAACCCAATAACATTTAAGAGAAATAAATATAGCCCAGACATGGAAAGACATTTGACCTTTGACCCCAGTGTGTCAATGCCTGTGACACATTGACTATTGTGTTGATCATTGCACGGCGGATCACCGCCGGGCATACTGTATTTGGTTCGTAGGTTGTCAATGGAACCGGATTTGAAGGTATAAATCCTTTTGGTTGCAGTTTCAGCATATTTTTGTAATAAAAGATGAACTTTTTGCCTAGAATTGATGGAGCATGATTGAACTAAACAAGAGGCCCATGATGGCCCTATATCGCTCACCTGAGATAAATAGGTTGACCCAAGGAACATCTGTACCAATTTATTTTAAAATCTGGCCAGTAGTTTTGAAGAAGATGATTTTTAAAGTTTTCATATTTTTTTTCTTTTTGTTGCCATGGCAACCAGAGTTCTACATGGATCAAGTTTATTTTAGCAACTTTTGTGAAGGTTGACCCAAGGATCATCCCTGCCAAGTTTAATCAAATTCTGTCCAGTGGTTTCAGAGGAGATGTTGTTTAAAGGTTTCTCTATATACAAAGGAAATGGCGGCCATGTTTAGCAACATTGGTAGAGGTTGACCCAAGGAACATCTGTACCAATTTATTTTAAAATCTGGCCAGTAGTTTTCTAGGCAGAGGAAAAGGTATTTGGTGAAATTTGTGAAAATATCGGCTTACTAGTGCAAGTTTTTACATAACATAATTTGAAACAGAAAAAAAAAACACCTAAAAAAAGGGGGGGGGGGGTGTGAGGGATTTCAAATAAATTCTTCATTCTATCAAAATCCATTTCAGATATCAGCAGCTATGTGTTCAGCTATGAGTATTATTAATTTATGGAAAAAAATGTATATAATGAGTAAAAAAAATATGGGAAACAATTTATGTAATGAAATTTTAATGCTTTATTGCAATACATTTGTTGTTTTTTTACACCTATTTGTCACTGTTAGGAGAGAAAGATTTGCAGCCTGACCGTGACTGGAACCCGGGGTCTCTTGCTTACAGAGAGAATGCTCTACCGACTGAGCTTCACGGCCACATACACATCTTTGTTCCCTATTGTGAGTAATCAGTACTGTGACATTATCCCCCTTCATTTTAGAATTTGTCCCTGAATTCTAGGAGTTATTGGGTAAATATAACCATGTGAAGGCACAATTAGACAGATCTGCCACTTATGTCACAGTCAAACGTTGGGCGCCTTATGTCACACGGTGAGAAATATGTATAGCCTGACCAGGACTTGAACCTGGGACCTTTCACTTACAGGGCGAATGCTCTACTGACTGAGCTACCTGGCCGGTAGTACACCGTATATACACACATATTTATCCCTATTGTGAGTAATATGCAGTATGTGAATCCAGTATCTCTGGAATCTCTTTCTAATTTATATGTTTTAATACCAAAGCAGATATATTACTGATGTTCACACACTATATTTAAAATTATGAATATGCAACTAATTATCTTCATTTTTCAACTTTTTTTTTCAGCTTGCAATACATAGAAAATGGGAGTGGCTGAGAAAAACCTGGTAAATTGGACACTGACAATACATAAGTGCTTAAGAAAGGCCAGGGGCAGCTACATAAGTGTTTAAGAAAGGCCAGGGGCAGCTTTTATCCAGTTTTCAAGCCAAAATTCAGCATTCTGTTCACCTCAGCAGCAGTTAACACCTCAAACAACCAATAGACCATTTCATCAGGGGTTTGGCAATACATATATGTGGTATACAAAACAAAACTGACAAATCTGTGACTGGTGGGAAATCTGATGCATATGTTTACTACCCAACTGAACACTGTGTGGAATGTTATACCAACATGAAGATTGACTTGGTGACAGTCAGAGAGGACTTCTTGACTTAGTGAACGTCTGATTTCAGAGTGAAATGGTCTGTATATATGTGCATGTCGGCCAATGAACGGATGCACAACAATCACTGACAAACCTGTTATACTATATTTTCTCTTTTTCTTTTAGTTTTATTTTGATGATTTGTTGTGTTTTAATTTTACCCTCATAAAAGAAATGACCTTGCTTGCATTTCACAACATTTCAACTCAGATTTCTCTTAGCTAAAAGTTCAGAAGGTCTTAAACTCCCTTATTTATTGATCTAGTGATTAAAAAGTTTCTCATGAATGTTCTTATAGCAAAAGGTATTTAATATCATGCTCTGAAATGTAAGAAGAAACTCTGAAAAAAAAGTTATGAACTTATAGATTTATTTATTGAGGAGAAAATATTGGAGACTGTCATTCCAGATTGTCAGTCATCCATTCTAAAGTGTAAGCATATCAGTTTGTTTCCAATTTAATTTCTTTTTTTTTTTTCTTTTTTTTTTAATTGACCAAAACTGCTTCTTAAAATATTTGAAATAACACAATCAATAACTTTAAATGATGTATCAACATAGCACATCAAGCTGAAGGTGAGCTATTCTGATCATCTTGTGTCTCATCTTCTGATGGCAACAATTTGCTTTAAAAGATAAATCTTCTGAAACTACTTGTCAGATGCCCATTTGTCGTTTGCAGTGGAAACCAACAAAATTTGATTCTGAAAATTTTTAAAAAGCTGTTCCCTGAAACAAAGAGCCAGAATAATTCAATTTCATCAGTTACAATTTGCCACCTCATGACTATCTACTGTCATTGCTAAAATTAAGTTGTCCCTTAAATTTCTTCCCTTCTGAAACCATTGGTCAAAATTTAATTTCAATTTGCACAAATGGTTACCTCATTGCCTTCTACCATAATTGCTTACTTGAAGTTTATTCCTTAAAAAATGGAGCTCCAGATGGTTGGCTAGTTTCCTAATAATCATACTGTTTATATATTTATAAAAAAAAATCGTAACTAATGGTCAGATTTTAATTTCATTTGGCACAAATGGTCACCCACATACCACATTGTTAAAATGAGTTTGATCCTTTGAAAAATGATGTCTTAAGTGGGGGCATCTAGTTTCTGTATGTACTCTTCATATATATACATGTACTTAAATTCAAAATCTTTCTCTTGGAGCTTGTGTTCAAAAATATTTTTTCCTAATGCTAATCTCATGGTTCTTTCCTGCAATTCTGGAAAATGAGGCCTCCAGATGTTTGACTTATTTTCTTTTAATTATAATCTGTATAAAAACTTTGAACACTTATTGTACCCGATATTAGACATTGGTTACTGCTGAAGGTAACCAGGTCAAATCAAGTGGCCTGAAATGTTATAACTAGGTGTACTATACTCTGCCCTCTATTGCCCCTTTTTCTTAGTTATTGTCCATTGTTAAAAAATGTCTTCCTTTCCCAGAGCAATTCTCTTTATATTTAAATTTTGCTGATGATATTTGGTACATGTATCAATGACTTGGAGACAATGTGTCGCGAGCAAATTTTTCTATTAGAACCTCTTTTCCTTACACAGTTAGTGCCCTTATTTTTTTAAAACAAGAGGGCCAAAATGGCCCTAAAGACGCTCACCTGAGGACATTTGTGCTGACCAAGTTTGAGGAAGATTGAATCAAAATTGTGACCTCCAGTGTGTAAACAAGGTTTTTCTAAGATTTGACCTACTGACCTACTTTTGGATCCAACCTGACCCATTTTAGAACTGGTTCAAGATATCACCAATACAAACATTCTGACCAAGTTCGAGGAAGATTGAATCAAAATTGTAGCCTCTAATGTGTAAACAAGATTTTTCTAAGATTTGACCTACTGACCTACTTTTCAATCGCTTTTTAGGTCTATTAGATTAATGATCTTCGATAATTCGTTGAAATTTCTGAAGAGAATCGTATACCTACCAAACTGAAATCAGAAATGGAGGGCTGAATAGTTTCCTAATTTTTCATTGGTTAATAATATTATAACCTAAAACGACCGAATGTGATTTTATTACCAACAATACGATTACCTGTACTTTCATATCTTTCTTAAAGAAAACTTTTATTTAATATACAATTGACACAATATATTCTCTTAGTCTTTTTATCATTTTATTTAATCGTAGATACTGATTTTAATATAAAACATATATCAAGTATGTAATTTAAAGTAAAAAGTGATTCAATCAAGGGCCAAATTTTAACCATTATCTTGTCATAATCTCTCAAACTAGTAATATTGCAAAATATTTTTCTTATGATTGGTCTATATGAATTATGTGGGTACAGACCACTAGACAATATTTCACATCAAATCTATAGATTAAGCTCTAGGTCTTTTCCTATGTAACTCTATGTGAAACAAGTGACCACTGGTGCGGGGTCATTTATCACTGTAAGGCTATGATTTGAACAACTGAGGTAAAACCATTATATGATGCTACATACCAAAAATCTAAGCTCTAGGCCTTCTGGATTTATGGAAGAAGATTTTTAATGATTTTCCTATTTAAATCTATGTAAAACAAGTGACCCCTGGTGCGGGGTCATTTATCACTGTAAGGCTATGATTTGAACAATCTTGGTAATGAACCATTAGATGATGCTACATACCAAATATCTAAGCTCTGGGCCTTATGGATTTATGGAAGAAGATTTTTAATATTTTTCCTATTTAAATCTATGTAAAACAAGTGACCCCTGGTGCGGGGTCATTTATCACTGTAAGGCTATGATTTGAACAATCTTGGTAATGAACCATTAGATGATGCTACATACCAAATATCTAAGCTCTGGCCATATGGATTTATAGAAGAAGATTTTTAAAGATTTTCCTATATAACTCTATGTAAAACAAGTGACCCCTGGTGCGGGGGCATTTATCACCATAGGGCTTTGATTTGTACAATATTGGTAATGGCCCACAAGATGATGCTACATACCAAATATCTAAGCTCTAGGCCTTGCAGTTTTGCAGGAGAAGATTTTCAAAGTTTGAGTTTTTAAAATCTATTTTTAGCTCCTGTGACCTACTTTTTCAACCAATCTGAATAATTTGTACAACTTTGATAGAGGGCATCATAAGGATGATTCCTGTGAAGTTTGGTCAAAATCCCTTCAGCGGTTCAGGAGGAGATGTTGTTTAAAGCAAATTGTTGACGACGGACGGACGCACGCACGGACGACGGACAAAAGGTGATCACAATAGCTCACCTTGAGCACTTCGTGCTCAGGTGAGCTAAAAACATGAGAAAATCTGCTGCATCACATTGTTCCTATTAAAATAGTCTAATGTTTCAAAAAATATTCCAAGGAGAGCTCTTCTCTTCAGAGTATTTGCTCTTTTTTGAAAATTATATCCACAGTGTTACTTTGATCTTATTTAAGATAGGCTGATGATATATGCTTAATGTATTGACAAATTGTAAAGGATGTTATAAAATTTGGAGAATGGCCCTTTACTTTCAGTGTCATTTACCTTTGTCTTCAGCTAAAATCTCTTAAAATTTAAGATAGGCTGGTGATATATGTTTCATGTACCAATAACATGGAACTCTTTGTAAAAAAAAAATGTCAACAATGTCAAAAGAAATGTTAAGGTTTTGTTTAATGTTGCCATTATCTGCACTATTACTAAACTGATGTCCTACAAACTTCAAACATGTGTTTATCATCATCAGACCAACCAGTGGAAACAAGAACAATTCCAAATATTTTTCATATATATGGCCCTTTTTGGACTTTGAAAAATGTTAATCTTTTGTTTAACATTGCTTTTATCTCCAGTTTTACTCAAAAGATGTCTATGAAATTTCAGACATGTGTTTATCATCATCAGACCAACCAGTAGAAACAGGAACAGTAACTTTTCCAAATATTTTAGCATATATATATGGCCCTTTTTGGACTTTGAAAAATGTTAAACTTTTGTTTAACATTGCTATTTCTCCAGTTTTACTTGATGGATGTCCCCCCAAACTTCACATATGGCTTGATATTCATGAGATCAACAAGAAGAATCAGGAACTGCAACTCTTCCATTTTTTTTATATCTAAAACCCTTTTTGGGCTTAAAAAAACATTAAAGTTTTGTTTAATAATGCTATTATCTCCACTTTAACTCAATGGATGTCTTCCAAACTTCACGCATGCATCACATGCATTATCATCACACCAACTAGTAGAAATAGGGACAGTAACTTTTACAAATACTTTTTTTGCAAATTTACAGCACTTTTTGGATTTAACTTTTTTTAAAGTTTTATTTAAAGTTTTATTTTACATTGCTATTATCTTAACTTTCACTCAATGGATGTCTCTTAAAATTCACACATGTGTTTATCAACATCAGACCAACCAGTAGAAACAGAAATGTATGTCCAAGTAGTTACAGGAACAGTAATGCTTAAATATGTTTACATATTGTTGGGCCTTTTTGTACTTAAGATGTTAAAACTTCTTTCCATGGATGCCCCTCATAGCCCATACATGAAATTGCATGCCTGTGTTGGAGGTCAGACTATCATGAATTATAAATAATAATATATAAATAATATAATAATAAATAATAAATTTTATGAATAAAACAGTTATGCCTTTTTTTTTTTTTTTTTTTTTTTTTTTTTTTTAAAGAATCTTGGTTAAAGTTTTCACACCACCTCATTTTTTCACTTAACCCTTTGAGGTATTGCTTTGAAACTTTAAATACCTGTTTATGACCATGACATCTATTTGTACATGTCAAGAGTACATAACTCTGTCTTTTGACATAATTATGCCCCTTTTCTGACTTGATTAATCTTTTTATACTAACTCACTTTTTCACTGAATTCTTTGAGATTTAAAATTAATTTTTGTTCATGTGTATATTTTGATAATACAGAGTTTCTTATTTTGCCTTTAACTGCAATATTTTTTATTGACAAGCATTCAAATAGTTGAGCGCGTTGTCTTACAGACAGCTCTTGTTGAAGGGTAGTAATCTGTTTTAGTTCAGTAAAACTATATATTTTCTCATAATTTTAATTTGTAATATTTTCATTTCAAATATTTACCACTATTCTAAAAAAAAAAAAGTATTTTATAATTGTGATACTAAAATAGTATATTATACATTGTGTATGTGAAGCATCTTGAAAACAAATTTCTATGCATCCCTATTTTTTTCATGCTGTATATTAAAATTACTTCTTGAAAAAAATACACAAAAATAAGATTTTCTTTTACAATGTTTAATCTTTTACCAGTGTAAAACTTTATAAGACCTTCCAATCACCAACCATTTTTAACTAACTTATGTAGTGCCAATAAGTAACACTTATCAGTCAGAGACTTTTAAGTAGTCCAGTAACTTAACCAGTAGAACAATCACCCTTTAGGGGTCCCAGGCTGAAGTCTTAGTATGGCTGCACATTTTTCTCTCTTAGTTATTTTGCACCAAACAAGTGATCATTATAGTATCTCCAATGTATATACTGCCTTTTTGTTTATCAGGATCACTATAAATTTGATCTCTGTTATTCTGCAACAAATTCCAAATTTGCAGGGAATATGTAACCGTTATCGGTGGGAGACTTTTGTAAGTGGTCTCGGGTTACAGTCCTGGTCTGGCTGCATATTTTTCACACCTTCTTGCATTGAAATTTTTTGTGTCCACTGAATATGTATATTAGGCCTTTGTTTTCATATTTAAACATATTGTGTGTCTTTCTTCATTTTAAGATTCACTTCAAGGCTTGGAACTTGTTTTTTATTTATGCAATTAAATATATATACTTATGTAAACAAGTTCACATCTCAATAAAAGTTATGTAAAGAAAAACAATTTGTTTTCCTGTTAACCCACATAAATTTTATTATCAGACAATTTTTTCTTTGTCGCCATGCTTATATCAATGTGCTGCCTCAGGCAGCACTTTTGTACTTGTTTGTCAACAGTATTGCAGTTATTTAAGTACAAGTATACTACTAGGTCTATAATCTGATAACCATGATTTTCCTGTGTAGTACCAGTACTCCGCCCCAGCCGGGACCTCTAGATTGACAGCCCAGAGCTCTACCAACTGAGCTAACCGGGGACCACAGAAGGAGACAAATATCTGGACCATATTTTTAATACTGGCAAGACTTGGCTGTTCCTTTTTGAAACTGGAACCAAGGAACAATCTCAGCAATGGAAAACACACAACTTTTCACCTCGTCAGGCAAAGTCTGTTGTGAAACAAACATATATTTTCTGGTTTATGGACAGGGCCGGGATAATATTGCAGCATGCAGAACCCCTTCATACTATATGTACTGTGATTGCCGAGTACTATTCAGTATTGAAAGGTTTGATCAAGACTGGTACCCGTGTTTTTGACCAGTGGGTTTATCGACACAAGTGAATGTTTATCGACACAAGTGAATAACTATTCTGAGCTTTTGGGTCATGGATACAATTAATGTTTGCATAGTTTGGTTTTAGGCCATTTCTCAACAATTTTCAGTTATTTACGGCCACAGTTCACAAATCCATAATCCCTGAATTCTTGCCAGTACAACCCTTTTATTATCCTAGACAAGAGCTCCGCTGACAGCGGGGCAATATACGCCCGAAGGTATGTATTGTCAGGGAATATCCTAAGACAAAAAGGATAAGCACAAACATGTATATATAAAGTATTATTTCAACAAGAAGGATTGGCAATGTTAATCTTCAAGGGCTTTATTATAACAGTGGCACCAGTTAAGATATTTGACCTTGAATTGTGACCTTGACCTTGAACCTAGCCATCTGAAACCTATGTTCTGCACATCCTCTTACTGTGGGTGATACTTCTGCCAAATAGTTTCCATTTACATCCAGCGGGTCAAAAGATACAGAGCGGACACAAATATACTTACTTTGCTCCAGTTAAGATATTTGACCTTGAATTGTGACCTTGACCTTGAACCTAGCCATCTGAAACCTATGTTCTGCACATCCTCTTACTGTGGGTGATACTTCTGCCAAATAGTTTCCATTTACATCCAGCAGGTCAAAAGATACAGAGCGGACACAAAAATACTAATTTTGCACCAGTTAAGATATTTGACCTTGAATTGTGACCTTGACCTTGAACCTAGCCATCTGAAACCTATGTTCTGCACATCCTCTCACTCTGGGTGATACTTCTGCCAAATAGTTTTCATTTATATTAAGTGGTTCAAAAGATACAGAGCGGACACGAAATTGCTAACGGACGGACGGACAGACGGACGGACAGACGGACGGACGGACAGACGGACGGACGACCAGCGGCATAACATAATACAGCCCTTCGGGCGTATAAAAAGGCTATCCAGTCGAAATGCTATCCCTGAAACACAGAGCGCCTTGGAGGAAAGCCATTACTACCATTTATTTATAGTATTTGGTATGACCCAGTCGGTGCGCAAACCCGTGACCTCCTGCTCTGGCAGTGCGACGGTTTAATGTCCTACTGTTATTATTAAAATGTTAAACATCTGAATTAGTGGCATATAAAGGGTAACCCATCAATTTAACATACAGCAGTGAAGACCAGTTCATAGGTCAAATATATTAACATACAAATGAATTAGCAAGCCTAACAAGTCACTTTCTGTAGGGCTCAGAAGGTAGGACTTTGCCAAGATATGCAAATGCCACCTCTACAATTTCTTCCAATTTAAATGTGTTGTAGCACTACCGGTCATATAGAAACTGGTTCCAATCGAATAAAACAGTTTCTATGACACAGTTTGAGGCATTTCGATGCATGTCCGTTGACCATCTGTGCTAGACATTTCCTACTTTGCTGTGAGGGAAACAGTAAAAGAGGTAGCATGATAATATTGATATACATGTATTGACCAACATTTATATCTAGTTATAAAATGACCAAAGGTATATCAACGAGACATGGAACCACCTTCAACAGAATTATTTTCAATTATTAAAAATGAATGCCTGCAGCTATCAGTAAAACAAATGTGGGTCTATCAGGAAATTAAATACTGTAAGCCAAACACTGTTTCTTGAAGAGCTTTATTAATTTCATACAGTAGTCCAGTACAGTAAAGATGACAATAGATTCAAAGTCTATGGGTTTGTAGGACTTCCTGATCCACATTTTTAGAGTTTAAATAAAGTAATGTTCAACCCTTTAATCTAGGGAAAAAATGAAATCCCCCTTTTATAATTATACTTCCAATCATGTTACCTGAACTTTTGGAACAAGGGGAATCAAGGATAATTCTAAATAGCGTAACTGTCACTTTCCTTACAGGTTCATTCGATAAACATCAATCATGGGAATAGCAGGAACCTTTCAAAGGTGCTATTTTAACATACATATTTAATAAATATGTAGAGGTATTATTAAACGCTTTTTCAGCCCCAGTCAGAGACTTCCAGAATATATACCGGTTTACATACATCAAAATACCAAACAAATGTTCCTACCGGTAACTGAGCATTTGTATCAGGTGGTGTGCAATCTAAGAGAATAGACGTTGCTTATCAATTAACATAAATATTCTAAATTTACCACATGCTGTAAAAATCCAGTAAAATGAATTAAAAATAAAGATGCAAGGCATTTATATTATTATTATCATTTTTTTTTTTTTTTATAAGGATTTAATTTGGAAATAACCGAAATGAAGCAAATTTGACCTGGAGACTCCTTTATAGTCCTAAGTATACAAGTTATTAATATGACCATGCAGTATAAAGCAATATAAATATATGTACACAGAAAACATTGAATGATTATAATTATGCAAAATCAGATCAATAAATTGAAAGCAAGGATGCTTGACTATTCTCAGATATCTGGAGTGTAAAACATTTTTACACTTCCTTAATAAATGAAATAATTTCTGGCCTGAAATTCTAAATCAGGCTCATACTGACCAATTTAGATGAAAAAGTTTCAAAACTAAGAGAATCAACTATGAAGACCATATTCCACCTAATTAAACAAAGTTTTGTCAAGTTAATTAATGTCTAAACTAAATATTTTTAACTTATGCATATGTATTTTTTATTAATATTTTTTTCTTTTCTTCTTTTTATCATTTTTTTTATTTTTCTTCTTTTTATAATACTTTTTTAAATAGCATCTTCTTTCTCTCTCTCTCTAGGATGGGTGCAATTACTTGTAGGGGGGAATTTTACTGGGACAAATTCTGCATTAAGTGAAACCCAATATCATAATAATTGGCCATCATTTCTGATTGGAAAAACTGCAATTTGGAGTATCCACAAAAAACAACAACAGATTTTCAGGTTTGATATCCCACTAATCCTCCACTCACCTCATCCTGAATCTGACGTGTTGCAGACGATGCTCCAATTTCATGAATATAACTTACATAACATAACATAACATACATTTTATTACATTAAATATCATATGACATTTATAGCAAAATAATATTTATACAACGAAGACAAGAAAATTACAAGATAAATATTGCAACTTCAAATAAACTCTTTAACTCAACAATGAATCTGTTTTCCATGGGGTAATACCATGTACCGAAATTAAGCTCAATTAAGTAAAGATGATAGGGATATTTCTTCTGCTTCATATCTGCATCTACTTTGCTTTAATTCTAAGACCAGAAAGGGACTGTGTTACAGTAACAACCAAAGATATCCATTTAGATCCTTGTTGCCAAGACGTACGATTACAACACCCACTGATAGATTTATTCTTCTCAAGCGTCACCTGACCATGATATGCAATTACTTAATTAAGAGTCTGAAAGTACAAAACTGAGACAGGTTTTCGTACGTTATATTAAGAGAAATAAAATGCATACCATTGTCGGCACCAAAATAAAAGGGGGTTATGATCAGGTCATAACCCTGATTATTAATGTTTTAACTTGGTAACTGCCAGAGTAAAATCATCAACATCATATTTGAACAACCAGAAGGTATTTTGAGTATTCTGACCATTGAAAATTTACAAAACTTGATTAACAGACTCAAGGTCAAGATTACCACAATCATGGTGTCAACAAGTAGTACCTTTAGGTGGTATTATATCCACACGAAATCCTTCAAGATCTCCATTCTTGTTAATTGTTTCTTCTGCCACCAGCTCTGGCTTTTTTTCTCTTTGACCGCATCTGCTACAATGGAAATAGCTTTTACTTGGTAGATTTATTAATAAATAAAAGAATCAGAGACAATTAAGCTGAATTAACAACTTAGCCTAGTCCAATTTAGCCCATAAATCAATTCAACCTCGTCGAGCTTTGGTTATTATAATTAGAAGAAGTATCTACACCTTAGAATTGAAAGAGTTAATCAACAAATTACTCTAGAATTAACTAAGAGTTAATCGCTATAAGACTGAAATACTGTGAGTGTCGAAGTGACAGTAAACCCAAATAGTCAAGTCAGAATGTCTTAAATATGATACATACATGTTTAACCCTTTCCCTCATATAGACTCATTTTGACGCACTCAATAGGTATCACATAAAGCCTGATCTGCAGAAAACCACAGTTAAACCTTACCCAATTTAATTACAAAATCCTCATTTCCGGACCACTGAGGAGCAGCGAACAGCATAAAACCTGATCAGCCTGCGAGTTACTCGCAGGCTGATCTGGTTTATGCTGTTCGCATAGGTCTTTTCATGGTTTCTTCTATGAGGGAAAGGGTTAAGAAAATTTGATATACATATTTTTCTGTGCTAATGGAGGTTTTTAAATTTATGACAGTTTTAATCCAGTGAAGAAAGTGAAATAATTGACAAATATGAAGCATTTTTTATATTAGGAAATCAAACATTCATTTTTCTCATTTTATTGCACAAACATTCATGATTTAATTAACAATATTCTATAATTAATAATGACTAACAATTAGAAGGTTTTTATAAATTAACTAAATGTGCAGTTCAAACAGTTGCCATAATTTAGAATGCTTTCATATACATTGCTTTCCCCATCTTGTCAAATCGTGTGCTTCATTTGCCCTTTTGAGAAAAAATTAAGGCTGCCACAGTCTGTCACAGGTATTGTTCAAGAGTGCATATGTTGCTACATGGGGTTGTATGTAGTCATTCACAGTTTGTAAAAAAGTTGTGAACATACCAAATACCAGAAATGATCCTAAAAGTTCTCTATTATTCAGCAAAATGCCCTTTTCTTATTCTGGGGGAAACACTATGTCACTGTCATTAAACGGGTACGAAATAACCAGACTTTTTGTTACGAAATCACAAAAAAATGCTGTTACGAAATGACTTAGTTACGAAATGACTGGCGCCCATTCTTACCCGGAGATTTTTCCACCCAAAGACTTTTGATTCAGACCAGAAATGATCTTCATGGTATATTTCAGTACTTTATAAGCTTACCTCAATCCATAAGCTTTAATCTGTACACAATGAAAATATAATTTGATGGGCATAAATCGGACCCGAAAATCCGGGCTGATATTCCCGCTAGTCTGGTACCCGACTTTAGTGAGGATGAGTTACAATGAATATTTCCTAAGAATAAATGAATTCCTATAAATTAAAGATTCTCTCGCTACGAGTATACTTTCTTTTTATGTTACTATAACAAGGACATATTAAATGAAAATGATATTCATCTTCCAAATCATTTGAGTTACAAAAAACACAACGCCTTTCATTTCTTTGTAAATAATTTACTCTATATCTTCCAGCATGAACAGAACAGAACATATCTTTTATTTGCAACCACAGATTACAAGATGTAACAACATGTGGATTAAACATAAAATAATAAATACGGTTATACAATTATCGACGGTGAGTGATGATCAGTGGAGATAGTGGATTAAAGGTTAAATTAATATTATTTAGAATAGAATAAAATAAGTCCTAAAAGATATCATATTTACACGATTTATCGATTGCTTATGTCAGTTTTTGAATCTCTCTCTCCCTCTCTCTCATCCCCTCTCTAAACACAATCAACAACAATGCCATGATTCCATTAGTATATGTGTTCTGTACATTTCAAAATAATATGATAGTTAATATTTCAATCATAAGCAATTTAAAAGTTTGAGAAAGAAAAAAAAATGTAGATCTATATAGATAAATGAAAGAAGAAATTAAAATAAATGTCACATTAACAAAAGACAGAAAAAGAAAAATGTACATAATTTCGTCATCTATTTTTAGTTCAGTTAAAAACAGCCTTAACAACCAGACACAACATTCCGTCCACGTGCTCTTGGAAAAAGTTGCGGCACAGGACAAACTTGTTTGCTCACGTGCAAGTTTACAATGTAGACGTAGTAAAGGAGACGTAGTAAAGGAGTGAGGATTAAAAGTCAGTATGGTATGTTTACTAATTCTCCCTTCTCCCCCCCCCCCCCCCCCCCCCCCCACCAGCAGTTTAAGATAGGCATAAGTATTGTTTTCATTAATTCTAATATTTATTCCTTCATTACTGGTACTCAAAATCTTTCAAGACATTCAGGTAGATTGAAAATAATGGGGGGCGGGGGATTTTCGCCTTGTCTTACTCCACAGTTACTACGAAACATTTCAGAAATTTGCCCATTGTTAAAAACACAGGATTTTATACATATCAGAATACATATTTTGGATAACCTTAAACACTTTTCCTCTAATCCCGATTTTAAAAAGTTTAGTCCATAATGCAGCTCTCCACACGGAATCAAATGCTGCTGAAAATCAGTAAACGAACAGAACATTTTCTTTCTTTTTTTGTAATCTAAGTTTCTCAATTAGGTAATAAAGTGTGAATATGTGATCCATAGTAGAGTATTGTTCCCTGAATCCCGCCTGGTTTTCCAGATCATCACAGGTATAGTTATGAGGATTATACGAGTCGTCAAGTTCGGGGCATTGCTTATCACTTAGGCTGGATTAGTTAACAGATTTAAAATAATTGTAAAAATCATCTGTACTTGGTAATTGTTTTTTATTCCCCAATTTATTAAGTACCTTTCAAAAATCCTTTGGACGGTGTGAGCTCATGCTTCGCAATATACGTTCATTGGAATGTCTATGTTTTTTTTAAGAAAACGTGGATGGTCTGCTTAGAGTGTTTTCTAGCTATTTTTAGCTGGTATTTATTTAAGTCGGATTTATTCAGTTGATATTTCTTGCGTGATTTAAGAGATTTCCGTGCTTTTCTACTCTGAGGCCCAAACCATGGTTTATCATTTACCATTCGAATAAAGTGACAACTGTGCCTTTCGGGGAATGATTTATATGCAGACGTTAAAAATGTTTCAGAAATATTATTTGTAATATCGTTTATCATTTGTTTTTATAGAAATGACATCATCATTAGAAACATTGTGAAATGCATTTAAATATAGATTTTCACCTACGTGATTAATTAAAGCTTTACGTTTTGAACTGTCCCTTTCAATGCAAGAAGTTTCTGTGGTCATTATAGGGGGGATGACTCTCACATTTGGCGGTTTGAAAATTTCCATTGACAGAACAGAACAGAACAGAACAGAAATTTATTTACGAAAGACGTGTACATAGTACATAGTCATATACATATATGTGAATTTACATGAAAATATATCAATGAGAAATACATGGTAAGCAAACAATAATATACAAAGCAAAATTGGTACAATACTAGTAATGCACATGGAGGAGAAAGAAGGATTTACAGTTATGGAGGACAAACATTTACAGCAACAATACAGTTAATTTGACAATATAATTGTTCTAAGCGCTAATGATTCCTTAACAAAAAGAGAGATTTTACATAGAATATTTTTGTTTTTACAATTTAGAAGTTGAAGAAATTTAAACATTGATGGTCTTATGTTGTAGTATTTTGGAATATATTTGTTACGTTGCTCATGAAAACAAGTACAGACACAAATAAAATGAAATATGTCTTCTAAGTCATGGGTTTTGCAACATAAACAGCGACGGAGGTTTCTTTCTATTTTATCCTTACCATAACGACCGGTTGTAACACGAAGTGGTAAAAGTGAAAGCCTAAGTTTAGTAAAATAATATCTTAAAGTACGTGGTAATACCTCTAAGTAGGACTCATATCCAAAGGTTAATTTAAAATTACAATATGGATCTAAAGCAGGGCTTTGACAAATACCCAGTTTACTTTACCATTATTACAATCACAAACACCTTGTTCATATATTTTTCTGAGCAAAATATTGTCAGTATTTAACAATTTACACCAGTATTTTATAATTCTAACATATCTTGTAATATATAAAGGATATCGACCGAGTTCACCGTATATGCCATTAGAACAAGTATTGGCTCGAACTCTTAATAGAATTTGCAAAACTTTAAGTGTATTTTCTCTATAGTTTTTGATTTACTGTTTCCCCAGACCTCACTTGCATACCCTAAGATGGAACCTACAAAAGAATCAAACAAATCACAAAGTATTTTAGGCTTCATTGGAGTTTTCTACAATTTGACAATAACACGTGCAGTGCTTTATTGCTTTACCAGCAAGATATTCTTGGTTTAATGAAAAGTTGCCTGTGTAATTAAATACTGTCCCCAGTAATTAAAATCGTTAACAATATCAATGTTATAGTTGTCATAAGTCCAATATTCATTAGCTAAAGACCACCTCGCTTTCTAAAAACCATAATTTTAGTTTTATCGGTGTTAACCTTAAGACCCCATTTGTCACAGTACAGCTTTAATTTATTCAAACTACATTGTAACTCTTGTGGAGATTTACCAAAAATGGCCATGTCATCTGCAAAAAGTAGTAACATTAAAACAATATCATCAATAGTAATACCAGAATCAATATCTGTTTGTAAAAATAATTCCAAATCTTCCACGAAAAGTGAGAAAAGAATCGCGAGATTACTTCCCCTTGTCTTAGACCGATAGCGTAATCAGAGAAGTCTGAACTATTATTACATGATTTAACACATGATTTAACTTTAGTTTACCTTTGATACCGGACTTAAACAATTTAAGATATAACGCGTTATGATATAATACTGTCAAAACATTTATACATATCAACGAACACTACGTAAAGTCGTTTATTGTTATTTTAAATATTTTTGTACAATTGAATTTAAAATGAATATTGCATCTATGGTAGAATGACCTTTCTTAAAACCAAACTGTGCATCTGAAATTATGTTATTAGCGTTGCAAAATGTATACAAGCGTTTGTTAAGAACTGTAGTAAATAGTTTTGATAGACAGCTTAAAAGAGTGATACCGCGGTAATTGCTAGCTTTCGTGGCATCACCTTTTTTATACACGGGAGTAATGAGTCCTTCCGTCCATTTATCTGGAAAATGGCCTGACAATAGACAGTGACCAGCAGAAAACAGCGTATCTAGCTCAATGACTTTGAAATATTTCAATAAACTGAAACATTCAAATGAACATATAGTATAATCTATAAGTAAATATATGTCTTTTAAGTGAATATGTTGAAATTCTAATTCTAGATATATAAAACCGTAGGTTATAAGGAAGTACATCCAAATATTCTTCACACTGTACATTTGATTTTATAACATTATACAGGTCCAAAACACCATTTATTTCCTTGTCAAGTACCCAACCCTGTTTAAAATGATCGATTAGTCTGTTTTTAAAAGACAAAACCACTGATTTCATGTCAAACATGAACGGATTTTCAATTACAAAACTAAAATCATTTATATTCAACAATTTTAACATTACTAATCCAGTTTTTTTCCCCATTTATTAAATCAGTCACTGGCCGAGTAGGAGGGCCGCCGTGGTGAGCACTGAAGCATGGCGCGTGAGCGTGGGAGGATCCGCCACGGGTGCAGATCTTGGTGGTAGTAGCAAATATTCAAGTCACTGGCTACATACTTATATAAAATGTAAGTCATAGCTGAGGGCAAATAAAATTACTGTAAGAATTTCTTCCCGGCCGGGGCTAGAACCTGTGACCGCCGGATCCTGGGTGAGTGACGCTACCAAGTGTACTATCCTGGGTGGGACCCTTGTCGCTCTAAACATCTTGGGTCAACCACCATTATTCTTTCCCTTACCAACATCAGATAAAAGGACAGACTCTTTAACTAGAACTGTCGCCTAAGGGCTTACTAATACCCCCCCGCAAGTGTTTTTGTCAAACATGGCTTTGGAGCATGAAATCAGAATTCTTGTATGCAACACTCCATCTTAATATACAGAGGATATATGTGCCAACTACCTAGAAATCTAGTTATCCTATGTTTTACATACATATGGGTATATGTATGTCTATGGATAAATATCATTAAGATTCACTGAAATCTATCAATGGAAGAAAATTGTAAAACAAATACCATCAAAGGACATATCTTAAAAACAGGGGGAGGGGGGGGGGTAACCCAATGTTATATAGAAAAAGCGCTACTACAATGTCTAAGGTTGAATGACAGCAAGTTTCATTGAAATCCCTCCAGTAGTTTAGGAGGAGTAGTCTGCAGAAAATTGTAAAGCAAAAATCATCAAAGGGCATAACTATAAAAAAGGGAGGTAATCCAATGGGAGGAGTAGTCTGCAGAAAATTGTAAAGCAAAAATCATCAAAGGGGCATAACTATAATAAAGGGAGTTAATCCAATGTTATATAACTAACACATGCTTCTACAATGTCTAAGGATCATTGCCAGTAAGTTTCATCAAAATCCTTCCAGTAGTTTAGAAGGAGTAGTCCGCAGAAGTTTGTTAATGCAAAAATCATCAAAGGGCATAACTTGGTAAATAGGGGAGGTAACTCAATGCTATATAGATAACGCGCTGCTACAATGTCTAAGGATCATTGACAGCAAGTATCATTAAAATCCTTCCAGTAGTTTAGGCGGAGTAGTCCGCAGAAGTTTGTAATGCAAAAATCATCAAAGGGGCATAACTTGGTGAATAGGGAGGTAGGCTCAGTGCTATGTAGTTAACGCGCTGCTACAATGTCTAAGGATCATTGACAGCAAGTATCATTAAAATCCTTCCAGTAGTTTAGGCGGAGTAGTCCGCAGAAGTTTGTAATGCAAAAATCATCAAAGGGCATAAATTGGTAAATAGGGGAGGTAACCAAATGATATATAGATAACGCGCTTATACAATGTCTAAGGATCATTGCCAGCAAGTTTCATCAAAATCCTTCCAGTAGTTTAGAAGGAGTAGTCCGCAGAAGTTTGTAATGCAAAAATCATCAAAGGGGCATAACTTGGTAAATAGGGAGGTAACTCAATGCTATATAGATAACGCGCTGCTACAATGTCTAAGGATCATTGACAGCAAGTATCATTAAAATCCTTCCAGTAGTTTAGGCGGAGTAGTCCGCAGAAGTTTGTAATGCAAAAATCATCAAAGGGGCATAACTTGGTAAATAGGGAGGTAACTCAATGCTATATAGATAACGCGCTAATACAATGTCTAAGGATCATTGCCAGCAAGTTTCATCAAAATCCTTCCAGAAGTTTAGGAGGAGTAGTCCGCAGAATTTTGTGTCTACAGACGGACGGACAGACGGACGGACGGACGGACGGACAACCTGATTCCAGTATACCCCCCCCTAACTTCGTTGCGGGGGGGTATAACTACAAAAACATGACAGAGAGTCCAACCCGAGACCTTCAAATCTCAAGAGAGACACGCCTACGACCGAGATGGAATACATGCATTTGCTTTTAACCCTTTTTTTTCAAACTGGGTAGCTCAGTTTCTTAAAAAAAATGTACTTAATATGAGCGAAAGAGCTAGACCTGCCTTCATCTAATTAGCCCTGTTTTCGCTGTTATATTTATTAGGTTTTCTATTTGTTTTTACGTCATTTATATTTTTTTCAGTCATATCTTTGCAGTCATTTAGACATAGGTTTCTGCCCATAACGGTAGCCAGAACTACAAGCACATACTTTCGCAAGTAACTGACAACTGACATATACATGAATCAGCGGGTCGCGGAGATTTCATGACCAAACATCACGAAGGTTATGTGGCTGGAGTGGGATTCGAACTCAAATGGGGCTAACCCCGGTGTTTCAGAGTCCGGTACGATAACCACTGAAAATATCCAAGAACATTTTTATCGTACATTATTTTTTCTTAGGATGGTCACCTTATTAAACAGTATTAGAATCATTGTCTTTATCAGTAATTCAACTACATGTATAAAGCGACAGTCAGTACCCTTGTCCTCTCGCACTTTCCTGGGCAGACTTGGCTATCTAATAATCTACAAGTACGTGGAGTGAGCAAAAAGCTGTCCGAAAAGTGACAACTGTTTTATTAGAATTATTTGATTCTTGTTTTATTTTATGTTTTGTAGATATTAACTTTATTTCAGTCATTTTACGGTCATTTACCCAAATCGTCGTTCCATGGCATGGTTAGGCCGTTTAGTTAAGCGGTATAATAGTAACAGTTATGTTTGCATTTAGATTTATTCGTGCTCCGACTCGGGATGAACGTTCGGCGAGTTAACCAGAACACTGTTAGTATCTTGTTGATGCGTCCCTAATGCAGGGATACAGGTAGCGCTCCAGTGGGCACAGCTTGTTCTTTTACATGCCAGTTTGTAAAGCACCGTACACGGATCCTTAGTTTAACGTCTTATCCGGCAGACAATAAATAAAACAAGAAATATCTTTAAAAAAGATATTCGGCGTAGGATGAAAGAAAAACGAGATTTCCAGTCTTCTAGAACATTCCGAGGAAAATCGCGCGAAAGACCGACGCACAACAAATTTAGTACGATCTAGAAATAGTTCAGTATTTTTTCTATGAAATATACTTATTTATAGACGGTAATACAAAAAATTATATCTGTAAATAGGCTTGTTTGATATTTGTTCATATCATTATTGCATATGACAATTATGATATAAAAGCGTTATAAGTTGTTTTGGTTTTGGCGAATTAAATCTCGGCAGGCTGGAAGAATTCAATATACATAGTAATTAAGGGTTTCATGTCATAACACGGTGGATTCTTTTTTGTTGTTTTAAATCATTTTCACAAAGTAGCATTCCTCAATTGATGGAAAAGGATTGTATTTAACTTACTGAAAATCACTTTCATGTTTACATCAAAAAGAAAAGTAATAACACCAACCTGAATGATATATACAAGCTGCACCCCTTATTTACAGTAATTTTATAGTCCATAACGATGCGTTAACCAATAACAGGAGTCCTTTTATTCAGCTTAGAGTTATTTACCGCTGTTAGCGTACATTTGATTGGTTTAAGATGCGAGTTGAAATCGAAATTATACAGCTACGCCGAAAAAAAACAAAAAAATTATTCTGTGATGGTTGAGCCAGGAATACAAAAAAAGCATCCCTGAAATTTTCGGGATAAAGCTCGAAATCCGAGACTCCTCTATTGCCAGTAAGACATACTTCGTAAGACCAACTATCATCACCGAGTAGTAAGCACATACGAGTATATATAACTAACTTATCACGGGGCTTCCCCGTTGCTCAAGAGTATGGTGGCTGTTTCTGCCATTTCGTGTTGTCGTGTCTTCGCCCCGAAAGGCGAAATAACGAAAACATGCCATATTGTCGTTATTTCGCCTGTCGCCTTTCGGGCGAAGACACGACAACACGAAACATGTCAGGCGAAATAACGAAATTTTAACGGGCGAAAGGACGAAAAGTTTCGCCTTTGAATGTTTCGTGTCCGCGGGTCGAAACCTTTCGTGTTGGCGCCCTTTGTTTGTCGTGTCTTTGCCCCGAAACGCGAAATAACGAAAATGTTGCAGATTTCGTGTTGTCGTCTTTTCGCCTCGAAAGGCGAAAGCTAGTCGAAATAACGAAAATGACTGTACGTTTCGGGTTTCGCCTTCCGGTAGACATGCGCAGAACGTTTACACATATGCCGTATTGTTTTTAGGCGGCCCTTTCTAAGAAAGATGGACGACATCTTAAATGAAATAGGACTGCCCTAATTAAAAGAAAAAATATTTATTGTTCAGGCACATTAACTTATAATGATTTTAAAAAAGCTAACATAAATTTATACTTATACGTAAGCATCTACATATAATGTGTATTAAAACATCAATTTTATTACTCAAAAGGATATTATCGGCGTATATATTCTGCTGCAGTGAAATAAAGCTATCTTCACCTAGCATTGTTGATATTTACAACAAGTATGCATATGTGTAAACGCTCTGCGCATGTCTACCGGAAGGCGAAACCCGAAACGTACTGTCATTTTCGTTATTTCGACTTTCGCCTTTCGAGGCGAAAGGACGACAACACGAAATCTGCAACATTTTCGTTATTTTGCCTTTCGCGTTTCGGGGCGAAGACACGACAAACAAAGGGCGCCAACACGAAAGGTTTCGACCCGCGGACACGAAACATTCAAAGGCGAAACTTTTCGTCCTTTCGCCTGTTAAAATTTTACATATTTAATAGCGTGAATGCACGTTTATGAGTAGAATGGGCCATCTACTTTTCCGTATATAATGCCGTTATCACCATGCATTTTGTCGTCGTTAAAGATCATCAGTTATACACTTTTTGTATTTAATTTATTTGAAATTCGATGGCCGCCAATGGTGCTCGTTGATGTTGACGGTGAAGCGTTTCCCAAAATCTCCAAAATACAGTCTCTATAAGTCAGTATATACATATATACAGTCAGTACCCTTGTCCTCTCGCACTTTCCTGGGCAGACTTGGCTATCTAATAATCTACAAGTACGTGGAGTGAGCAAAAAGCTGTCCGAAAAGTGACAACTGTTTTATTAGAATTATTTGATTCTTGTTTATTTTATGTTTTGTAGATATTAACTTTATTTCAGTCATTTTACGGTCATTTACCCAAATCGTCGTTCCATGGCATGGTTAGGCCGTTTAGTTAAGCGGTATAATAGTAACAGTTATGTTTGCATTTAGATTTATTCGTGCTCCGAAAATTTCGTTATTTCGCCTGACATGTTTCGTGTTGTCGTGTCTTCGCCCCGAAAGGCGACAGGCGAAATAACGACAATATGGCATATTTTCGGTATTTCGCGTTTCGGGGCGAAGACACGACAACACGAAATGGCAGAAATCAACCACCATACAAGAGTCTGGTGCGGTAACAACTACTATAAATAATTGTTCCAGTTGATAACCCGGGCTATACAAAGTTCATTTAAGGGGGTGAAACTAGCAACAAATTTACACTCGAGCATGCACCAGAAGCCACTATTTTACGTCTAAACCTCACCCTCTTTTCCTTTTCACGATTGAGCAGATCTTGACCACGACTCAAATGGGAAAGCTTGCAAGATAGATATAAAAGAAAAAAATCTGGTCAAGGCTAACACATCTATTTGAGTAAACTATGTCTCGCCTAAAACAGACACTGTGTCAAGGACCCGGTATGTCAGAATCAAGTATGAAGGTGTATACATATATATATATGTGTGTGTGTGTGTGTGTGTGTGTGTGTGTGTACCCCTTAAATTTCCTGTATACCACATAACTAAGTTTAAAATGTTGACTCTTCAAAGGGTTACACTTTAGTGTCCGGCGTGAAATTGCAGGTTGGTATAACTATTTATTAACAAGAAAGTCAGTAGAACTGACAGATGCTCCCCGAAGAACGTCATTGTTACAAATAAGACCTTGGTCAATGGGTGGGAGGATGTAGGAACTGGGTCAACCCGAAGATATGCGCATCTCCTCTTTGTAATAGGCTTCACAAAAAGTTTTGTTGAAATCAAGCTATTAGTTCCTGAGAAATAGCCCGGATAAGAATCATACTAGATATACCGTTTGCATAAAAGTCAAAGGGCCATAACTCTGTGAAAAATTGAGGGACAAAGTTACCCCCATGATATGCAAATCTTCTCTTGGTAATAAAGCTTTCCATAAAGTTTTGTTAAATTCAAGCCATTATTTTCTGAGAAATAGCCCAGTCAATATTCATGCAACATGAACTATAGGCCGAAAAGTCAAGGGGCCATAACTCTGTGAAAAATTGAGGAACCAGGTCACGCTGACGATATGCGTATCTACTCTTGGTAATAAAGCTTCACATAAAGTTTCGTTGAATTCAAGCCATTAGTTCCTGAGAAATAGCCCGGACAGAATCATGCAATATGTACTATAAGCCAAAAAGTCAAGGGGCCATAACTCTTTGAAAAATTTAGGAACCGGGTCATGCTGACGATATGCGCATCTCCTCTTGGTAATAAAGCTTCCCATAAAGTTTTGTTGAAATCAAGCTATTAGTTCCTGAGAAATAGCCCAGACAAGAATCATACTAGATATACCGTTTTCATAAAAGTCAAAGGGCCATAACTCTGTGAAAAATTGAGGGACAAAGTTACCCCAATGATATGCTCATCTTCTCTTGGTAATAAAGCTTTCAATAAAGTTTTGTTGAATTCAAGCCATTATTTTCTGAGAAATAGCCCAGTCAATATTCATGCAACATGAACTATAGGCCAAAAAGTCAAGGGGCCATAACTCTGTGAAAAATTGAGGAACCAGGTCACACTGACGATATGCGTATCTACTCTTGGTAATAAAGCTTCAATAAAGTTTTGTTGAATTCAAGCCATTATTTTCTAGAAATAGCCCAGTCAAATTCATGCAACATGAACTATAGGCCAAAAAGTCAAGGGGCCATAACTCTTTGAAAAATTTAGGAACCGGGTCATGCTGACGATATGCGCATCTCCTCTTGGTAATAAAGCTTCACATAAAGTTTTGTTGAAATCAAGCTATTAGTTCCCGAGAAATAGCCCGGACAAGAATCATACTAGATATACCGTTTGCATAAAAGTCAAAGGGCCATAACTCTGTGAAAAATTGAGGGACAAAGTTACCCCCATGATATGCAAATCTTCTCTTGGTAATAAAGCTTTCCATAAAGTTTTGTTAAATTCAAGCCATTATTTTCTGAGAAATAGCCCAGTCAATATTCATGCAACATGAACTATAGGCCAAAAAGTCAAGGGGCCATAACTCTGTGAAAAATTGAGGAACCAGGTCACGCTGACGATATGCGTATCTACTCTTGGTAATAAAGCTTCACATAAAGTTTCGTTGAATTCAAGCCATTAGTTCCTGAGAAATAGCCCGGACAGAATCATGCAATATGTACTATAGGCCAAAAAGTCAAGGGGCCATAACTCTTTGAAAAATTTAGGAACCAGGTCACGCCGACGATATGCATATATACTCTTGGTAATTAAGCTTCCCATAAAGTTTCGTTGAATTAAGGCTTTTTATTTCCTGAGAAATATTTCCCGGACAGAATCATGCAAATATGTATTATAGGCCAAAAAGTCAAGGGGCCATAACTCTGTGAAAAATTTAGGAACTGGGTCATGCCTGGTAATTAAGCTTCCCATAAAGTTTCGTTGAATTAAGGCTTTTTATTTCCTGAGAAATATTTCCCGGACAGAATCATGCAAATATGTATTATAGGCCAAAAAGTCAAGGGGCCATAACTCTGTGAAAAATTTAGA
>CM037777.1:42813291-42863291 GCA_021229015.1 Solen grandis
TCATACCCTATGGTGATAAATGCCCCCGCACCAGGGGTCACTTGTTTTACATAGAGTTATATAGGAAAATCTTTAAAAATCTTCTTCTATGAATCCATAAGGCCTAGAGATTAGATATTTGGTATGAAGCATCATCTTATGGTTTATTACCAAGATTGTACAAATCATGACCCTATGGTGATAAATGCCCCCGCACCAGGGGTCACTTGTTTAACATAGAGTTATATAGGAAAATCTTTAAAAATCTTCTTCTATGAATCCATTAGGCCTAGAGCTTAGATATTTGGTATGTAGCATCATCTAATGGTTCATTATCAAGATTTTCAAAATGGTGGCCCTTTGGAGATAAATGACCCCGCACTAAGTCTTCTCCTCTGAAACCATAAGGCCCAGTGCTTATATATTTGGTGTGTAGTATTGTCAGGGCTAAAATGTTTAAGATTGAGTTATATCAGAATTCTTGTCTGTTTAAAAACCTTGTAATCAGTTGTAGCAATGGTACTCAGGTGAGCGATCCAGGGCCATCATGGCCCTCTTGTTTGTTGTTGTTTTTTTTGCCAAACAGTTTGCCTGGTACTTTGTTCAGACAAACCAAGTCTAGCTAACTTTGTCATAACTCACACATAAGTGAAGACCTGGTCGTCCTATCCCCAAGTTATCATGAGGATAATGCTCCTGTGAAGTAAGATGTTGTCTTGACTTGTACCAGTTTGAATATAGGTATTGTAAACCCATGTTACAGGAAGTAAATGAGATGTGGTCCGGCCTCGGGTATTATTCCAGGGGAAGACGACTCCATGAAGGGGCAAACAAAGTGAGTGGAAATGTTATAGTTTGTACAAGTTTTTCTTACCTTAAAGCAGTTTCTGTGTTTAGAGTTAACTCATCATATTGTTGTATTTTTTTGATAGTTCATGGTTGGGTTTTTTTTTGGGAATTTTGAACATATACCGGTAGATAGGAACCTTTAGATAAGATTATACCACTTGGCAATAATATTGCACTACTAGACACAGACTGGTATCCTGTCTGGAAAAAGGCAGAAAAGGACTTTTCTACATTTGTAGTGATTTCTTTTAAAGAATAAAGTAAAGTAAATCACACAGAGTGCACATGACTGAAATAATATGTTTGCAGCAAAACAAGCATGATATTTACCCACATATTAGATATATTTGTGTATGTATTCTTGTTATCCAGGTCGTGAGGGACCTGGGCGGGGAGATGCCCAAGGACGCAGAAAGTCTACTGAAGGAACTCCCCGGGGTGGGGAAATACACTGCTGGGGCCATAGCTTCTATTGCCTACAACCAGGTAAGATCATTATTATCAGCTTTGCTTGGAAGACAAACCTTAATATGCAAGAAAAATGTAAAAAACGGTTGTCAAAAAATGATTGTTCATATATTTGATTAAAATGATAGTATTTGGTTTGCCAACACTTAATTTAGGTTAAAAGAAGACAATTATTATTGATAGAATTTAACAGTTGCCTTGGTTACATGTAACAGGAGACTGGACTTGTGGACGGCAATGTGATCCGAGTATTGTGTCGGCTCCGTATGATTGGTGCTGACAGCACCAGTAACCTCGTCATGGACACATTATGGTAAGTTTATCACTCTTAATCAGTAGCTTGAAATATTTTAAGTGCAGTCATGAATTTTAAGATAACCTGTTTTCCTGGTCCTTTTTAGCTCACCTGAGCACAACATGCTCATGGTGAGCTTTTGTGATCGCCTGTCGTCCGTGCGTGCGTGCGTCTTGCGTCAACTTTTCCTTTAAACAACTTCTCCTCCTAAACCACTGGATGGATTTTGACCAAACTTCACAGGAATCATCCTTATCATGACCTCTATCAAAGTTATTCAAATTATTTTGATTTGGTGAATAAGTAGGTCACAGGTGCTAAAAATAGATTTTAACAATGAAAATTTAAAAAATCTTCTTCTCCGAAACCACAAGGCCTAGCCTTTTGATTTTTGGTATGTAGCATGATCTTATGACTCTCTATCAAGATTGTTCAAATTATGACTCTGGGGTCAAAATGGCCCGCCCAGGGGTCACTTGATTTAACATAGGCTAATATAGATAAAAACTTGAAAAATCTTCTTCTCAGAAACCACAAAGCATGGAGTTTAAATATTTGGTATGTAGCATAATCTTATGACCCTCTACCAAGATTGTTCAAATTATGACCCTGGGGTCAAAATTGGCCCTGCCCCAGGGGTCACTTGATTTAACATAGGCTAATAAAGAAAAAAACTTGAAAAATCTTTTCAGAAACCACAAGGCATGGAGTTAAGATATTTGGTGTGTAGCATTGTCTAGTGGATCACAACCAAGTTTGTTCAAATCATGACCCTGGGGCGGGGCCAATTTTGACCACAAGGCATAGAGTTAAGATATTTGGTGTGTAGCATTGTCTAGTTGATCTCTACCAAGTTTGTTCAAATCATGACCCTGGGGTCAAATTTGGCCCCACCAAGGGGTCACCTGATTTTACATAGGCTAATATAGAAAAAACTTGAAAAATCTTCTTCTCTGAAACCACAAGGCCTAGCCTTTTGATTTTTAATATGTAGCATGATCTTATGACTCTCTACCAAGATTGTTCAAATTATGACCCTGGGGTCAAAATTGGCCCCGCCCCAGGGGTCACTTGATTTAATATAGGCTAATAGGAAAAAAACTTGAAAAATCTTCTTCTCAGACACCACAAAGCATAGAGTTTAGATATTTGGTGTGTAGCATTGTCTAGTCGATTCTTACCAACTTTGTTCAAATCATGACCCTGGGGTCAAAATTGGCTCTGCCCCAGGGGTCACTTGATTTTACATAGCCTAATGATACCAGGTGAGCGAACCAGGGCCATCATGGCCCTCTTGTTTTTTTCAAGCAGTATTTTTTACCCATATTTTAATGCCATCTTAAACAATTTTGCTTCTTGTTGCTGTACTAAATTCACTTGACCCCACCTATCCAACCTTTACTTTAGTATCATTTTACATTATACTTTCTATTTTTAGCTCACCTTTTGGGATACTTGATTGTCCGTCGTCCGTCAACAATTTTGATGTTTACACACTAGAGGCCACAATTTTGATCCAATCTTCCTCAAACTTGGTCAGAATGTTTGTCTTGATAATATCTTGAACCCTTTCGAAAATGGGTCAGGTTGGATCAAAAAGTAGGACAGTAGGTCAAATCTTAGAAAAATCTTGTTTACACACTAGAGGCCACAATTTTGATCCAATCTTCCTCAAACTTGGTCAGAATGTTTGTCTTGATGATATCTTGAACCCTTTCGATAATGGGTCAGGTTGGATCCAAAAGTAGGTCAGTAGGTCAAATCTTAGAAAAATCTTGTTTACACATTAGAGGCCACAGTTTTGATCCAATCTTCCGCAAACTTGGTCAGAAAGTTTGTCTTGATGATATCTTGAACCCTTTCGAAAATGGGTCAGGTTGGATCAAAAAGTAGGTCAGTAGGTCAAATCTTAGAAAAATCTTGTTAACACACTAGAGGCTAAAATTTTAATCCAATCTTCCTCAAACTTGGTCAGAATGTTTGTCTTGATGATATCTCGAAAACTTTGCCTTTATTTTTGAAAATTGGTTTGAAAGTTGCAGCCCTAATTTTCACAGAGTTGGTTTTGACTGAATTCTGTTCACATTTCACCAAAACTTAAATAGGGTGAAGTAACAAGTCGTGCATATGTTCTAATTGGAGTTATTATCACAGAGTTATGTCAGTTTGTATTTCTGATGCAATCTGTCTTTTCTGCACTTTATTTCAAAAACCCCTGGCTTGAATTTATTGAAACTTCACAGGATTGATCAGTATCAAGTCTAGTTGTCATTAACAGGAACAAGGGGGCTACCAAACTCTTGAGAGTTTATGATCCAGTTTTTGCCACAGTAATAGAGAGTGACATAAATGGCCAAGTATGACCAGAAATGCAACATTCTCATTAGTTTACAGTTACAAAGTGTTTACATTGATTGGTTTTGTATGTGTGTCCATGGAACATTCTGGTCCCATGCCAGCCACTTTGTTGACTCAGAGAAACCAGGAGACAAAGTGTTTACAATGATTGATTTTGTATCCAGAAACCAGGAGACTTCAACCAGGGACTGATGGAGCTAGGGGCGACTGTGTGCACACCCAAGTCCCCAAATTGTACAGCCTGTCCTCTCCAACTTCACTGCAAAGCTTTCAAACAGGTACACAGAGTCAGGATATTCAATTTAGCTTTGATTGATTGTTCGCGCACTGTTTAATTAAGCCAAGGTGTTGTGTTAGGGGTAGGATATTATACCCCTGTTTCACAGAAGTGAGAATCTTGCTCATCATGTCACTTCCCATAATGTCATGTCCTCTCCTACACTCACATTACATGAAGGCAAACTGTGCTGTGGGTGTGTGTATCACCTTTAGTAATAACTCTTTTCTAAAGCTGTTTTTACAATGTCAATTCTGTTATTATGTTTAGAATACCAATTATTTGGGTTACATTTAATTCCTCTGGATGGATTTTGTGTTGGACTAGTACTTTCCACCAAGGCAACTTCAGATATCTTGTCGGTTGTGGGGACTGAACTGTAAATCTTTGAAATTTGTTGTTAGTGGGAACAATCAATGAACAAAATTGAACTGGTATTTTCTGTTTCACCTGCTATAAGCAGAGGTGACACATAAGGATCTCTTTTCCATATGTCTGTCTGTCCGTCACACTTTTTCCGCCATTCTTCAACAGGTGACACATGTGTCCAAAGACCATAAGGTTAAACAAGTGTTTGTGGCATATTCAGGGACCACCAGTATATGTTGTATTGCAGGCTGAGCACCAGAAACATCTGTCCAAGACACGCCTCACCGATTCTCAACAGAAGGGTGCTGACAATCACACTACGACCAACACAATACCTGATATAGAGTGCTGTAGGTTTTACTCTTTTTTTTTTTTTTTTAACGCAGTCTGTCCTAGAGCCAAAGTTGTTAGATGGTCTGCCCTGATTGGGGGAAGTTGTGGGTTTGTATCCTTGGTGTTGACCTATGGTAGTTGTATCTGGTATACCTCCTGTGCTCAGGTTTAGTTCTGGAAAGTGTTTCCTTGGTGTAAGGATGTGACTTGGTGTGGGAACATGCCCCCTGTCTTCCATATGATGTCACTATTAAAAATGCCACCAACTTTCCTGACAAAACTTTTCAGGAAAGTGAAATTGTAAATGGAAACAATCTGTAACCCATTTCAAGACAGACATGCCATATTTAATTATTATTCAAGTGAGATTCCTGTAAATCTCGATCTGCCCAGCTGATAAAGATTAATACTAGTTCTAGAGGCCATTTTCTTTATATTTTTCATGAGGTATAGAGTTGTCATCAAACTTCACTTTGAACTTGAACACATTCAGATCCTTTTGTTCCTGTATGTTAGATATTATGAATAAACTTAGCCAGTCTCTGGTTTTGGGTGCTTAGTCCGACTCCTGTTATGGTGTCTGTGATTTATCTTTTCCAGTACTGGAGAACTGTCGTCTTTGCCTGCCGGAATCAGAATCCTGTAATGCAAGGTGAGATGGTCCTAGCATAGTTTTTCTCTTGTTCTGTGGTTGTTTTTATACAAACATCCAAGCAAAGGAAATATACCAGTTGCATTTTTAACAATGACCGTATATCACTTACTATCTCCCTGTTACAGACTACACTAAGTACGTGGCCACTATGATTGGCCATCATCCATTTTCAAATGAATAGAAAATTCTAACATAAGATTAATAATTCTACAAGAACTTTACTTCACCGTCTTACTTTTGATCGAATCTGACAGATTTTTTCCAAAATCAAAATGAATAAGCCTCCTGAGTATCACATTAAAATGTTCTTTCGGAAAAGTTCAACGAAATGTTTTTAGAATCCGCCCCTTTAAGATATTTTATATAAGAACAACAGAATAGTATTGAAATTTCTGGGTTCCTGTGGTTATAGCTGATACCATCACTTCACCCCTCATCACTGTGAGGTTAGTCTAGGGCATTGTGGCTGTTTGTGTGAGGAAGCCTTCCAACTGGCTTGTGGTGGGTTGGTGGTCCTTACCAGCTGCTTCTTTACCTTTAGGGTCTTCTTCCGCCTTTAACCCTTTCCCTCATAGATCAGGCAAGATTAATCAGTTAACCCCTTCCCTCATAGAGGATACCATGAAAAGACCTATGCGAACAGCATAAAACCAGATCAGCCTGCGAGTAACTCGCAGGCTGATCAGGTTTTATGCTGTTCGCTGCTCCTCAGTGGTCTGGAAATGAGGATTTTATATTTAAATTTGGTAAGATTTAACTGTGGTTTTCTGCAGATCAGGCTTTATGTGGTACCTACTGAGTGCGTCAAAATGAGTGTATATGAGGGAAAGGGCATTGCAATTACTGATACTGAAACAACTGTACTGGAAATCAAATGTTGTGGATATTGCTACTTCAAACAATTACCTGTGAGGTTTAGTAACATGAAGTTCACTGTACACTGTGTATTACAGTCTAGGGGTGATGAACTACCCACGTAAGGGGAAGAAGAAAGCAGCCAGGGAGGAGCAGACGTCAGTGTGTGTGTTGTGTAGGAAGTCGGAAACATCAGAGGAATTCTTCATTGTTCAGCGACCAGACAAAGGTATGTTCTCATATCCATGATGTACTTACCTTATATACCACCTAATGAGAGCTATCAGAAGGACCTTTGCAATCAGTATGGATAGTAAAACACCAGGTGATTTGGATATCTACTGATTGCCATTACAGGTACCAGTAGCGTGAAGCTCACACACATACACACACACACACACAAATACTACTACTTTTTACAATAATATCTGCAAGGTTTATTTCTGCCCAATTGGTCCGGAACATCACTGAGGTGACTTTTGTTTCAGGTCAAACTCATATTGTTTATAATTTAATGAAAATGCAATGACACTGCTAAATAACGTATTTGAATAGCACACACATTTTGCCTGTGAAAACTTTTCTTACATGTACATCCTGTTCTTTTATGGTAAAACTTTGATTTCAATTCAATTTGATTTTCGTATGAGATACAGACAATTTTGGCTTGGAATTTGTCCCTACGATAAAATCAACAGGTCTCTTGCAGGTACAAAATGAATTGTATTTACCTTTGTTCTTCAATTTCTGCCTCTTCTACAGCTCAAAATATCTACTGATAATGTGCAATTTTACTTGGCCGACTAGTCACCTCAGTGATGTCCCTGTGCATGTTTTTTAGATTTTATATAATAACTCATTCAGTACTGAACCCAGTTACTTAGGATTTCACATGTCTATTATGCATACATTATTTGTTAAGAAAATGATATTTATTTGGACTTTCTGCGAGTTGTTTGTTGACTAAATTTCATTGACTTAAAAAGTAGTAGTAATGTGTGTTTGTGTGTGAGAGAGAGCTCTGCAATACTACTACCTGTGATTAATAACCTTTGTTCAGTTCTTCACAGACTTAAAATTGTTTTCTGTCAGATTAAGCTTTATCTTGGTCATACATTTTGTTAAATGACTGGAGTAAATAACTGTTAACTGTATAATTGTACTTAAAGGGTTTATGTTATTTTTCAATGTAAACTTCAGATAACAATCGAGGACTGACCATGAAACTGATCCATTTCCCTCTATTTCTGTATGCACTCAGAATAGATTTGTGGTCAGCCAGAAATATACTTAAAAAGATTGTTTTTCCAGTTTTACATATTTAGGCTTTTCCCAGTTGTTCCAAATCTGATTGAACAAAATCTGATCGTTAGTGCTAGAGCTTAATATCTGAACTGAGATATGTTGCTTCCAAACCTTCTAAAGGTACTTGCACAAAAAGATGGGCATTTGAAGGCCCCAATGACAAAATATTGAAATGAACTCTCTCATCAAGTGTGATGTAATGCCAGATGTTATGATACAGGGATAGACTATGATACAGGGATAGAAATATATACTAAACACTCCAATGTCTAGGACTGCTGGCAGGGATGTGGGAGTTCCCTGGTGCAGTGATAACAGAGGAGTCCCCTGTTCCCTATACAACCATACTGGACAAGTACGATATCACTGTGGACAAAGTGGCTACAAGGCTTGATGTTGGAGAGGTAGATTTTTTATTGTTTATGGTTTTATTTGATTCCAAAGATCTGAACCTACAGTATTAAAACTTCTGTCATAAAATGTTTTTCATATGTTGAAAACCCGGGCCCCTCCCCCCCCCCGGGAAGAGGTGCGAAGGTTACTTGACCTTGCGGTAAGCCTAAGGAGTCCAAATCAGTCGAACCGGGTTACTCCCTTTCTTCCCGGTCGTCCGTTCGGCTTTGGAGGATTTGAATCTTCATCCCCTCTAAGCCAGGACCGGCTGGTTTATTCCACTTCGGACCTTCGCCTTTGGGTTTTTAACCCCCAAGACCTACAATTTCCAGGGTGATTTTTCTATCCACCCCCGAAACGGGACCTAGATGCGAGGTCGGCTCCGGCTCAAGGTCCCCCCTCTTTTACCGCCGCAGAAGTCCTGGATCGCTGGGAGCAACGCTCCCGCTTCCTTTCCGCATCTCGTCGCATACTGACTCCTTCGTCCGCTCTTTGGGTCAAACTACAACAAAAGGATGCTTTATCTGCTCCGTCAGGCTTTTTTAGAGGCCTTAGCAGCGACGGCAAACATTCGATTTTGCTATCTCTTTCTCTCCTTTCCGAGATGACCCGCTGCAGGCGGGATGCCATCCTGGACGCCCCAAAACAAGCTACTTCCCTTCTTCTCGGAAAAGCTTATTCGGCCCCCTTTTTCTTCGTCCCTTTTGGGGGGGGCCGAATCAAGGAAGTAGCGGACGCCTCCAGGGAGGACAAATGCACGGCGCGGTGGCCTTCCAGCCCCGCACTCCACTCGGCCCCCCTAAATTCCGGGATACCAAGAAACCTTCGGCTTCTCCCGGAAATCCCCGAAGGGCTCGGAAAAGGGCAAGCCCTCAATCTCCTTTCAGAGGCAATCCCCTTCCAGGGGCGCTCGCCAATCTGGTCCCAGGACCACGATTTCCTCCTTCTCGCCCCCCACCCCTTCTTCACCTCTCCAATCAAAGGGGTAGGAGAAACCCTAGGGGTTGGTCCTTTTTTCCCCCGCTTCCTTTTCCAGACGTTCGTTGGAGGAAGAGTTTTTTCTGCCCCTTCCAGTGGGGGCGGCAGACTCACTCTTTTCATTACATTGGGGGGACAACCCACCGACGAAATGGGTCCTGTCTATCGTAGACCGGATCGGGTTCCGTTCAGTTCGTCCCCCTCCACTATCACGCCTCCCATTCATCCTCCTCCAATCATCATCGTCTGGGACTCCCATTTCAAATCTCTGGAAAAAGAGCGGTAGAAAGGGTCTCGATTCCAACCCTCCGGGGTTTTACAGCCGTCCTTTCTGGTTCCCAAAAAGGGAAACGGCGGGTTTCGACCGGTCATAGACCTGTCTCATCAAACTCCTTCATTCCGAAGGAACACTTCAAAAGGAAACAAACTTCGCGAACGGGCAGCCGCCTCCCCCGGTCCCACTGGGTTTTTCCCTGGATTTATCGGATTTTACTTCCATGTAACTATCCATCCTCATTCCAGGAAATACCTTCGTTTCACGGATGGCCGAACGCCTACCGTTCAAGGCCCTCCGTTCGGCTGTCTTCGGCCCCCAAAAACTTCACCAAAATAGTTTCGGTTCTGGTCCCAGGGTTCATTTTCGCGGCTCACGCCTCCCGGCGTATTTCGACACTGGCTTCTTCTTCACATGGACCCATCCCTTCTCGACGAGCTTCGATGGGTGACAGACCTACTCTCCGCTGGGCCCTTCATCCTCAACCGAGAAATCGGAGTTGATCCCACCCAGAACTTCACGTTTGTCGGGATGCAATTTCTGACGACCTAAAAAGGATCGAATTCCGGCCCAGACTCATGCTCTTCTAACTCTGTTTGGGGGTTTTTTTCGCGTCGCAATCGATTTTCAGCCCGCGAATTCCCTATCGCTTCTCGGAGTACTCAATGCAGCCGGATCTTTTTTCCGCGGGCCGCCTTCACATGCGACCCTTCAGTTTAACACTCTCGATCTGGCGCCCATCGAGACCATTTACAGACCATTTTCCGGTTTTCTCCGGAATGGTTCATCACCCAGTTGGTGGAATTCCCCCTCTTTTTCTTCCCCAGAGGGGTTTCCTCTTTCTCCTCCTCAACGAACTGTTCCTCTTCTCGGATCCGCTGTCCGGCTGGGGTCTCATCTGGAACCTCTGGGTCACACGCCCGGGTTTTTTTCTTTTGGGCCCCCCCAGGACAGTTCCTTCATATCAACAACCTCGAACCAAACGGTTTAACAAACCTTACGACAGTTTTTCTCCTCTCATTCGAGGCAAATCTGTTCTAGTACTACGGACAACACGACTGTTGTCTCTTTCAAACCCAGACAGGGGGGGGGGCGCACTCGCCTTCTCTGTGCATGGAAGCATGGCACCTTCTTCATTGGTGTCAGGTGTCTTTCGGTACTCATTCAATCAACATCCCGGGTCGTCTAAATGTTTCTAGCGGACCAACTGTCCCGCAGACATTCTCTTCTCCCCTCGGAATGGAAGTTACTTCCTCGGATCCGACAACTCTGTTTGCGATTTTCGGGGCTCCGTCTGTCGATCTATTTGCTAACCAGCGAACAACCCGCTTTCCGCTGTTTGTGTCACCGGTATCGGATCACCGGGCTTGGGCGTAGATGCTCTGTCTGAAACGGGATCATCTTTTGCTTAGCGTTTCCACCGTTTTCCTGATTCCCTTAGTTTCCTAAGGAAAATCCTGCATCTCAGTGCCGGATCCTCCTTGTAGCTCCACTTTGGCCAACGCATCTTGGTTTTTGGGTCTTCTGGATCTTCTGATAGACGATCCTGAGAACTCCCCCGGTTCCGGACCTTCTGGGCACAAGGCCGGAACAGGGGCCTTCACGACAATCCTGCGCTCTTCGTCTTCACGCTGGATGTTATCCAACAGCAGTTAGACAGAAAAATTTTTTGGCAACAGTTGCCTCTATTATCTCTAAAGCCAGGGGGACAATCTACTCGATCTGTCTACCAGGCAAAGTGGAAGGTCTTCCGTGATTGGTGTATCGCACGCAGATTAATCCGGCAAAGCTCCTGTCAGAGAAATCGCTAAAAATTTCTAGTTTTTTCTTTTTAACGAAAAAAACTTGCGGCAGTTCTATCAAGGGTTTAATTCTATGTTATCGAACACGCTTAAGTTTCACAGATCCCTTTCCCTTGGTTCGGATCCTTATCTTTCGGAAATTATTCGTTTCGTTTGAACTGTCTAGGCCGGTTTCCTCCCTTCGTTAACTCCGAAGTGGGATCTTTCTTGTGTTTTACTGGCTCTTACTAAGGCACCTTTTGAACCTCTTTCGAGGCGTCCTAAGCACGTAACATGGAAGACGGTCTTTCTTTTAGCAATGGCCCTTCTAAAACGTCGTTTGTGAAATTCATGCCTTTTCTACTGAGGAAGGCTATTTTCGCTTTAAAAAAAATTTTGATGGCTCTGTAATCTTTGAGCTTTCAACCTGGTTTCCTTGCAAAACCCAGCCCCGCGGTCTGTCCCCCTCCGGTATTATTCCGAGCCTTTCTAGGCTTGCTCCGGGGAGATCCCGATCGGCTTTTTGCCCATTAGAGCCTTGAAGTTTACCTCCAAAGGTTAAATCTTTACGGGTCGCGTCTTCGACTTTTCCTCCCAATAAAAGGGGGGGCGAAAATTTCGGCGCACAATATCTCTTGGGTAGCCTCAACTATCCCAAATTTTCCTATTCGGATCTTTCGGACAGGGATCTTCCCTTTTTAAAATTAACCACCCTGAGCTCCGGCTTTCGCTTCTTGGGCTTTCTTGAAAAAATCTCCCAGGACGATATTCTCAAAGCCCTCTTGAAGTCTTCTACTACGTTTTCTTTTCCTTTTTTCTCCGCCCCTTTAAGATATTTTATATAAGAACAACAGAATAGTATTGAAATTTCTGGGTTCCTGTGGTTATAGCTGATACCATCACTTCACCCCTCATCACTGTGAGGTTAGTCTAGGGCATTGTGGCTGTTTGTGTGAGGAAGCCTTCCAACTGGCTTGTGGTGGGTTGGTGGTCCTTACCAGCTGCTTCTTTACCTTTAGGGTCTTCTTCCGCCTTTAACCCTTTCCCTCATAGATCAGGCAAGATTAATCACTTAACCCTTCCCTCATAGAGGATACCATGAAAAGACCTATGCGAACAGCATAAAACCAGATCAGCCTGCGAGTAACTCGCAGGCTGATCAGGTTTTATGCTGTTCGCTGCTCCTCAGTGGTCTGGAAATGAGGATTTTATATTTAAATTTGGTAAGATTTAACTGTGGTTTTCTGCAGATCAGGCTTTATGTGGTACCTACTGAGTGCGTCAAAATGAGTGTATATGAGGGAAAGGGCATTGCAATTACTGATACTGAAACAACTGTACTGGAAATCAAATGTTGTGGATATTGCTACTTCAAACAATTACCTGTGAGGTTTAGTAACATGAAGTTCACTGTACACTGTGTATTACAGTCTAGGGGTGATGAACTACCCACGTAAGGGGAAGAAGAAAGCAGCCAGGAGGAGCAGACGTCAGTGTGTGTGTTGTGTAGGAAGTCGGAAACATCAGAGGAATTCTTCATTGTTCAGCGACCAGACAAAGGTATGTTCTCATATCCATGATGTACTTACCTTATATACCACCTAATGAGAGCTATCAGAAGGACCTTTGCAATCAGTATGGATAGTAAAACACCAGGTGATTTGGATATCTACTGATTGCCATTACAGGTACCAGTAGCGTGAAGCTCACACACATACACACACACACACACAAATACTACTACTTTTTACAATAATATCTGCAAGGTTTATTTCTGCCCAATTGGTCCGGAACATCACTGAGGTGACTTTTGTTTCAGGTCAAACTCATATTGTTTATAATTTAATGAAAATGCAATGACACTGCTAAATAACGTATTTGAATAGCACACACATTTTGCCTGTGAAAACTTTTCTTACATACACCTGTTCTTTTATGGTAAAATTTTTTAATTGGCTTGGAATTTGTCCCAAAACAACAGGTCTCTTGCAGGTACAAAATGAATTGTATTTACCTTTGTTCTTCAATTTCTGCCTCTTCTACAGCTCAAAATATCTACTGATAATGTGCAATTTTACTTGGCCGACTAGTCACCTCAGTGATGTCCCTGTGCATGTTTTTTAGATTTTATATAATAACTCATTCAGTACTGAACCCAGTTACTTAGGATTTCACATGTCTATTATGCATACATTATTTGTTAAGAAAATGATATTTATTTGGACTTTCTGCGAGTTGTTTGTTGACTAAATTTCATTGACTTAAAAAGTAGTAGTAATGTGTGTTTGTGTGTGAGAGAGAGCTCTGCAATACTACTACCTGTGATTAATAACCTTTGTTCAGTTCTTCACAGACTTAAAATTGTTTTCTGTCAGATTAAGCTTTATCTTGGTCATACATTTTGTTAAATGACTGGAGTAAATAACTGTTAACTGTATAATTGTACTTAAAGGGTTTATGTTATTTTTCAATGTAAACTTCAGATAACAATCGAGGACTGACCATGAAACTGATCCATTTCCCTCTATTTCTGTATGCACTCAGAATAGATTTGTGGTCAGCCAGAAATATACTTAAAAAGATTGTTTTTCCAGTTTTACATATTTAGGCTTTTCCCAGTTGTTCCAAATCTGATTGAACAAAATCTGATCGTTAGTGCTAGAGCTTAATATCTGAACTGAGATATGTTGCTTCCAAACCTTCTAAAGGTACTTGCACAAAAAGATGGGCATTTGAAGGCCCCAATGACAAAATATTGAAATGAACTCTCTCATCAAGTGTGATGTAATGCCAGATGTTATGATACAGGGATAGACTATGATACAGGGATAGAAATATATACTAAACACTCCAATGTCTAGGACTGCTGGCAGGGATGTGGGAGTTCCCTGGTGCAGTGATAACAGAGGAGTCCCCTGTTCCCTATACAACCATACTGGACAAGTACGATATCACTGTGGACAAAGTGGCTACAAGGCTTGATGTTGGAGAGGTAGATTTTTTATTGTTTATGGTTTTATTTGATTCCAAAGATCTGAACCTACAGTATTAAAACTTCTGTCATAAAATGTTTTTCATATGTTAAATGGAAGGACATGGTAAGTTGAAGTCATCTAAAGAAAATATGTATTCAAAAAAAAGTTTAGAAGTACCATGTGGTCAGTAAGTGTTAAAAAATTCATGATGTTGCCTAATTTTTTTCTACAAAGTTTTTCATTAAGGACACACTTTCTTCCTACAGGTGGTGCATATCTTCTCCCACATTCATCAGACATATGTGGTAAGGGGCCTGATAGTAAACCATTCAGATGTGCACAGTAAGGATGAGAACCAGCCCAAAACACGCTGGGTTACCAAGCAACAGTTGATGGAATCTGCTGTCTCCACAGCCATGAAAAAGGTATCCTAATAAACCTGCCTTTATGTTTAAACCTGTTCTAGGGGATTTAAGTCCTTCACATACAGGTTTCATGAAGCGTTTTCTTGTCAGTCCATCCATATATGAATACTGTGTTTGAATATCATTATTAGTCCCCTACCGGTGTTCACACCGGAGGGGACTATAGGTTTGCCCTCCGTCTGTCCGTCCGTCCGTCTATCCGTCCGTCTGTCCGCTCAAATCTGGATCCCGCGATAATTTAATAACTAAGCAAGCTAACTTGATGAAACTTGGTATATGACTAGATGGTAATGTGTAGATTATGCACGTCATTTTATTTTTGTTCTTCGACTAAAATTGTGGTTGCTATGGTAACGGAAATAGTGAAAATATGGCAAAAATGGGATCCCGCGATAACTAAGCAAGCTAACTTGATGAAACTTGCTATATGACTAGATGGCAATGTGTAGATTATGCACGTCATTTTATTTTTGTTCTTCAACTAAAATTGTGGTTGCTATGGTAACGGAAATAGTGAAAATATGGCAAAAATGGGATCCCGCGATAACTAAGCAAGCAAACTTGATGAAACTTGGTATATGACTAGATGGCAATGTGTAGATTATGCACGTCATTTTATTTTTGTTCTTCGACTAAAATTGTGGTTGCTATGGTAACGGAAATAGTGAAAATATGGCAAAAAATGGGATTGATTACCATATTGAGTCAAGGTGGAGCCGGTAGGGGACTTTATGTGTTGCATACAACACCAGTTACTTGTTAATTCAGTATTTTAATTTAACACAGAGTTGTTGTCCAGTATGATAAGTAATGAATAACACATGCATTAATAGTAAGATTCTTCATTGTCAAAAATGGCACAAGCCACATATTGTAATTTTATACATTTGGGCTCCTTTTTGTATCACCTGCTGTAAGCAGAGGTGACACATAGGGATAACTTTTCCATCATCAGTCTCTTTGTCTGTCACACTTTTTATGCCTCCACCACTTATTTGGGGCATATAGATTTGCCTTTGTCCATCCATCCGTACGTACGTACTTCCGTCAGTCCCGAAAGATTGTCCAGAGCATAACTCAAAGGCTATAAGAGGTATCAACATGAAACTTCATAGGTAGATAGAGCTCCATAAAGAGAAGTGCAGTGCACAAGAACCATAACTCTTTTTTGTATGATTTAGGAGTTATTGCCCTTTGTTATTTTTCATACTTAAATTTTGTCTGAAGCATAACTAGAAACCTATAAGAGGTATCAACACAAAACTTCATATGTAAATATTTTTATGCCTCCACCACTTATTGTGGGGTGGGGGCATATAGACTTACCTTTGTCCACCCATACATCAGTCCATCCATCAGTCAGTACATCTGTCCCAAAAGTTTGTCTTGAGCACAACATGAATACTAATACTGGGATTAAGTAATTTGGAGTTATTGTCCTTTGTTCTGAAAGTTAGTCCAGAGCCTAACTTGAATACAAATACAGGGATTGACTTCAAAGTTGATATTTATTCAGCATACATACTGAAAAAGTGCTAGAGAAAATATTGGTGTAGTTACTGCAGCTATGAAAAGGTTGAGAACAAAACCAACCAACCGATGTTTAATTGGCTATAGCAGGCCAAAAATGTTCATATTGTATATTTTAAATTTGATTAAAAGCATTGAATGACCTTTTCCCTTGTACATTTTTGTTACTTACTTCCTTCAATCATCTTCTCCTGGCTAGAAACATATTTCAGATTACCGTCACAGGTCGCTTAGTGGTTAGAGCGTCTGCCTCTGGAGCAGGAGGTCGTGGGTTCGATCCCCGGCCGTGACATACCAAAGTCGATAAAAATGGTACTGGTATAGCTCCCTTGCTTGGCGCTCAGTATAAGGGTGGTTCCAGAACTGGTTGGCCCGGTGTCAGGATAATGTGACTGGGTGTGGTGACATTGCAGTGTGGCAGCACTATATCTGTCTCAAGTAGGCATAGTCTCCAAATGACTGAAATACTGTCGGTGGGACGTTAACCGCAACAACAAACAAACATATTTCAGATTTGTGACAAAGCACTTAGGTAGGGGCATTTGTGTCCTATGGATACATTTCTAGTTCCTTCACAGTTTAGCAGGTGACACACATGTTCCATAGAAAAGTCTTGTACATTTTATTGCATTCTATATACATGTAAGGAGTCTGACATATTCATTAAGAATATATGTTGGATCGCATCGTTGTCATGAACAACTTTGGCCCAAAAAAAAGAAAAGAAAAAAGAAAAAAAAGAAGATGAGCTGTGGCATCCCTGTGTGATTTTCATAGAAGTGCGTTTGGCTTTGAGGTTGTCAAGCTAAATGTGGCCATATAATTAACAGAGTTTGAATTTAGCCAGATTTTGCACTTGCTATTTTTAGCAAGTAGTATTATTTTTACTTGCTAAATGAAACACAACTTGCAATTTTAAAATTTTAAATTCTTTAATTGTAAATGTCAGTTTTAACACACAATGCAAAAGTGTGAACCATAGCATAAAGTGAAAACAAACTGAGCATGTAATTTTAGTTTCGGGCCCCATATGGCAGAGTGGTGGGTATTTCTGTCTTTCTCCAGATATACACCATCTTGTAACTGCAAGCTTTGGATCATAGTTCTTTAACTCAACATTAGCTACTCTATTTCCATTTGCAAAAAAAACAAATACCTGAAATTGTATCTCGCATTTATAAATTTCCTCTCGCACTAAGCAAGAATGCGAGCTTAAATTCGAACCCTGATTAAGTACTGTTACAACAGTGGAAAACTCAAACACCAATAACAAATGGTGCTGGTTTAGTTTGCTTGCTTGCTGTTCATTATATACAGATGTACAGATGGTTCTAGTATCAGGATAATGTGACTGGTAGTTGTGTCATGCCACATGTCTACTACAGTGACTGGTAGTTGTGTCATGCCACATGTCTACTACAGTGACTGATAGTTATGTCGTGCCACATGTCTACTACAGTGACTGGTAGTTGTGTCATGCCACATGTCTACTACAGTGACTGGTAGTTGTGTCGTGCCACATGTCTACTACAGTGACTGGTGGTTGTGTCGTGCCACATGTCTTAATACAGTGACTGGTAGTTGTGTCGTGCCACGTGTCTACTACAGTGACTGGTAGTTGTGTCGTGCCACATGTCTACTACAGGATAATGTGACTGGTAGTTGTGTCGTGCCACATGTCTACTACAGTGACTGGTAGTTGTGTCATGCCACATGTCTACTACAGTGACTGGTAGTTGTGTCATGCCACATGTCTACTACAGTGACTGGTAGTTGTGTCATGCCACATGTCTACTACAGGATAATGTGACTGGTAGTTGTGTCGTGCCACATGTCTACTACAGTGACTGGTAGTTGTGTCATGCCACATGTCTACTACAGTGACTGGTAGTTGTGTCATGTTACATGTCTACTACAGTGACTGGTAGTTGTGTCATGCCACATGTCTACTACAGTGACTGGTAGTTGTGTCATGCCACATGTCTACTACAGTGACTGGTAGTTGTGGCATGCCACATGTCTACTACAGTGACTGGTAGTTGTGTCATGCCACATGTCTACTACAGGATAATGTGACTGGTAGTTGTGTTGTGCCACATGTCTACTACAGGATAATGTGACTGGTAGTTGTGTCGTGCCACATGTCTACTACAGTGACTGGTAGTTGTGTCATGCCACATGTCTAATACAGTGACTGGTAGTTGTGTCGTGCCACATGTCTACTACAGTGACTGGTAGTTGTGTCGTGCCACATGTCTACTACAGTGACTGGTAGTTGTGTCATGCCACATGTCTTCTACAGTGACTGATAGTTGTGTCGTGCCACATGTCTACTACAGTGACTGGTAGTTGTGTCATGCCACGTGTCTACTACAGTGACTGGTAGTTGTGTCATGCCACATGTCTACTACAGTGACTGGTAGTTGTGTCATGCCACATGTCTACTACAGTGACTGGTAGTTGTGTCATGCCACATGTCTACTACAGTGACTGGTAGTTGTGTCGTGCCACATGTCTACTACAGTGACTGGTAGTTGTGTCGTGCCACATGTCTACTACAGGATAATGTGACTGGTAGTTGTGTTGTGCCACATGTCTACTACAGGATAATGTGACTGGTAGTTGTGTCGTGCCACATGTCTACTACAGTGACTGGTAGTTGTGTCATGCCACATGTCTAATACAGTGACTGGTAGTTGTGTCGTGCCACATGTCTACTACAGTGACTGGTAGTTGTGTCATGCCACATGTCTACTACAGTGACTGATAGTTGTGTCATGCCACATGTCTACTACAGGATAATGTGACTGGTAGTTGTGTCATGTCACATGTCTACTACAGGATAATGTGACTGGTAGTTGTGTCATGTCACATGTCTACTACAGGATAATGTGACTGGTAGTTGTGTCATGCCACATGTCTACTACAGTGACTGGTAGTTATGTCGTGCCACATGTCTACTACAGTGACTGGTAGTTGTGTCATGCCACATGTCTACTACAGTGACTGGTAGTTGTGTCATGCCACGTGTCTACTACAGTGACTTGTAGTTATGTCGTGCCACATGTCTACTACAGTGACTGGTAGTTGTGTCGTGCCACATGTCTACTACAGTGACTGGTAGTTGTGTCGTGCCACATGTCTACTACAGTGACTTGTAGTTGTGTCGTGCCACATGTCTACTACAGTGACTGGTAGTTGTGTCGTGCCACATGTCTAATACAGTAACTGGTAGTTGTGTCGTGCCACATGTCTACTACAGTGACTGGTAGTTGTGTCGTGCCACATGTCTACTACAGGTAGTCAGCATGATATCATAATCATGTAGACAAGTGTCTTCAAATGATTCAATATACGTTGCTTAGATGTAAAAGCCAAGTAAACATTTTTGCAAGAGCAAAGTGCCTTCTGTAGAACTGTCAGAGTAGAAATCAATAATACCAATCAATGACTTAATATATATGATAATAAGGGATTAAAATATTGACACACAGAGGGTGTTGTCTCTTTGTTCAGTAGTATCTTAATGTCACTGTTTTCTTCACCATTATCATTGTCATTCTCTTTTTATGTTGCAATATCTCGAACAATATCTGGTGTTGAAATAAATGCATGTTATTAAACGACATCTTTTCTTCCACCATACAGGTCTTCAAAGCCTTTGAAACCTCTTGGAATGGAAAATCAAAGGTAAAGTCTGACCACTACATTATATGATGTTGTTAATGTTTTTTGTGTGGAAATGTTACACACAGAGCAGGGCTTATAATTTATTCCAAGTGTGTTTAAGTTAACTTTACCTTTATTATACCCCAAGATGAGAAGTATATAGGGGTTATATAGGAATCATGTCTGTTTGTTGGTCCGTCTGTAGTAGACAAGATTTATCTGCACTATTTCATAGCCACCACTGGTCTGGTTTTGATTTAACTTCACAGAATTTAAGTATCCGAAGTATCAAGCCAAGTTGCGCATATCGTTGGCACGTCATGATTAGCTTGATTTAATTATAGCCCTTTGTTGTAGTTCTTGAATATATTTTGTCCACACTATTTCATAGCCCCAACTGGTTTGATTTAACTTCACAGAACTAGTAATTACCAAGCCAAGTTGTGCATATTATTGGCACATCATCACTGGCTTGATTTTAAACAAGTTATGGCCCTTTATTATACTAAATATATTTTGTCAATGCAATTTCTCAACTATGTTATACCGGTACTTGATATATTTTGTCCATGCAATTTCTCAGTTACCATCAGTCTGATTTTGATTTAACTTCTTAACATTTACAAGTATCAGGTCTAGTTGTGCATATAAATGGCACATCATCACTGGCTTGATTTTAAATGAGTTACGGCCTTTAGTTATATTTATAAGCTTGAATATTCAAAGAATACATGAGCTATTGCAATCCCCCTGTTTTGCATGCAAGTTACTATCTCGCTTATATGTCAAATTATGCAAGTTTTGCATGCAATAGAAAATTTAGTTACAGTTTTGTGTGCAAGCTACTATGCAGCTTATATCTCAATAAACATTCAATGTATTGACTTGAAAATTTAGGAATATGTTAAGGGGCATCAGACAACCAAAGTAGATAACTCTTGACCAAATTAAATACAAAATATGGCCCCTTATTAACTTGAAAATTTTGGTTAATGTTTTGCATGCAAGGTTTTTTCATCCATTTATCTCAGCATCCAGGCATGGGATTGATTTGAAACATTTTTAATATGTTTAGGGGTATCCTACTATCATGGCAGATACTTCTTGATGGAATATATTACAATTTATGGCCGCTTTTAACATAGAAATTTTGGTTAAAGTTTTGCATGAAAGGAATTGCATGCTTATTTCTCAGTAACCAGGCATAGGATTGATTTAAAACTTCTTTAATCTGCTCAGTGGTGTCATACTATAGAAACAGTTTGAGATTGCTGTGTTATCTTTTTATTCACTTCACAGCAGTTATAAGTACCAAGCCATAATGCACATATTCTAGGCATGTCATGCTCGCTTTTATTTTCTCTGAGTTATGCTCACTTGGCATATTTTTTTAAGTTCGTCAGACATTACTTTTATAGGGAAAACTGATTATTAGTCTATAGGTTTGCACTCCGTCCGTCAGTCACACACGTTTTCCGGACTTTTTTTCTAAACGCTTGCAGATATTCATCTAATTTTTGGTGTGTGAGTCTACCACCATGACTTACAGATCAAGTTTGAGTTTCGTTCCAGTCCATTGATTTTTGATGGCATTACGACCCTTGGAATTAGAAAATTTCTTAGCAGTTTTCCAGACTTTTTTTCTCAGGTTCGAGTTCGTTTTTGATTCACTGATTTTTGACGACATTGTGGGCCCTGGACTTACAAAATTCTGTACATGCTGAATTGGACTCATTATTATTAGCTGGATGTTGTTATATAACTGAAATAAACAGTTTGTGTGTGTGTTGGGGGGTCTTAGTTTTCCATTTGCCGGTAGGGGACTTAGTATTGCCTAAGCAATACTTTCATAATACTTGTTTTTGTAGAGGTTTGATATAATTTTTGTCTTTGTATTAATTATATTCTTCAGTCAGTGCATGCTTAACTGATTAATCTTGCCTGATTGTTTGTTTTTCAGGAGAATAAAAAGCCTTCCAAACAGTCAGCAAAGGAAGACAAGAACCAACGATCTATAGCCTCCTTCTTTAAACCAAAGCCATCTTGAAATGAAACAAGTTGTTGATTTTTCTTTACTTTTATCTTATGCCATACAGGTACTGACATTTTATGTTATTTTGTTGTCTGTGCTACATGCATATACCCGTACACGAAACATGCTTGAAAACTGGTACATGCTTGTGAGAGACATTTACAAGAACATTTTCGCACTGAATTTTCACATGTAGTCCAAATACACATCAAAGTTGAAGCATTACATTCATGTTCTTGTTTTGAATCTTGTGTACTTTGAAATATGAATGATAATCATTAAGAAGTGGTCCTAAACTTTTTGATAAAATTTTATACTTTTTTAAATCATGGTTTTGATTTATAAATATTTCCTGGCCATTAACTTTAAGGATTTGGATACTTGTTATTTTCCTATTGCATGATATATAATCAGTATTTATATTTTTAAAATAATAAGCCTTCATATATTTTAGAATGTCATTTTTTGTTGCTTTTTTTTTTTTTTCAATCCCATCCAAACCTTTTTCATTATTATAAATGAAAATACAGGTGTTTTTAGGAATGTCCGTCATTCATTGTGTGTCGTGTGTCTACAATTTCAACATTCTTCTCTAAAACTACCAGATGGATTTTCATCAAATTTTGCCAAAATGATACTTATGATAGCACAATGCAAATTCATATTTTTTTTTAATTCTATGAAAACTCCTGTTGCCATGGCAACAAGAAGGGATAATCTTTTAAATGCTTTTTCTCAGAAATAAATAGACCTACAGAATTGATATTTGGTACATAGCATCAACTCATGTTGCCTCAACATCAGTGCAACATTTTGCCACTGAGGTCACAATGGGCAACGCCAGGGACGACACCCGGATTTTTTTATATAGAACTACATAGGGAATTCTTGAAAAATCTTCCGATATCCATTCCATTGGTTTTTACCAAATTTCACTAAAATGATACTTATGTTTGCCTGAGGCTATTTCCTAATTTTTATTGAATTTCATGAAGAACTTAGGTTGCCATGGCAACCAGAAGGCATAACTTGAAAATTTGTTTTCTCAGAAGCATTCAGACCTACATATTTGATATTTGGTACATAGCATCAGCTCATGGTACCTCAACACTATCAACAAATATTTGCATCGGGGTTTACATGAGGCCACACCCAGATTTTGTATGGGAGTAAGTAAGGAAAACGAAAAATCTTTACTTCTGAAACCATTGGTTGGATCATGAAGAACTTTGGTTGATAGGGAACCCATAAGGCATAACTTTAAAATGCCTTTTTCTCCGAAACATACAGACCTACAGCTTTGATATTTGGCAAATAGTATCCTCTCATGGTTCCTTTCTACAGCAAACCAAGTTCAGGTGAGCGATTTAGGGACATCTTGGCCCTCTTGTACTGTTTTATTAATAACCAGCTAATCACGTATCATTTCCCGGCTTGCACTAGTACTTTGTGCCTAGCCTCGAAAAATCTTGCCTCAGCTTGTATCCCAGATCCATAGTCATTAAGCAATGCCACTGGATTAGATGCTGCCGGGAATTTAGGTTACAGTCCTCGCAAAGTCACTCGGATTGACTGTTGTCATCGTTACTCAAATTTCAAAGACATGCCTACTTATACATCTTGTATCTCTGCAAGAAAAGTGGTTTGAGAAGCCGTGGTTTGGATAAATAAAAGACAGAATGTTAAAGTTAAAATGTAGCTTAAGATAATTCACATTGATCAGAAAACGTAAATGTTTGTGCCTGATTGGCATTTTTCATTTAAATTCACGATAAACAAGTAACTGGTGTTGTATGCAACACATAAAGTCCCCTACCGGCTCCACATTGACTCAATATGGTAATCAATCCCATTTTTTGTCATATTTTCACTATTTCCGTTACCATAGCAACCACAATTTTAGTCGAAGAACCAAAAATAAAATGACGTGCATAATCTACACATTGCCATCTAGTCATATACCAAGTTTCATCAAGTTAGCTTGCTTAGTTATCGCGGGATACCATTTTTTGCCATATTTTCACTATTTCCGTTACCTTAGCAACCACAATTTTAGTCGAAGAACAAAAATAAAATGACGTGCATAATCTACACATTGCATCTAGTCTAACCAAGTTTCATCAAGTTGTTTTTTGCCATATTTTCACTATTTCCGTTATCATAGCAACCACAATTTTAGTCGAAGAACAAAAATAAAACGACGTGCATAATCTACACATTGCCATCTAGTCATAAACCAAGTTTCATCAAGTTAGCTTGCTTAGTTATTAAGTTATCGCTGGATCCAGATTTGAGCGGACAGACAGACGGAGGGCAAACCTATAGTCCCCTCCGGTGTGAAAACCGGTAGGGGACTAATAAGGCGTTAACAGGGCCAACAGTTTGTCAGCAGGACACTATTTGTAGGCTTTGAAAATATAAACTTGATTTTATCCAAAAATTGGTTTGGAAATATAAAAACCGGACAAATACGCACTATATCCACTGCGTCTCGCGCTAGTATGACCTGTCGACTCCAACTGATGTCGCTTTTTCCGATTTAACGGTGTGAACGATGTACTTTGAGATTGCTGTTATCTACTCATTTGACCTATTTTCATGAATATTAAAGCTCATTTTTTTGTTTTATGAACTTCTAAACCCCAAATAAAACACAGCCTATCGTTACCGTGGCATCTGCACAAGTAAGTTAAATGCATATTGTAGATCTACCTTGTCAAATATTATCCACGATGCAGCTCCATCAGGAAAAATAATTAGAGAACACCGAGGAATAATGCAAACCTTATACATGTACTTCTACATTCACCGATACCGCTCAAATTTTGTATATGCATTAAAAATGACGTTTGGATGTGCGTGACACCGTTGAATTTATATGCACCTTATAGAATGACAAGAGTTATGGCCCCTGAATGGACATAGATTATCCTTTGCGCACCTGCGGTCGATCTATTCAGCGAATGCCTGTAGCGTATGAAACTGGTAAAAACATTGATACCTCAAAAACGGTCGAGACTTTACAGCGATTGCCTGCATTATGACGAGAGGGTGCCTTTTCTGTAGGTTTAAAACAGGACACGAGATTTGACCTATCTTCAGGAAATAAGCATATTGAACATTGTTAAAATGAACCTAAAATATCGTGATGCCAACTACGACATTACTGCACTGATTCTGCTCAAATTTTGCATATGCATTAATGACGCGTAAATGTGTGCGACATATTTTTAAGAAAGAACTATGTTTCCTGTTTGGACGTTGGACATTAAAAACGATTTTACAGCGTTCTATAAAAAAGCCACTGCATGACAGAGATATTCATCACATCCAGTGATAATTCTAGTTTGTTCTCAAACCATTTTTAAGAGGCCACGTGAGCTAGTGCACCCGTCTTCTGACGCCATACTCATCTGACCACTGCTTAGTATATGTCTATGGTAGTTTGGGATTTAAATGAAAAGGAAAAAAATCTCCGTCATTACTGATATTGTGAATGAAAAGAAACTTTCGCTTGAAAAAAAAAAAAGATGTAACCAGCTGTGCGTAAAGGCGACCGTTAACGTTGAGAAGCTACCCTGCTTACTCTTACTATATCTATATACTATATCAATCCGCTCACGTTAGGTACTGCCCGCCACTGGTGAGAAAAATGGACAGTCAGAACGTGGCCCTTCGCTCACAGGGCGAGTGTTCTGCCCACTTGGCTACGAACAGCTTGCACAAATACTGTCCACCTTGTCATTATACGTATTGAAAGAAATTCAAAGATTGACACACTTTTGGGACATAAAATATATTCGGCCTTAACGATTAAATATTTTTGATTAACACGTCTTACATTCATGTAGTAGGTGGTCACGTGTCAATCATTTAATCATCGATCGTTAAGCAAGCATTCAGCAGCCTTCGGAGTCGGCCCAGACGCTCACGTGCCACACAGGAAGCGGTATGGACGAACGCAGCAAACGACATGGAAACTACGGAGTTGTAGTGTGTCTGGCGACATGCTTTGTCGGTAACTAATTTTCAGTAGACTGAATTTCTAGATTCTAAAAAAATACTTTGGTTGATTTTTTATACGACGAAATAATGTATATTTATGTAGGATTACGGCTGACATTGCTTTACAATATTGGCATTTAGAACAAACTATAAATATATATTTAATTTGGTATTTATTGGCATGCTAATTTAATAACAAATATAGTACCAGGTAAATCTAAAAAAAAACGGTTAGAGAGTTTTAGTTTTGACAAGATCAACCAAAATACTTATTAGAAACTTTGGATAACATTTGTAATAGTTCTCTAATTATGCAGATCAGTATTGATATTTTGACTTTGCACCCAGAGCAGAAAAAATGGCAAAACAAGTGTTATAAAATGGATTAGGTAGGATAACAGTTTATAACATATTTTAAATATTTCGATACCATTATTTAAGAGGGTTGGTTTGAAAACATTTTTTTTCTAAAAATGAAAGAAAAAAATAATACTCGTGTATATGTAATATATTCAATAATATATACTAATTAAGTTACCAAGAAAGGATGTACGGGAATGCAACCACTGTATAACCAGATAGTCGACGAGTTTACTTACAAGATAGTTAACGCCTCTGACTTAAACATAATAGTTGATGAAATATTGAAACTTACAAAGTGATCTATCTAATTCAGTTTGATAATTAAAAATAGAATGCACACGATCTTTCTCTCTCTCTCTCCCCCCCCCCCCCCCCCCCCCCCCCCCTTTCTACTTTTGAATTAATGTTATTAAACAAGTGTACACGATCGACGATAATTATATTGACATGCTCTGTGATATTTCCTCTCTTTTTTAACTCTTCTCTGAAAATGTTTTTTTTCCCCATTGCTTTTCACGCATGTACGTATTTATGTTTACCATTGTTTATGGCTATGAATATGCATATTGCTATTTTATGCCAATAAAGATATTGAATTGAATTTGATTAAATAGATTTGAATGCTGAAATTCACACATCGCATTGCTTGATATCTAAATGTGGACGTTGTCATGAATCTCCACGGGTATCCCTGAATTTTGTACTAGATACTAAATCCATTCCAGTTTACTTTTATACTCGCCTTAATCGAGTGAAAATTATAATAGATAATTTGTGGAGATAAATGATTTATCTTCAGCCGGATCTAAGAATATGTTAATAGTGATCCCTTTTGTCCGTCGTCCGTCCGTGCGTACGTGCGTCCCGCGTCAACAATTTTCTTTAAACGACATCTCCTCCTATGCTAATGAGCCAAATTGAATGAAAATTGCCTGTGATGTTCCTTGCATGAAGCTCTACCAAAGTTGTTCAAATGGTTCCGGTTTGTTGCATATCTGGGTCACAGGAGCTAAAAACAGATTTTTAAATGAAATCTTTAAATATCTTTTTCTCCGAAACCGCAATGCCTAGAGCTTAGATATTTGGTATGTGGCATTGTCTTATGGACCTCTACTAAGGTTCATCATGTAATGGCCCTGGGGTCAAAATTGGCCCTGCCCCAGGGGTTATTTGATTTTACATAAAATTACAGAGGAAAAGCTAGAAAAATCTTCTTGTCAGAGACTACAAGGAGCTTAGATATTTGGTGTATAACATGGCCTAGTAGATCTCTACCAAGTTTGTTCAAATCATGACCCTGGGGTAAAAATTGGCCCCGCCCCAGGGGTCACTTAATTTTATATATATAGACTTATATTGGAAAAACTAGAAAAATCTTCTAGTCAGAAATCACAAAACCTCTATCAAGTTGGTTCAAATCATGGCCCTGGGGTCAAAATTGGTTCTGCCTTAGGGGGTCACTTGATTTTACATAAGACTTGTATAGGAAAACCCTCAAAACATCTTCTTGTCAGAAACCACAATGCCTGGAGTTAATATGTTTACTAGTGGACCTCAACCAAATCTGTTACAATCATGGCCCTGGTGTTAAATTTGACCCCTCCTTACGGGTCACGTGATTTTATATAAACTTATTAGAGCTATGACCTTCAAAATTTAGATGGCAGGTACAGTTTTTGTGTGGAATTTAGATGATCTTGCTGTACTTCTGCATGATTATGTACATTCAGTATGATTCGTAATACAATAATTGGCAATGAAAGCAATGTTTCTCTGGTGAGCGATTCAGGGCCATCTTGGCCCTCTTGTTAAACAATTCACATTCTATATATGTTTACTACGGTGTAAGATGGCGATAGTAGAACAGAGTTCAATTAAACAATTGATAGATTGACAAATTAATAATGCCCCAGGGTCGAGTGGGCTGTTCGCCCCCATCTATGTTAGTGACTGGCACGTGATGGACGTCAATGTGGACTCCACCACCAGAAAGACATTTGACCACAACTTCGGCGTGCTTCCTGTCAAAGCGGAGGTACAGGTAAAACAAATGTCATATTCTAGTTTTCTTAATTCAAACGTTTTCTAATTTAATTCTGTGATTCTTGTTATCTTAGTTTTCATTTGATTTTATAATGTCATTAACATTCTAAGTTGCCGGTATACATGTTCATGTTTTAAAATATTTAGGAGTCGAAACCAATAAAGAATTGGATTTTCATTCGCACAGTTTTGGCGAGATCAAACTTTATTTATTTATTATTGGACATATCGATTTGATTTATTGATTTATTCATTGTCGACTTTATCAAACATTGACATATACTTAGTTATTAATGACTTGATCAAACTTATGTTACATAATTTTAACTCGACCGAACATTATTTCCTTTATCACTTGATCGAACTTCATTTTACTTCTTGTTGACATGATAGAACTTCACTTTTGATTTGATCGGAATTTATTTACTATTGCCTTGATCGATTTTTTTTAAATATTGCTGATTTGTCAAAATTAGGATGCAACTATAACTTGAGTAAGCATGGGTCCTTGTGTCTTCGAGATAACTAGGTACCACATCAGATAATTTGCGTATTACTAATCAATGTATGCTATACCAGAGTAAAGTAATGCACTTTTTTAAAATTTTGTAAATACTTCCAAAAACCTGTCATTTTTCTGGTTTCCGATAGAATCCTATTTTACTCAGTATTTCTCTCTCTACTGATCTAACGATCTATAAACTGTTGAATAAAACGTATGGTTATTAATCAATCCATTCCTGATCGAATAAATATCGCTACAGTCCCGATGGCAATCTCTTACATTCAATAAGCGTCTCTTGAGACGGATCAGAGTTGATTTTAATCTTAGATTTGTAATATCATGAATAACTTGATAATTAGTCAGTATTGCATTCTAATGATTACTGGCTTCGCTGAGTAGATCATGTAGGAAAAATAATACCTGAATAATGAATGTCTGTAAAATAAATAACATATAGATCGAGGTTATGATACTTGTTGCATTGGTCGTCGGACTTTTAATTTAAATGTCATCTTGTTATGCTGATTTATATGCCTTTTTTTATATCGAAGTCATATACGCTATTTGTCGGTGATATATATACCAGCAGTATACATTGTACAAGGTATAACTTTCTACTGCAGTTGTCGTGAGATTATATATTAATTGTCAATTTGTTATACTGAATGCATATAAGTTTTTTGGAATGATATATAGTAGCCGTAAAATAAATATAATATTTTAATTTATGATATATACACTTACATAACATTCTATGATAGCTGCTTCATTTGTTGTGGGACTATATATATTAAACGTCAATTCGTTATACTGAAGTCAAATACTGTACGTTATTTGTCAGTGATATATATTATCAGTTAGATGAGTATAACATTATTCGTTGATGAGCCATTAATTTAATCACTGGAATTACTATGTACTACAAATTCATATACATGTACAATATATGTCAGTGATATATAGTAGCGGTATAACTTGCTCGCCAACGGTGCATTATGTTACTAAATTACATGTAAACATTATAATATGGCGTCATTGGAACTATGTGATGGTATTTAGTACTGTGACTACGATAATATGACTTAAATTATAAACACGTGCATATGCATGCATACACACACGAATACACACTCACGGACACACACGCACGCACGAACACAACCACACACAAACAAAAGTAGCATTATATCTCATATAACTGCGAATTATGATCTTAGATAACATTTTGTACATGCAATATTCGTAATTAATGTTGCAGTCCGTCATTTAATGAACTAATTGTACTTGTAAGAATTATATTTATTATATATTCACAAATGTTCTTCTTGCACCATAAATGTTAATTTATATTGTATAAGGTGACATTTAGGCCCGTTAGGCCGGGTGTATTTCTTTTGTATATGAATCACGTTATTATACACAAGTCACTAGAATAAAAGGTTATCATATCTTATAGATCGAAGTGATGTTCTACGCGCTCTTTTGCTATATAATTTTTTTTTATTTGAAAGACAGATTATAATTGTTTCTCCTTTTTTAGCTCACCTGAGCACAACGTGCTCATGGTGAGCTTTTGTGATCGCCTTTTGTCCGTCGTCCGTCGTCCGTGCGTACGTGCGTTCGTGCGTCCGTCGTCAACAATTTCTTTAAACAACATCTCATTTTTAACTACTCACTGGATTTTGATAAAACATCACAGGAATGTTCATTATGGGGCCCTTTACCAAAGTTGTTAAAATTATTTTGATTGGTCAAAAATCTAGGTCACAGGAGCTAAAAATAGATTTTAAAAATGAAAATTTTAAAAATCTTGTTCTCAGAAACCACAAGGCCTAGCCTTTTGATTTTTGGTATGTAGCATGATCTTATGACTCTCTACCAAGATTGTTCAAATTATGACCCTGGGGTCAAAATTGGCCGGGTCACTTGATTTAACAAGGCTAATATAGAAAAAAATATGAAAACTCTTCTTCTCAGAAACCACAAGGCATAGAGTTAAGATATTTGGTGTGTAGCATTGTCTATTGGATCTCTACCAAGTTTGTTCAAATCATGGCCCTGGGGTCATATTTGGCCCCGCCCCAGGGGTCACTTGATTTAACATAGGCTTATATAGGAAAAAAACATGAAAAAATCTTTTTCTAAGAAACCACAAGACATAGAGTTAAGATACTTGGTGTGTAGCATTGTCTAGTGGATCTCTACCAAGTTTGTTAAAATCATGACCCTGGGGTCAATATTGACCCCGCCCCAGGGGTCACTTTATTAAACATAGGCTAATATAGAAAAAAACTTGAAAAATCTTCTTCTCAGAAACCACAAGGCCTGGGGTTTAGATATTTGGTGTGTAGCATTGTCTAGTAGATCACAACCAAGTTTGTTCAAATCATGGCCCTGGGGTCAAATATGGCCCCGCCAAGGGGTCACCTGATTTAAAATAGGCTAATACAGAAAAAAAATTGAAAAATCTCTTTCTCAGAAACCACAAGGCCTGGAGTTTAGATATTTGGTATGTAGCATGATCTTATGACTCTCTACCAAGATTGTTCAAATTATGACCCTGGGGTCAAAATTGGCCCCGCCCCAAGGGTCACTTGATTAAACATAGGCTAATATATGTAAAAAAACTTGAAAAATATTCCCCTCAGAAACCACAAGGCATAGAGTTAAGATATTTGGTGTGTAGCATTGTCTAGTGGATCTCTACCATTTTGTTCAAATCATGACCCTGGGGTCAAAATTGGCCCCGCCCCAGGGGTCACTTGATTTAACATAGGCTAATATAGGAAAAACTTGAAAAATCTTCTTCTCAGAAACCACAAGGCCTGGGATTTATATATATGGTGTGCAGCATTGTCTAGTAGATCACAACCAAGTTTGTTCAAATCATGGCACTGGGGTCAAATTTGGCCCCGCCAAGGGGTCACCTGATTTACATAAGCTAATACAGAAAAAACAACTTGAAAAATCTTCTTCTCAGAAACCACAAGGCCTGGAGTTTAGATATTTGGAAATTGGCCAAGCACCAGGGGTCACTTGATTAAACAAAGGCTAATATAGAAATAACTTGAAATATCTTCTTCTCAGAAACCACAAGGCCTGGGGTTTAGATATTTGGTGTGCAGCACTGTCTAGTAGATCAAAACCAAGTTTGTTAAAATCATGACCCTAGGGTCAAAATTGGCCCCGCCCCAGGGGTCACTTGATTTAACATAGGCTAATAAGAAAAACTTGAAAAATCTTCTTCTCAGAAACCACAAGGCCTGGGGTTTATATATATAGTGTTCAGCATTGTCTAGTAGATCACAACCAAGTTTGTTCAAATCATGGCCCTGGGGTCAAATTTGGCCCCGCCAAAGGGGTCCCTGATTTTACATAGGCTTATATAGGAAAAAACTTGAAAAATCTTCTCAGAAACCACAAGGCCTGGTGTTTAGATATTTGTTGTGTAGCATTGTCTAGTGGATCTCTTCTAAGTTTGTTCAAATCATGGCCCTGGGGTCAAAATTGGCCCCACCCCAGGGGTGACTTGATTTAACATAGACTAATTTAGGAAAACCTGAAAAATCTTCTTCTCAGAAATCACAAAGCCTGGAGTTTATATATTTGGTATGTAACATGGGCTAATAGACCTCTACCAAGTTTGTTCAAATCATGAATCCGGCATTGTCTAGTGGATCTATACTTAGTTTGTTCAAATCATGGCCCTGGGGTCAAATTTGGCCCCGCCATTGTTCACCTGATTTTACATAGGTAATATAAAAAATTTTTAGAAAAAAAAAAATTGGCCCCGCCCCAGGGATCACTTGATTTTACATAGACTTTTTTTGGGAAAAAAACTAGAAAAATTTCTTCTCAAAAACCACAAGGTCTGGAGTTTAGATATTTGGTGTGTAATACGGGCTAATAGACCTCTACCAAGTTTGTTCAAATCATGACCCTGGGGTCAAAATTGGCTCTGCCCCAGGGTTCATTTGATTTTACATAGCCTAATGATACCAGGTGAGCGATCAGGGCCATCATGGCCCTCTTGTTTTCAAATCATTTCTTCCTTTCACAAATGGTCACCAATAGTCACCAAATTATTTGCAACTCATTTCTTTCATTCAGTTATACCTTCTTTTTTTACATCACTAATTTCTTTAACTTTAACTTTTATTTACAAATGCATAAGTCCTACCGTAGTAGGAAACATTAGCAGCACAAAAACATATAGATATATAAAGTACAATTAAATGCAATGGAAAACGGCTGGTGGGATTATTGATTATACTGGAATCACATTTAACGTAGATCTTTCGTAGAAATATACATATAAGGTATTTAGAAAAAAATGTTTTATATCAACTACTTTGTTAAATTTACGGTGTTTACATATAATTGTCATAGTCCAACTTCATTATACATGTATAGAATACCTTTTATCGTGGTTGAGAGAACTTGTGAGTAATACCCTTTTGTCGATTGTTTATTCACAGTATATTGATATCGTATTGAGTATTTTGAAAATAAAAGGTCTTTGAATTTTCATTAACTAGTTTGTTCCAGCTGACGGTCCTTCAGTCATATCTAATACCATGTATTCTATGGTCAAAGTCTTTCTTATTGATTTAGTCCCTCTCCTCTATCTCTTACGTCATTTTTTTTTCAAAGGTATGTTTATTTTAAAATTCGTCAATTCATGAAGTAAAGAAACACAAATATGGACTTTTGTGGACCATATGGGATATCGGGTTTGCTAAATAGGTTATCATCTTTAAATGAAGACGACTTACCAACTAACTTACACCATGTGAAATGACAGATATCTTTATTCTCCGTGCATATATAAGGACATACTGTTTTATTAGCTCACCAGAGCACAACGTGCTTAAGTGAGCTATAAGGATCAACCCGCGTCCGTCGTCGTGCGCCGTGTGTTGTCCGTTGTCAACAATTTGCTTTAAACGACATCTCCTCTGAAAATGCTTAACAGAATTTGATTAAACTTGGCAGGGATGATCCTTGGGTGAACCTTCACAAAGTTGCTAAAATAAACTTGATCCATGCGGAACTCTGATTGCCATGGCAACGGAAAGACAAAAAAAAAATGAAAACTTTAAATATAATCTCCTCTGAAACCAATGGCCAGAATTTAATTGCCTTTGGCACAAACGGTCACCTCATGAATCTCTACCATAATCGCTAAAATAAAGTTGATCCCTTGAAAAATGAGGTCCATAGCGGATCGTGTAGTTTCTTTATAGAAACGAATTGTTTCCAATAAGATGATGTACTCTGGTGAGCGATCTAGGGCCATATGGCCCTCTTGATTTTATATTAAACGTCAACCTTATCTCGTAAAACCTAGCTACCTAATTCACTGAAAGCAACAAACAAACCGATATAAATAAAACCATATTACCTTTACAACTGAAGTGCCAATATAAAAGACTGTGTTATTTTCTTTTTTGTTTTCTTTTTTTTCAGAATAACTTGAAAACTTGAACAAAACAACCCAAGCTTTAAGGCTCTGCTCAAACGATTGTGTGTTAAAATAAAACATTATGGCCCAATCACACATGCATTTAACTATCATTGATGATAAATCATATAATTATTTTGCTTAACTATTACAAGTTTCAAGTTTTTATTATGGTAAATCGGCAGCATTCTGCCTTTGATCAAGATATGCGGTACAACAGAAAAATGGCAAGTACATGTATATATAAAGTACAAGTTTTGTCATGTACAAAATACATTATCAAGTACAGATACAAATATACAGTATAGAACACATAAATTATCACGGAACAGTTAAATTACCATTATCATTCCAGCCCCCACCCATTTACGGTTTCATCTCATATAACAATTAAATAATATAAGACACCTAATTATAACTGAGATCAGGTACGATTAAAATGTCGCGACCGTGCCACACACACAAACACAAACACATATTCTTGCTGATGTTCTTGCATTTATATCATCTCTTAATTCAAAGCACAAATGCAATTTTACATCCAAATGATATTTCTATATACTTAATCAAATCATTGAAACGCATGCGTATTAAGTCTCTATCATTGCGAACAAGTATTCCTAACTTGAAGCATTTTCTCTAATACAAAACCTATTCAAATGATTGACGTAAACTAGAAACTGATAAATCAATGCTCTTCTTCATTGATATGTCAAGACAAATTATCGATTTGTGCAATTATATTCTTTTAGAAATTAAAGTTTCCTGACATATGAATAAATCAGTTCACATTTAATTCAGTTAATGAGCTTCCTTGGGAGGACCAGTGGCTGCTAGTATCTATAGAACCTGATGGGAACAGGAAATCGACCAAATAATTGGATAAAATTTATGACCTAGTGTTAGTTGATATAGGTGTTTTTATTGTGGGATGTCGATCATATAATAGCTATCAGTTAAAGGGATAAATACTCCTGCCACAACCCCTTGACTCAGTAACACAATAGTGTGTGTGTGTGTGTGTGTGTGTGTGTGTGAAACGCGACGGCTACTGATCCTTTGTTTTTCAGGTGGATCTTTTCATAACAGTAGATTTACTCTCTTAAGAAATACGTGTATTATTCATCCTCTTAGTGTTAAAAACGAATGAAACACTGATTTATGGTATTGATACTTTATCATGTGTAGAGGATAACAAGATTCTTTCCTTGCGTGTTCAGTCATAGCTTCCTTTAGGCAAAGTAGGCACATGTAATATGAAAAGTATATACATGCTAAAATCGGGCAGAAATTTAAAAAAAGGAGAGAATTTAATATAGAGAGTTGTAGGCTTTAATAGCGGATTTCTTATACAGTATTTTCATTTTACAAAATTTTGTCGAATATCGCCCGCGTATACCGAAAACACCAACAGTACAAAATAAAGCATAGCCTGGATATTAAGCTTAATAAGTTCGTTGGCGCCTGAAATTAGAAAAAAAAATAATAGGAAGGCCTACCTAGTTTATTATTAACCGGTCATTCCTTAACTACCAACTGTTTTTGTTCGAGTCATAACAAAGTACTGTCGAATGATCTCACCGTAAACTTTGAATATAGATTTCAAAAGTTGTTGGCACAAGCTTGCAAGTGTTGTTTAATTAATATTGTGTGTATATATGAACAGATTTCATCAAAACTTGTATACATGTTTTTTGTTTTTTTAGCTCACCTGAGCAGAGCTCAGGGTGAGCTGTTGTGATCCCGTGAGTGTCCGTCGTCCGTCGTGCGGTGTGCGTCGTGCGTCGTCAAACAATTTTTAGTGTTTACACTCTATCACCTTTATTTCTAAAGCAATCATCTTCAAACTTTATGACAATGTTTATGACCATAATGTCTCGGTTGAGTTCGATTAAAGCTGAGATCCGTCAATTAGGTCAGGAGTTATGCCCCTTTTAATATTCAAAAAATGCCATATTTCACGTTGTTTACACTCTAGCATCTTCATCTTTTGAGCAACCATCTTCAAACATTTTGGCAATGCTATGATCATAATGTTTCGATTGAGTTCGATTAAAGCTGTGATCTGTTGATTAGGTCAGGAGTTATGCCCCTTTTAATATAAAAAAAATGCCATATTTCACGTTGTTTACACTCTAGCATCTTCATCTTTTGAGCAATCATCTTCAAACTTTATGACAATGTTTATGACCATAATGTCTTGATTGAGTTTGATTATGGCTGAGATCAGTCGATTAGGTCAGGAGTTAAGTCCCTTTTAATATAAAAAAAATGTCAGATTTCACGTTGTTTACACTCTAGCATCTTCGTCTTTTGAGCAATCATCTTCAAACTTTATGGCAATGCTTATGACCATAAGGTCTCGATTGAGTTCAATTTTTGCTAAGATCCGTCAATTAGGTCAGGAGTTATGCCCATTTTAATATTCAAAAAATGCCATATTTCACGTTGTTTACACTCTAGCATCTTCATCTTTTGAGCAATCATCTTCAAACTTCATGGCAATGCTTATGACCACAATGTCTCGATTGAGTTTGATTATGCCTCAGATTAGTCGATTAGGTCAGGAGTTATGCCCCTTTTAATATAAAAAAAGCCATATTTCACGTTGTTTACACTCTAGCATCTTCATCTTTTGAGCAATCATCTTCAAACTTTATGGCAATGCTTATGACCATAATGTCTCGATTGAGTTTGATTATGCCTCAGATCAGTCGATTAGGTCAGGCGTTAAGCCCCTTTTAATATAAAAAAATGCCAGATTTCACTTTGTTTACACTCTAGCATCTTCATCTTTTGAGCAATCATCTTCAAACTTTATGACAATGTTAATGACCATAATGTCTTGATTGAGTTTGATTATGCTGTGATCTGTTGATTAGGTCAGGAGTTATGCCCCTTTTAATATAAAAAAGCCATATTTCACGTTGTTTACACTCTAGCATCTTCATCTTTTGAGCAATCATCTTCAAACTTTATGACAATGTTAATGACCATAATGTCTTGATTGAGTTTGATTATGGCTGAGATCAGTCGATTAGGTCAGGAATTAAGTCCCTTTTAATATAAAAAAATGCCAGATTTCACGTTGTTTACACTCTAGCATCTTCGTCTTTTGAGCAATCATCTTCAAACATTATGGCAATGCTTATGACCATAAGGTCTCGATTGAGTTCAATTTTTGCTGAGATCCGTCAATTAGGTCAGGAGTTATGCCCATTTTAATATTCAAAAAATGCCATATTTCACGTTGTTTACACTCTAGCATCTTCATCTTTTGAGCAATCATCTTCAAACTTTATGGCAATGCTTATGACCACAATGTCTCGATTGAGTTTGATTATGCCTCAGATTAGTCGATTAGGTCAGGAGTTATGCCCCTTTTAATTTAAAAATAATGCCAGATTTCACTTTGTTTACTCTCTAGCATCTTCATCTTTTAAGCAATCATCTTCAAACTTTATGGCAATGCTTATGACCATAATGTCTCGATTGAGTTTGATTATGGCTCAGATCAGTCGATTAGGTCAGGAGTTATGCCCCTTTTAATTTAAAAAATGCCAGATTTCACTTTGTTTACACTCTAGCATCTTCATCTTTTGAGAATCATCTTCAAACTTTATGGGGAGTTAAGCCCCTTTTAATATAAAAAATGCCAGATTTCACTTTGTTTACACTCTAGCATCTTCATCTTTTGAGCAAGCATCTTCAAACATTTTGCTATGACCATAATGTTTCGATTGAGTTCGATTAAAGCTGTGATCTGTTGATTAGGTCAGGAGTTATGCCCCTTTTAATATAAAAAATGCCATATTTCACGTTGTTTACACTCTAGCATCTTCCTTTTTTTTAGCAATCATCTTCAAACTTTATGACATTGTTAATGACCATAATGTCTCGATTGAGTTCAATTGTGGCTGAGATGGGCCATTTAGGTCAGGAGTTATGCCCCTTTTAATAAAAAAAATGCAAGATTTCACTTTTTTTATTCTCTACCAACTTCATTTTTTTTAACAATCTTTTTTAAACTTTAAGACAATGTTTATGCCCATAATCTCGCAATCGGGTTCAATCTTAACTGATATTGACTAAATTTAGGAGTTATGCCCTTTTCACCATAAAAAACAGATTTCACTTTTACATTCTAGCATCTTTATTTCTTAAGCAATCATCTTTCTCAGGTGAGCGATCAAGTGCCATCTTGGCCCTCTTGTATATTTTTTTTTTTTTTTTTTTTTTTTTTTTCGAAGAGTTATATGTTAATTAGAAACCGAACTGTTAAGGGCCAATATAACAATTGGGCCAATAATAATAAATGGTGTTCGGATATGTATTTTGTTAAAAATCAAAGCAGAGTACCAGAACAAGCAGCCAAAATGCTGATCACAGAGTCTTGAAGTTGCCATGGGCGAATCATATCGAACTTCGAGCCCACAATTCATTAAAAATTTGTTAAACCCGCATATTACGTGAACACAAACGAATAATCTCGGCTATCTGCTAAATGCAACATGTCCGAAATGTGACGAGAACAATGATGAGGGAATCACAAATCCGAGTAAAGCCAAAAGGTTAAACGCACATGGTCGATCAAGACAATCGATATTTCTTGGAACGTGGGAGAATACAAACGAAACGGCGGCCCATGGACGAAACGTGCTTGCCAATTTAGACATTTCTAACTGGTACACCACCAAATTAATAACTATGTATTTTCAAAATACTGTAGGTCGGACACACCATCACTAACGTGCCTCCGGGAGTACTAATCGTCCTTTATAAATGAGGTTATATATACAAATGCTTGGTTAAAGCTGGAGACTTTTTTTTTTTTATGTTTGATATTATGCTTTGTGAGAAAGCACTTTGGAGTCCAACGCACTATGAGATACGACCTCATAGTGCGTTACGCACTTTGTGGTCAGAATTTGACCCCAAATTGTGTTGCATTGTTGCATTACTACTTCCGGTAGAATGAAGTCTAACTTTGGGGTCAAAACTTTGAAAATATGTTTATAAAATAGATTATATTTGAATGAACAGAGGTAGTTTCGACAAGTTTTTTTACCGGTCTTTGCAATGGATTTGCTGATATAAAATGACTTAAGGAGCGTTATATGATTTTTTTAGACAAAATTTACAATTTGACATGAACAAAACAGTCGAGTTTTGCAATTTGACAGGAGTAAAAAAATCAGTTTTACCAATTTGACATGAATTAACACATTCTCTTTCTACAGCACCTTGGTGTTGTGATATAAAGACGTCGCTGAATCTGGCCTAATCTATGTACAAGTTATTGTTATACCACATTCTAAACTGCAGACCTTACGTGAGAGATGTTGCTTACTTTACATGCTTTAGCTAAGATAGTGTAGCAAAGTACATCAATACATGTGTAGATATTGTTTCTTGCTTATGTTGGAGTTTTCTCTCTAAACAGACAGACGGTTTCAGTAAGAACTATTTTTGAGCTAACATGCTCAACCGGTAAAATATATTCAATATTTTACCTGTAGCTTTGTACTTTACACTGTTATATTGATTTGTTTTTCCATAATTAAATTTGGAAATGAAGGTTTTGATATGTTCATATAATGCTATAGTTAAGTAATATTCATTCATACTTTCTTCCTTTCATAATTTTGTCTCAGCCACGTGATGCATTCTTTGTTTGTCTGTCATAGATACGTGTAATAAAAACGCCAGAGTATCATGACATGTTTAGCGTGTCTGCAATCAAGTCAGTATCTGAATATATTGTCAGCTATTTATTAGATGAATATGTCAAAAATCATATTCCTAGAACAGCTAAAGCTGTGTCGTGACATGACGCGCCCGAACGGCCACTCTAGATTACTGTCAGATTTGTCAACTTGTCATATATATCTTTTGAACTTCTAAGAAGGTTTTATGGCGAAGCAAAAAAGTGGTCGAACTATTGACAAGAACTTGTATCAAAGTGTATTCAATTTATTATAAATGAAATTATGTTAAGCTGCTTTATGAAACATAAGATTATATGTCATTTTCTCTTTTATTGACAATAATGAAAATTGGTCGTCTAGTTCAGTGGACTGGCAAAACCACCGACTTTATTGCAACAAAAATGATCTCACGTTTAATGCAGAAGTAATTCACTTATATATGCAATCTATAAATGCTATTTATGAGTCCAATATCAAGTATGATGTTCGGTCAGTAGTTAACTACACTGTACTATTCAGAATTTGCTAGGCACCACATATCATGTGTCCCTGTGATGAACTTGCTATATTTGTCAATATCTCTTGAAATTTTACATCCATCCTTTACAAGCTTAAACCTTTGATCTCAGAATATAATATCTAATTAAGCGGAATTATAACGTAAAGTATTCGCAGAAATGCGAATTTTCGTTAGATGTTGACGGATGCAAACGGCGTTATATTTGAAGGAAAGGGTTCATATGTAAAATAAGTTTTTTTAAGAACAATAAAAGACATTAAGTATATTATTCCTAGAGACGTCCGAAAACCATTCCTGTCGAAAATTGTTAATTACCCTCTGTTTAAAAACAAATATTAACACAGGAATATGAATATTGGTTGGATTATTACAGACTTCTGAAAAACCATACTGGTTTAATGAAGTTTTAACTTTATAAGGTCAGCTATTCTCGTTCGACAGTGAGTTTATATATGCAATTTTATGCCCCCCTTCGAAGAAGAGGGGGTATATTGCTTTGCTCATGTCGGTCGGTCCGTCGGTCCGTCGGTAGACCAGACCATGTCCGAGTGATAACTTAAGTTCTATTTGACCTTTAAGTCTCAAACTTCATGTTTTGCTCATGATTAGTAGATGATCCCTATTGATTTTGGTGTCATTACCTCAAAGGTCAAGTCACAGGTCACATGTTGTGTATGTATAATACCAGACCTTGTCCGAGTGATAACTTAAGTTCTATTTGACCTTTAAGTCTCAAACTTCTTGTGGTTGTTGCTCACGATTAGTAGATGACCCCTATCGATTTTGGTGTCAACATCCAAAGGTCAAGTTCACAATGTCACGTTAAATTTCATTAATTCTTATAAATATTTTGAATGATTTAAGCACTGTCTGACTAATAACTCAAAATCTCATTGTGTCTGGTTTTATTTCAGTAAATGTTTAGTTCCACATTTTAGCACATTATATTTTCACTCAAATTTTTGAAGTTTGAGAATTTTTTGTGACAAGCCAACATTATGAAGGCAAACTCCTTGCATGTAATATAGCTATATACATATTATGGCATATGAGGGGGGCATATATGTTTCACAAACATTTCTTGTTAATATTAAATTATCGCTTTTCTGAACTTTAAACCAGTATTTTATCATTTGCACATATCTGTTGATATAAAGGGGATATCTAACCAATTCGCCATAATCAACCGCATTACATGCATTTTGACTAACACCTAAAGGCGCTTTTCAGAAACGTAAATGTAAACCCTTAATGTCCTAGGATTTTGTAAAACCCCGAATAGGAACAGAACATACATTTTATTCTTGACTAAGGCAATACAAGCTTATCGTCATACACAGTAAAATATATACAAAAAACACATGACAAGCAGTAAACGTAGATGTGAAATATACTATACAGTATCAATTAGCCATCTGATATGAAAATATTTACTTAGACTATAAATTAGTGAGAATGTTGTTTTCTCTCTTTACTAAAGGACAAAAACACATTGATATATATCTATTTATGAAAGACAAGGTATATATGGCATTTACAAAAGAAAATCTCTTATTTTGAATGCTTTAATACAATACACAGCTAATTTATTTAATAATGGCTTGTTATAGGTTTGCAGTAACATAATATATTTTGACATACACGTTCGGGTGTAGTAATATTTTGGTATGTATTTATTTTTGATATTCATATAGACAGGACATTTAAGTATAAAAGGATATTCATCCTCTATATCGTTCATGCTACATAAAGTACATTTCCTTTCATTTCGTGGTATATTATTATGACGACTAATTTCGATATTTAATTTGTGTGAAGATAATCGTAATATATGCCGATTGCTCATATGATGTCTGTATTTCTTTGTAAATATCTAAAGATGTACATGAATCAAGTCCCGATCTCCAATTTCTAATATATAGATCCTTAAGTCTTTGTCTAAATATTGGAATGAAAACACCTTTATCAACAGTCTGGGGATACAACCATACCTCACTGAATCCCGATGACTGGAGGATATCTCTAACCTTTGATGTCCAGTTTCCGACAATTACATTATTATTTTTTTATTGATCTCTTTCTAATATATCTTTCAATATATAAAATTTAAAAAAAATTTGGGATATCTACCCAGTTCACTATAAATTGCATATGTATTCGTAGATTGCTTAACATTTAACATTAAGTATCCATTTACAGAACTTTTTATGGACTTTTTCTGTTGCTTCTGACCAAATAAAACCCATAGCTTCAGATCCGTAGTTCAAAATGGATAGTACATATGAATCAAATAAGTTAAATAATATATTAATGGAAACTTCTATATCTCGAACTAGAGACGTTAATGAATGAAGAGCCTTTAACCCCTGCCAGTGTGTTTGCTGCTTGCATAAACGACCCCCACTTGTAAAACACCTAGATAATTGAGCGAGTTAACTATTTCTAATTCCTGATCCATGTAAAACCATTTTTCATTTATTCCTATTATACCACCTTTTTTAAACACCATAATTTTAGACTTTTAACTGTTAACAGTGAGCTTCCATTCACGACAATAAGAGTATATATCATTTAATGATTCTTGCAGTCCTGTCACCATTTCACAGCATCATCAACAAAAAGTAATTAATAAATCAAAATTTGATCCATTCTTAAACCAGCATTTGTATTTTCTTGTAAATGCATTTCAATATCATTCAGCAACAATGGAAAACAAATAGTTGATGTTATTTCCCCCTGAAGCAAACAAACATTACTATTAAAAAAATCAGAAAGTGATTCTAAATGTTTAACACAAAGTTTAACTTCGTTGTATATAGATCTTATTATCGATAGGAATTTTCCATCTATTCCTAATTTTATAAGTTTATACCAGAGCCTACTTCTATATATGCAATCATAAGCTTTTTTAAAATCTATAAAACAACAATATAATTTCTTTTTGTTCAATAACTGTTTTTGGATCAATGAATGAAATGAATATTGGATCAATAGACTATGGTTATTTTTAAAACCAAACTGTGCATCCGAAACGGAATCATTTTCTTCGGCTCATAATATAAATCTATCATTTAAAATACCAGTGAATAGCTTTGAAAAACAGCTCGTTAGGGTAATGCCTCTATAGTTGTTCGTGTCAGTCTGATCACCCTTTTTATATATAGGGATGATTATACCAGTTGCCCAAGCCCTAGGATACACCTGAGTATTTTAAATACGATTAAAAAATTATTCAAAGGAGAGACTATAACTGGTTCCGACACTTTAGGGGATGCATAATTCAAAACTGAACGACAAACGAGTCGAATAACTGTAAAACGACATTTGGATTAACATCCAACCGTTTTATGTCACTTACTACTGTTTAAACACTTGTTATGCAAACCATAAGATTCATTATAATTAAATACAGCATACGGTTATTCCACATGTTCGTCCAACAAACTGAAATTTATCCCATTGTCATTATCCTTAGGTGAGGTCGCCTGTGACGGGGTTTATATACCCGGACGTAAAGACGTCATACACGGACAATGACGAATACAAGCGGGGAGGGGTTATTGCCTGGTATACGGAAAACCAGGTGGAGCTGATTGGCGCCACAAACCACAACACCGACTATGGGGAGGCTTTCATCGTATTTACCGGTGAGTTTTAACTGAAACTACGCCTAACTAGTCACGGGGTCAGCCGTACATCACGTCAATTACGCTTAACCAGTCGTAGGGTAGTCGTGCACCATTTGATTTTAGTTAACTAGTCATGGGGTCAGCCGTGCACAACTTGAAAAGTAACAAGGGCGTTAACTCTGTATCGTGATGGCAAAGGTAACTTTATTAGATTGATGAAACCATATCATATACGATATATTTAGTGTTTTTAATTAACACAAGTGCCCGGGTGGTCATTGTCCAATCGGAATTTATATGTGGAAAACAATTCATCTGGCATACCTATCTTCTTCCACCTATAATTATCTGGGAATCGCTGCTATAACAATCATGTAGTAGCAATGGTAAACTTCTGCATAGCAACTGATCATAGTATTTTACATTTCTCTTTCGCACGTGTCTTGTAATAGACCATTTCACTTCGAAAAGAGACTTAAACCTACGTAAGTCAACGAGCACCTCCCGAACTTCTAATCGACATGGTAGTGTAAAATGTTCACACATTGTTCAGTGGGAAACAAAATATACACTTGAGACTGATTGGTCAATTAAAATCAGCGAATTATACCGGGATCTGCCGATCTAGAGTAAATGGTATATTACAATATGTGTTCTGTATATGGTACTTTTGTATTTATAAAAGGAGAAAACGGATGGACGACAGCAAACGCAGAAAAACTGACGTCAGCGGAAGTTAGAGTGCGTCTCTGGCACCCGGATGATCTTCCAACCCCTTCCTTCAGTCATGGGCCATTACAAATGGCAGCAAATGGATGTATGTTTAAGAGTGAATCATTTTACAGAAGTACATGTACTTCGAAGGTTCTGGGATGATTTTGGTTCTGAATATGATCTTGGCAATTGTGTCTTGTTTATTGATGACATTATGATCTTGGCAACTGTGTCTTATTTATTGATGACATTATGATCTTGGCAATTGTGTCTTGTTTATTGATGACATTATGATCTTGGCAATTGTGTCTTATTTACTGATGACAGTATGATCTTGGCAATTGTGTCTTGTTTATTGATGACATTATGATCTTGGCAATTGTGTCTTGTTTATTAATGACATTATGATCTTGGCAATTGTGTCTTGTTTATTGATGACATTATGATCTTGGCAATTGTGTCTTATTTACTGATGACAGTATGATCTTGGCAATTGTGTCTTGTTTATTGATGACATTATGATCTTGGCAACTGTGTCTTATTTATTGATGACATTATGATCTTGGCAATTGTGTCTTATTTATTGATGACATTATGATCTTGGCAATTGTGTCTTGTTTATTGATGACATTATGATCTTGGCAATTGTGTCTTGTTTACTGATGACATTATGATCTTGGCAACTGTGTCTTGTTTATTGATGACATTATGATCTTGGCAACTGTGTCTTATTTATTGATGACATTATGATCTTGGCAACTGTGTCTTATTTATTGATGACATTATGATCTTGGCAACTGTGTCTTGTTTATTAATGACATTATGATCTTGGCAACTGTGTCTTATTTATTGATGACATTATGATCTTGGCAATTGTGTCTTGTTTATTCATGAAATAATGTTTAAGTACCAACTGATCTAACACCACAAGTATGGTTTTTTTTTGTTTGTTTTTTTTTTAAGAAATGGAAGACCATTTCCTGCAAGTAGAATCAGAATGTTTTTTTCTTTAGATCATTGAATAAGTGGGTTCTGGATTTTTTTTAAAGATTTTGAGACGATTTTCGAATGTAGATTAACATCTATTCATACATATAGTTCATTAGGAACGTTTTCCCTTCAGATGACAATTATTTCGAGATTCCCCATGACCAGAGCGGGGTACCAGCACTGACTGTGGTACAACTACATCTCTCTAACGGCTGGGTCAGTGAGGGTCAGGGTAGGTTGCTTTTTTTTATTGATTAGTGATTCAAAAAACATGCCTTATATATATTTTGTTCATTTTTTAATATATTATACTGGATGACAAATGCAAATTGTCGTGAAACTGTAGCTGCCAATGGATTGTTTTTATTTTTTGTCAACTAAATTGCGCGAAATTTATAGCCAACGAACATTAAGATAAAATAAAGTTGATATCTTATATATGAGGCCTCAGGCCGATTAACTAGTTTCCTTACATACACTATATATACATACATATATACAATAAGGAATATGTATATACTCGGCCCCCGTGGCCGAGAGGGTAAAGTCGCTGACTTTAACACTCACTCAGTCCCTCACCGCGTGGGTTCGAATCCCGGCAGGGCCATTCGAATTTTTATGTGAGGAAGCCTTCCAGCTGGCTTGCAGTAGGTCGATGGTTCTACCCGGATGCCCCCGTATACTCGGGGTCTTCCTCCACCTGTAAATAGCTGGACGTCGCTATATGACTGAAATACTGTCGAAGCGACGGTAAACCTATACTCTATATACATACATACATACATACATACATAATATGTATAAACTATATATAGAACTGCTATACACCGGTAAAATAGTTCTCATATTTTACCTGTAGCTTTGCAATTTAAACTGTTACAATGATTTGTTTTTCCATAATTCAATTTGGAAATGAAGATATTGGTATGTTTACATGATGCAATAATTAAGCATTTTCTTCCTTTCATTATTTTGTCACAGCAACGTGATGCATTCTTTATCTGTCTGTCATAGATACGTGTAATAAAAACGCCATGGTATCATGTCATGTTCAACATGACTGCAGTCAACACATTGCGCAGTTAACTACTAATCGCGTGGTATGTCTGTCACTCCGTCCCGGGTAGACGAAACTTTTCTTTGTGAAAAGTTAGATTTGAACTTCGGCAATACCTCTATTTAGGATCTCCTAACGAAAATTATTGACTGATATTTTCACTGTGATTTCACTGACATTCATGTGGATAATCATCACTATTATTATTAATACTACTGTGTTTTCACGGATACATGTATATTCATTTGACATAAACGGAATAATTCCTTATTGGGTTGAAGCTCCCTTAACTTCTTCGACTCTCTGTTTAGAATTTAATTTCTTTTTGCTCTTTTGATAATTGCTAAAAATGTATTCGGTTCTATTTTCTTCAAGTAAATATGAGATATGAAAAATATTCACTTTTGTCAAATATCATTAAATATTGGTATATTCAATAAACAAAACCTTGTCACGCGTGCTTGAGGAAATGCGTCCGTCATTTTCGGAAATGCTTGTTGGCAATCAATTACGTAAACAGTCCTGTAAATAGTCACCTATACAAAATGACAGAGCAACATTCTGGCAGCAACGAAAGAAAATTCTATGTAAAGACCCTGTCCCATACTACCGTCTGCGATACCGTCTGCCTCCGTCTAAAATTTTAGGTGATGCGGTGTTTAGATGGTGACAAATTAAATCTTGTTGGCCATGGACGGAATATAGAACCGTATGAGTAACTTTAAAAAAAAAACGAGAAATGCCCGCTTAAAGCTCGTCTGAGTAACGTCCGAGTAACGTCTGCTTATGTTTGAGTAACGAACGAAACGGCTGAATGCCGTCTACAATACGTCTAGCAACGTCCACATTGCGTCTTATAAAAGGTCAAACTCTGCTTCTTGTCTCATCACAATAGTCGTGGCGTTCCTTGGTTGGAGGCGGGCGAGCTGTCCGTCTGTCTAACGGCCATAAAAGTATAGATACCGTTTAGATTCCGCCTGAGTAACGGTGAAAATGGTAACGAACCGCATGAGTAAGAGACGAGAACCGTCTGTCTATGCGATCGGGCTTTCCATAGTATTTGAACGTTCCAAACTTTGAACATGTCCGAAGTATGAAACGGCCAGAATAGTCTGTCAACGTCTAAAAACGTCTGAGAACAAGCCAAGGAAGGAATAAAAACGTTTACAAAAAAAAAAAAAAAAAAAAAAAAAAAAAAAACACGCATCCGTTACTTAGACGGGATCGTTACGCATTTAAGTGGGACAGTACCTTAAGGAAGTAGGACCGAAACATAGTGAAAATAGAGAAAAGACATCGAGGCTCGTAGTGCCTGATGTGATTTTTTATGAAATATTGGATAATCTGAGGCGTCCCCCCCCCCTTTTTTTTGATACAGGAAATCACAAAATAATCATAAGGAAATGGAGATATTCATGCTTTACTTTGTTGAAGTCTAGTCTCCCTCAGCTAAATGCTATATTGGGCGAGAAAAACGTGCAGCCTGTGTGTTGCCTCATTGATAATCATGACGTTCCGAACGTTCCCGGAAGCGATCGGATTGTTTCCGACTATGTTAGGTAGTCATCTGTACACTCGCTTGTTAAAATTAAGACGGTGATATTTTATTCGGCCGTTAGGCCGTTTATTTTTACCCTGACTTCCTATGAAATACACAGTAATGCAGCGGAATAAAATCAGGCTTTTCATTGGTTATTATATACTTTGCTAAATTCCCATTTAGTCAAAAGAAAAGAAAGGAGCTGCGGAAACGAGTTCTTTAGATCTCTGTTTGATTCAAAAGTTGAAGTTTTCTTACCCTGCGAACGATTTGTCCCGAATAGTAGAGACACTGCACTTTTTAAGGTAAACTGAAAGAGTAGAACGCTAAAAAATAGGAAACACATAGATTTCGGAATTGCTTGTTCGACCCTGACAGAGCCTTTATTCAACAAAAACGTAACACCCGGTTTTGTTTTGTAGCCCGCGAATCGAAGTCTAGTGCGCAGATGTTTTAAGGCTGTAAGTGTCTACCAAGATTGTACAAATTATTTGGATCCGTGGTATTTCAAAGAGCTGCACTGACACAGGAAAACCAATAACAAAATCTATTACATGTTAAACCATTCAGACACTAATCATCAAGTTGGTTACCACTGCCGAGTATCTTTTTTTAATATATATATATATATATATATATATATATATATATATATATATATGTTCCTGATCATACTTTGTTTTGATCTCTCGACTCTCTGGGAATATAAAAGTCGTACGGTGTATTTACATACAACTTATTCTCAAGAGATGGTAGGGATAAATGTTAGATCGAATACATCTTTAAACGTTGTTGAACCTTTGAAAAATGAGACCTGCAGATGGTCAATTAGTTTTCTGTTGTAACTGAAATTTAATTCTCGTTGCTGATGAAAGTAAACCAGGTAAAATTTGCAAGTGACCTGAATGGTTTTGATTAGGCTTATGGTACTATGTTGAACGTACCAGGGCCACCGTTGCCTTCTTGTTTTACATGTAAAAGTACTGTATGATGATTTCCAAGGTTCAAACACGCAAAGTGACCGAATGGACCACCTCCACTGGGGCGGACTGTTGTATGCCGTGAATCCTTCCAACATCCGCCTATGGGCACCAACCACACAGTTCGGCTCCGGGGCTACAGGTATGCACTTGATTGTCCGACCAGCCGATGTGTGTGTGTGTGTGTGTGTGTGTGTGTGTGTGTGTCTTTCGTTCGATTTAACATGTTTCTATGCCAATTTATGGCAATTTAGTTCTGTGCTGTGGACAGCATTTATCATATAATATGATAGCCTAGGCACAAACTTTTGGGAATCATTGTAAAATTTATATTATATAATTTAATCGTTTTAAATTTAGCTATGAATACCTCTGTATTCTACTTTTATTTTAGGAATTTTCAACTACTGCGACAGTTGGGGATTGAAGACGTACACTGACTGCATGTTTCAAAGCGCGGACGTGCAGATAAAGATGTGGCTTGATCTGGGTACGGAGTTGTTACATACATCTTTCGTGGATCACAATATTGATGATTCTGATATTACAAACGATATTTCTGTGTCTGCATTCGATTTGGAATACGACCTGATTACCGTTGAGGTAAGTATAAACTATATATGTTAACAAATAACACAATCTGTATAGTTTAGATTAACTTCAGGCAAAACATGTTAAATTT
>CM037777.1:42863391-42884055 GCA_021229015.1 Solen grandis
TTGATCCTATAACGTATTACAGTGGTCACGCGATTCCTCGAGGTCGGACGGGATCTGCAAAAAAATCGAAGAATCGCCGGTTTCGAGGAATCATTTATGTGTCAAAATTCAATACATTTACATTTGTTGATACCTTAACGTCGTCTTTTCATTAATTATTTCGTTAAGTTTAGCCTTTAATAATACTTTATAAACATAATATATGTTTAAAAATACAAAAATAACACGATCATAGCTTTCATTGTGAGAATTAAGTCAGAAATTAATTCTTTTTTTACCGATAATATGATTGAAACCCTTTGTTTTAGTTTGTGTATATGGCGGCGTTGCGTATTTTTTACGTTCTTGTAAGAAACACTTATACCGTTGTTCTTCAAAGTTAATGATTACAGAGGAAAAGAACAACACTCAAACAATCAAAATAGGCTCCTTTAATGACAAATAATTAATCATGCAGACCAATCACAGTTTGTTACATGATCAGTAGGTGCGAAAATAATTTTCGTGGTCGTGTTGATATAACGGTTCACCGATGTACTCTAAGGATGGTTTGACAATGTGTGAAAACAAAAAGAAAACCGTCTCGACTAAGGTGTTAATTACAGGTGGTCATAGGGCCGGAATATGGTTGTCAGGGAGATATAGGTAGGTTTTGATATCGACTTCGAGGAATCGCATAGAAATAATATAGGATATACTTCAGGGACCAAGGACGGAGCTCGAAGAATCCAAAATCGCATGTTTGAAGAATCGCCCATAAATTTATATAGAAGGCTAAATCAAGGGACCGGGCTTGTAGCTCGAGCCATCGCCGGTATTCAATGAATCGCCACATTGAGGAATCGCGTGACCACTGTATATTAGTCATTATATATAAATTATAAACATATATATTCAATCATGAATGGGTCATATATATAAGATGTAATAGAAAAGAAATCTTCATATATATTGAACTTTTTATACAAAGCCTCATACACTTTACGGTGATCTTAAAAACTTTACCCCGAATGGAATTATTTTTACGACATGGTTGTTCAACAAGTTTTTTTTCTGGCGTAAATAGTTTATTTTTTTGTATTAAAAATTTACATGCCTGAAATTCGTCATGTAGTTTGTTAGACTCAACTGAGTTCTGTCGCAAATACGCCATTAATCGCTCGAGAGGCACCTGGTGGACGGAGACCTTGGCAGGGATGACAGGTTTCGTCTTTGCCTGGGCTGGGCTGCACTCTGTTGTAAAACAGTACAGTAAATCCTTACATAAATGCTGCCTGAGCACTTGACACAAATTTTACAAAAGCTTCTATCCGCAGCAGCTATTTCCACTAATATTCTTTAATTTAGACTGATATTCGGGCCATAATGAAGCAAGACCAGCAGACAATGGTCCTTATATTAAGATGGTTTGTGTTTGGTTGAATGAAGATTAACAATTCTAAGTGTGCAATTTTGACCATTCTTATGCAATGATTTGGATTGCTGTATTATCTACACATTTCCTGCTGTACAATTTTATGTGTATCAACGTCACATACTATATCGTACATGTATACGGTTTACATAGAAGTTATAACGTTATTTAGACAAACAATGTAAATTTGTGAATTTGGTTTAAAATAAGCAAAATTAATACAGGATTGCATACCAGGTTTCTTCACAGGGATTTCTGCCTCTGGTTGTTTCGTGCTTTGGATGTTGCTGTAGACCGCCACCTCGCTGCCTGATAACAACAAACGTCAACAACATACGTCATCAACATACAGTTTCATAAATGATGTACCATTGAGGTCAAAAGTAGTCTGACAGGAAAATATAGTTGCAATTGCAAGTTTACGATTGCAACTATATCGGAAATATTTTTCTTTCTTTCTTTTTTTTTTTTCGAAAATACAAAATGCAGCTGTAAATATACAGTTAGTACTATTAATACACAGTTGCATCTGTTACAAGTACAATTTGAAAAGTCCTTCCGAATTTTTTTTCATACAGTTGAACAATGATTTTACTCAAAGTTAAAATAATAATAAATATAATTTCAATATTGCCCAATACCTGTCGGGATATAACTACTTTTGGGTCAAATTGTATGCCATAGGGATATGTGTTTTATTTTCTTTATTATTATTTGCTTAAGTTATCTCTTGTCACCCATGAGTTCTGGTCTGAAATGTATAACGTGTCATCGACTGATATGCGCTATACTCATCTGTCGACATTGTATGTAAATTTCGACTATATTTCTGCTTAAAACAAATAATGGAAAATATCAACATGGTCCAGATATAACAACTGATTCAACAGTAATATTAAAAAAATATTTTATAGTTCGACATAGGCTTTAATATGTAACAATATTCCATTTTATATATTCGAATCAATTCGTATATGTCAAACTAGTCGTAAATGTTCGGCATTAATACAATCTGTAATCTCTGAATTAAAGCAATCCATCTGTTGTTAAATTAAATTATAATCATGCTCTTTTAGATGCTTAAAAAGACTTTAGTGCAAATGCATGCATGGGCTCTTTTGTTCTAAGTTATAAATGCTTGCATTTATATAAAATTCCCTCAATCATTTGATGGACCATATAAAATTTAATGATGATTGGTTATCTTAACTGGATGCAACATTTATATCAGTCAAGTTTGAATAGAAATTTGAAATAGAACTACAAAATAATAACGTGATATTCTTTTTTTATGTAATTTTAATAGCCAAAGACCGGAAGAAAGTATAAGCGTTAGATTATCTTTTTTTTCACACAGATAATACAAAGATCCAAAGATCACATTCGTAATCGTTACTGAATTTCTTACTCGAGAATGGTGCTTCTATGACGGGGTTAGGCTGAGCAACAACCGCACACTCTATTTCAATTTCACCGTTCTGAGTCGCCTGTTTAGACGGTTCCTTCCTAAATAACATTAAAAATAGACTCGTTAAATATTAATACGCAATTTAAATTCCTATCAAAAACTAGTGTTTTTTTTTTAACTGAACTGTTATTTTACCCGTCAAATAATGTCATACAGATATTATACCTTTTATAAAGTGAAAAAATACTGACTAATTATAACAGTTATTTAAAGAATCAAATCACATTTGTATTACATAAGCTATTAAACTTACTTAAATTTAAAGGTTTACCTCCATTAAACTGCTACATTTTTGCTACAATTCTAAAAACTGCGTTATAATCTCAAGAAAATACAGCTTAGGTCAACTAAAAAACAATGAAAAATGAAGTTTTTGGGTCTATCGTAGGACTGCACTAGATAACTTTTGTATCATAATGAAACGTGTGTTTTGAATGTATGCAATGAAAGATGAACTATGACAATTTGATAATGATAGATAGTCACCTTTTCCTGTACACGTAAAGGAAGATAAGACCGACCAGGACAAGTAGAAAGATACCACTAAAGACCCCTGCAATGGCTCCTGCAGACCCCGAGGAGGAGTTCCCCATCTCCTCCGACAACGGAATACCTGATAGTATAACACATGTTTTTTTTCATATTGAAGAAAAACAACAACTATAACAACAAACACACAGACAAAAGTAACAAACAACAATCAGCGGCATAAACAACCACAGTAAAAACAACAACAACAACATCATAAATTGACACAAAAATAATTCTCAAAAAGTTGATTTAGGTGTAACTGTACTCGCTTTCAGCCTTTCAGTATCTTTCCTTGTTCTTGGAAGCCTTCGAATAGTTTAATTAAAGCAGTAAAGCGACACACGTCATTTTACGCATAGAAAAATAGAAAGAAAGAAGAAGAAAAAGAAAGAAAGAAAAACATTAACAACACTCTTCATAGAATTTAAATGTAACAATAACACATACAATTTCTATTTACATAGCAAGTTGGTTTTACGAAAATGATATTAGTCCGGCCATTGTCTTGAAATAAAATTGTCCTTCAGTGAAGAAGAACAAATACACGCTAGTCACACTGAGTTTACTTGATAGATTGTAAACAATTATTCAATTCATTTAGTAAGGTTATGATTATTGTATCAATAAATACTAATATAATATAAAAGATGAAATGATCTACATAAAACAATTTTAAGACGTGTAAAACAATTAAAATCTCCATTTTATCGCCAAAGTTCTCAGTGTTCAGCAATCAAAATATCAAATACTTGGACATTCTGGCATTTTATAGGGACTGTTTCTGAATAGGAAGTGTCAAATTCTTTAATCATGTAGCTCATGTAAATTTATTTTCATACTGTTAAAATACAAATATATTGATATGTATAACACGATATCCACTATTGCTTATAACAGTTTTTACTCATAAATTTCATTCTCATTGAAACAGCCATCTGTGATAACACAAACATTGAATTGGATTTTGGCCATTGGAAATATACAAACTAGTGAGTTTTCTTGGATGTAACTTCAAAACAACACCTTTTACATCATGAAAAAATATAACAGTACATGAATGACATGCAAGCATACTTTCGTTACAGAACGGGACCGGCCTGAATGCTGGTTTACAGCCACTGTTACATGAACCGTTGGTTGCATCACACGCTTCGTCCAGACAGCCCTCGCACGTCTCACTGCAGTTATAACCCCAGGTGCCGACCTCGCACTCTGGTGGACAAAACGGAGTAATGCAATTCGCCAAATGGGGAAATAGGGGAAATGTTAAGAAACTCGTATTTAATGGACTATCGTATTTTTTCTTACGTATTTTCAATATTATTCTTGTCCTATTCCCTCAAACTGCCAAATATATCAAAAAGTCAATATTATTGTTATTTCACAGCGTACCGATTTAGCCTGAAAATAAAATTTGACATATTTTTTTGATATAAGGACAATAACCATGTATACCTAGAATATAATTTGTCAAAAATGTTGTTCAAAGTGACATTTTAGTTTTATTTAAAAACGATACAATATGTTTATAGGGCCTGATATTTGTACACGTGTTTTATGCCTTACCCTGATCACAAAGAGATGTGACTTTGACGCCAGGCTGACAGCCGGTCGGACACGCCCCGGTTTTCTGGTCACACATGTCCAGTAGACATTGTCCACATAAGCTCTTGCAATCCTCGCCCCACGTGCCGGCCACGCAGGCTGTTTCGGAGATGGATGTTTACAAGCTGATTATAGGTAAATATTACAATCCTGATATATAATGGTATAATGATGTATATTTATTAATATGTTCCCTTGTACTTAGAATGAATTTTACGTAATTATCAGGTCCACATTATAACACACTTTTTGCGGTTTGTCAAGTTTGTATATATGAGCTTGACAACAGAAATATAACCGCAGAAGTTTTAACAAAAAACTATATGTGTCCACTTAACGATTCACTAATAACCTGCTTTTGTGAATGTTAAAAATAATCAGTGTTCTGCTACATTTGAGATACAGGTACAAAGAAGAACAGGTACAAAGGTATAAACACATTTAATATATTGATATTTACGCTCATATTAATAAATATGCTTCACATATTCAAACTGATCAGGTTCCGTGTTTTCGAAAATACTTTAGGACGATTTTGTACGATTTTGTACGATATGCAAATCCCTGGTATAGTTTGTGTATGAAAATCATACTAAAGTTCCATTTTTATTTTCGAGAAAACGGGGTCAGAAATGAAAATAAATCTGATAATGGTATTTAAGATTTTTTCAAACTAAGTATAAAAACCTTTGGAGGCTCAGTAACAAAACCATTTATATTAGAACTTGTATTATTTCTTTAAAAAAGATTTGTACGGTGTCATGATATTAGATAGAAACGGAGGTAAATGTGTCAACGGATTTTAAGTCTTACAACAGAGAATAGAATATTTATCCATACTTTGTGTGTGAAATTTATTCTTTGGTTTTAATGTCATTTTTAACAATATTTATCAAAATTCGTCTTAATATTGTGTGTTGTACCTTTCAAGCTGGTAATATGAATGGCAATTTTCTTTAAAATCATCTTTTTCATTTTTTTTTCATTTTTTTTTTCATACTTTTTTTCATACTTCTTTCCACAACCTACATTTAAGTAAATACTTCATTAATATGTGACTAAATAATTTTCAGGGGCCTCCGTGACCGAGAGGGTAAAGTCGCTGGCTTTAACACTCACTCAGCACTTAGGCTAAAATGTTGTAGTGTGAACACCTCTTAATACATTACTTTGGAAGAGACAATTTCGATATGGTTTGAACTGTTTTGCATTAGACTTGCACAATAATATGAATATGAAGGTACATTTTATAAACATTTGCCAGACTGTATATCGAAGTAAGCTACTGATTATCGTGGCCCTGTATGTTGTGAGCTTGGATGGAAAGAACATTAATTTAAAGTCAAAATGAAAACCATACATACCTGAACAGAAGGGCGGAGTATAGTCCTTCGACATGCAGCCATATGTGCAGGAACCGTTCACATTGTTGCATATTTTGTTCCTGCAATACCCACATTTCTGAGAACAGTTTTGTCCCCATCTGCCACTACATTCTGAAACGGACATAAACGCCCTTTTGCAAGAGAGACATACTCTTACTTACACATTTTCTTAAACAGAATGGTTATTTGAACACTTCAGTTCATGGAAGGTTTATCGAATACAGGATATTTGTCGATATATTTGCCGATACATTGTGTTTCATACGTGGTCATAGAATACAGTTTGCTCAATTTTAAATATATTGTTTCATGAGTTATTTGCGTCGCTCATATGAATTATTCTCTCGTCAGCCTCAAAGTTGACCTCATTATTTGCATATACACTAGCTACACATACATCATATTATTGGAAAAGTATACCTTCTGTTTAACTTACTATAGATTAAAAAGTAAAAACACTGTTGCTAAATAAGATTCAATAAAATTGCATATTCGATTTTTATGCTTATATTTCGATTTTTATGCTTAAGAATCCATTATGCATTATTGCGTCTCGAGATTGTTATGTATCTGGAAATGAATCTAGGTGAAAAAGATTATTTTCTGTTTTGAATTAAAATGAATTAAAATGATTCGTTCCACCAGTCATAAATTGTAATATATTTACTAAAAAAAACAACAACAATGTTAACGTGAATGCTTTGTTGTTATCATTTACAATTGATTTTGTATTTCTTACATGGCAAATATGTTACAACACCAGTTACAGGCAGATACCTCTTGAAAAAAAATCAGTACCTGTAAAACGATTACCGAAACGCACACGGTAATATAAGAATACAAAATATAGAGTGACAATTGTAATTTGGAAAAAAATATTTGTCACTCAAACATTCATTATCACACAATCTAAGGCTGCTTTAAATGTGTTTTGATACTGACCTTGATCACATTTCTGATCTTCCCAGCCAGGGTCGCATCCTTTAGTACAATGACCATTAACCTTATTACAGACCGAGCGACCTTTACAATGTCCTGAACAACGTTTACCACAATTCATTCCGTATTCACCGTTAGGACACTCTGAAATACACAAACTATTTAATCATCATCGATCATCGTAATAGGGTATTTGATTTAAATGTTTTTCTCCAGTACTTAGTCTGTTCTGTAGGATTACCTTCCCCAAAACTGGCTAAACCACAATGTTAAAACTGATCCTAACGCTTTACCCTACCATTCCTAAAACTCAACCAAGATCCTATACTCGTACCCCGTATTTAACGTTACCTTCGTCACATTTACTTCCAATCCAACCCGCAGTACAGCCAGTCTTACATATCCCGTCCTGTTTATTGCACGACGCTCCATATCGACAGTGTCCACTGCACTGCCCTGAACATTTGTCACCATATTTGCTATCTGGACATTCTGCAATTTCAAAATAAATCATTAGTCTTGATAAATTAAATTAAAATGAATTTATATGTGAAACGAAATATGACGAAATATGAAAGGTGGATCCTTTATATTTATCAAAGATGTTTCTTGTTTAGCAATTGTCATCCTTAGATTCTTATACAGTTCATAGGAATCATGAGGCTTCTTTTATGAGAGAATATATAATATTATTTAGGCTATTAAGATTTGTGATGACACTGTTTTCTTCAATGTTCACATCAAATCGGTTTCCAATACTAAAAATATATGAAATTAAAATAGTCAAACAGTATATGTCTGTCAGGAAATATTGGGTTTTAAATTATGTTATACATTTATACTAAAGTGCATTGCATTGAATAATATCAGTTACTGGTTTCAAAATGTGTAAAAATTTAGTAATCATTCTTGTTTGCTATGAATATCTAATCAGAATAGTTTATTTTTGGGCTTAAAATGGATAATTTAATAAGGTTTAAATGTTATAGATGAGAAAATAACAATTAAAAGGTAAATAATTCTTTGTGGCGTCTTTGATGAATGACTCTTAAATGTGTTGCTTATAAACATATGTTACAGATGAATATATGGTGCGGAAAATATCTAAAAAATATATGTATTTTAACATTAGATTCTGAACATATGTTCATTGCCACTGCATATGGCCATTGTTGTATATCTTATATTTCATGTTACAGGATATCAGTATTATACACCAGATAATTGCGCATTCTCTGATGATGTAGTTTAGCCAGTCTGGTGGACTGAGCATCTCTTGCTTCTTGTAAATAAATGCTAAAACATAAAATAAATCAATAAACATGTATACCTATACCACAGATAGCTTCATTCTTAGGTTAGAATGGGGCGAATCTAAATCAATATATTGCGAGTCTGTTCAAGTAACAGTAAATATAATACACATGCCGTTTAATTGATACCACAACACGACAGCCTCTGTTCCAGTCATAGTTTAATGATTCAATCAGTACTAAGCATCAGCTGCTATTTGAAGAAAAGAGGGATGGAGGCAACTATCCGGGGCATAACTTCTTTACCAAATGTGATATGCATATAAAACTTTGTATATGGATAGAGAGGAAGTGCAATGAACAAGAACAATAACTCTACATTGTCCAATTTTTAAATTATGTACCTTTATTTTGTCCGGTTCATTACTCAAAACCTATAAATGGCATTGACTTAAAGCCTATGATATACAGGAGAATAGCAATGATCAAAACGTCACATTTTTTAATCATCACTTTTTTTATAATGAATTTTGTCCGGAGTATTACTCGAAAACTATACTTGGTATTGATTTGAAACTTAGTTTATACATAAATGGTTACAAGGAAAAGAACAGTAACCAAAATCGTTAACTCTATCTTATCCCATTTTAGCTCTTACTATTCAAGGAATGGTCGAGCTAATTGCGGTGACCAATTCGTCGACATCCGTGTTTACAATTTCTTGTTCGGGGGCATATCTTTCTTACTACATGAACTATACATAATGAAACTTTGTCAATAGATAGAGGTCATTGACAGAAAGTGCAGTTATCAAGAACCATAACTCTATTTACCTATATCATATTTCTTGTGTTATGCCCCTTTTTCATATTTTCTTCCTCAACACATGTGATATGCGTATGAATCTTTATACATGTATTGTGAAAAAAAAAATGACATGTAAGAACTGACCTTGCTCACATTTCGGACCTTTCCACCCAGGGCTGCATCCTTTCGAACAATGACCATCGGTCTTTCTACAGTGGGCGCCATCTTTACAGTGTCCAGAACATTGTTGGATACACTTTTCTCCGTACCTCCCGTCATAACACTCTGCCATATACATTGTACAAATAAGTATAACGTATATCGATGGAATTTATTCCACTGTTAAAGAACACCTTATGCAACTGAAATATACCAATATGCATATTCCTTTCACACATGTCGAACATTTTAATATAAAAGAAATAAGTAACCGATCTTCAAAACAGTATATTTTTAAAAAAAAAGAAATAAGTTTAGTGTTCTTACTAAACCGTGTGTAATACTTTTGGAAACTACATAGTGAAACACAGTGCTCACCATAAAGTATATGATTTTTTATGATAACAGTGTTTGATATCATCAAATTTAAAGAAAATTACTGAAAACAGAATCTGAACAGATCCTGTATACTGTGCAACTTTATGCACTGAACAAATGTTTCATGATGAACATCAAACAATCGAAAACGGATGTTTGCATTTATCAGTAAAAAAACACTGGGAAAATGAACCGGGCTCTCGCATTGAAGATCGTTTAAATTTGGAAGATGCATTAAGAGACTAGTAAATACTAAATGTAGCATTCCACTCCCACTTTTCGATTAAATATTGCTTTTTTTCCCGCTGTTATGTTATATAAGATATATCATTCTGAAAAGTAATAAGTAGATCTAAGTAAATGCAGATATTGTATCAAAGATAAATGAACACTGTAAATATTTTATGTAATCCAGCATATGCATAATTGCAGTTGGATTGGTGTGTATCTCAATGATCAAGAACGACAAACTCTGATTGCACAACTAGAGGTGCAACAGGATTATTTCACGATATTTACTTTCATCTCTTGTTTAACGTTATTGTGGCAGTAACATATATTAATTTCCTCGGATGGTCATATGAAAAGTGATTGGTAATATAGATGATTATCAATATTATTGATGAAACGTACCTTTACAAAGATGTCGTTTAAACCCACTTTTACAACCATGTTTACATTGGCCGGTCACATGATCACAAGATGTATACCAATGTGTATACCAACAGTTGCCGCAATTCAGCTTACAGTCTTGACCCCACGTGCCATTGGCACATCCTACAATAACAGAATATTGAAGCTACAGCATAATAATCTTATCGTAAATAATGATAAATGAGGATCAAAGACATTATAATATTTGATAAGAAATGGTAATGCGAAAATTATATCATTTGTATCAGTTACCTAACAAATATCATGAAGCATCCGTAATTATAGTAAGTGAATATTTTAGTAAATCCGAAAAATGTACTCACTTCCACATAGGTATGTCAGACACTGTTCCAGATTGTTCTTTTAGTTTCATAAAAGTCACTTAACATTTTGAAAGACTGACAGAGAACGAACAGCAACGATGAAACGCAAGAAAAAAATATGTACCATACTCTTTTCAGAGATAAGATGATATATGTTGTAACGAGTAATTATTTTTTCTTGTGATTTGTCACCATTATCATCGTTTTCTGATGATTATTGTAATTACGTTATAGGTTGTCGTAAAATGTTATTCCTTATTAATTCGATTTGGAAACAAGTTCATGCGGTCTTTATTTAAACCGTCTCGACAATTCCTTTTCTGTACCAAAAAAGGGTTCGAACCAACAACCTCCAGATCCTCAGTATGTACGATGCTACTAGAACACAGCAAGTTTTTTTAGTTTATCCGCTATTTGATTGAAAGATCGATAAGACTCTAAATCGAACAATGTAAAACTGAATCTTGAACAACGTGTGTATGGATAAAGTTTGATTTCGAAATTACGAAATTGAAATGTTTTGTTCGGATAACTTCGGACTTTCATTGCTCCATTTCTTTTCATTAAAATTTGCCTCTTCCATTTGATAAGATGTATATCAGAAAGAAAAAAGGAACTGATTTTGAAAAATATCTTAACGAAGATATTTGCAAACATACGACAAAAATCAAATAATACATTGAGCGATATTTTAAAAAAATGCCCCAAAGAAACTGATGATTTTCACCATGCATCGTGTATGCAACCTTAATATAAAAGTAAAAAAAATGATATCTATCTTATCTTGAGCATTGTCGTCGCCATGAGCATTGTTGTTGACTGTGTTCAAGTTTCAGCACACTATCTTTACTATATGCAGTTTAATTGGAATACAAAAATAAAATATTTCTGTATTCTGTCTTTTAAGTTTATTCTCGTTCGTTCCTCGCGATTTTAAGGCATCTACGAAATATAAGTAAATTATAGTGCTGTCACACTGAAACCAAAGTAAAAATCCCGTTAGATATTATGTTTGGCCAAGTGGTTATAAAACAGATTTCATAATGTATTTTTGATATTTACACAACAAAGACACTGAAAAATAATATGTAACTATTGTAGGTGCCATCATTCAAGGCGGCCAAGTGGTAAGATTGTCCGCACGGGAAGCAAACGGTTCCCCGGCCACTGATAAATGGATATAGGATAATTTCAGGACTGGTTGACACGATTTCAGGATTGGGCGTATTATCACGTCATGTTGGTTGATGATGCAGTGTGGCAGTGTGGCAGCACTATATGAGTATATCTCTTTGAAATAAACATGTTTTTTTTTTAATTTAACATTTTTTTGTCCCCGTCACATAGGTAACAGTGTATACATGTAATTGTTAATTAACTTCAGTTTTATTAAATATTGAACATATAAACAGAATATAAAGAAAATAATGAAAAAGAAAAAAAACATGAATAGTTTGTTTATAATTTGAGAATAATATATATTGATGTTTTATGCCAATGTATTAAGCTTATCTTAAGTAATGACGACAACATTGGTTCTACATATATAAGTAATAACATGACATCACTTTCGAAGCAGTAACTCACCTTTTTCGAACACTATACTATAGTAATATTTTTATAACTATGCCTATATTATTCACTGCCTATTATTTATGTTGAAAATAAAAGAGTAAAAATACATGTCTCCCTTCAAAGACATAACTTTTTTTTATTAATAGCAATAATTTATAGTTTCTCTAAGTAAAAGTATGGTAATAAATACAGAGATATATACAAAATTTTGAAAATGTGCATATAGTCGATAAAATTCGATCAGATATGTTGTTGTGGCTAAAATTTGAATTCCTGATATACAGAAGAAAGGTAATTACCTATAAATCTATAGATATTATTTTGAAGTCATCGGATGGCTTACAATGATGTGTTATATATACATAACATTTCATCACTATGCATTTTAATGTCGTTAAGTTATGTTTTGAATTTGATTGCATAGTGGAATACAATCGTATTTATAGTTAAGGGTAAAACATTAATTGTAATATCTTCTTTTAATATGGTAATTGAATCTACTCCGCTAGACATATTCATAACTTAAAAGTCTATATCAAGTTATTTTTATTTTATTATATATTTCGAGGTCGTATATAAGAATAAGTAAAAAGATATCTGTAAGGTGCTGTGTAATTTGTATTGGTTAGCATTCACTTGATGACAAATCTGTTCATCCATTTCGCACCTTTCATTTATTCATCACAAACACATGAACTGAGAGACTTACTTTGATCACATTGCAGATTTTTCCAGCCAGGTTTACATCCTTTCAGACAAAGGCCATCGACACGACTACATAAGAAGCCATCTTTACAGTAACGAGAACAACTTTTGCTACAATTTTCCCCGTACCGCCCGGAAGAGCACTCTGGAATATATTTGATACCGCCGCTTGGTATAATGCTTCAGACATGCTTCCACTCCTAATCGCACATACATGGAAATAATTAAACTGGAAAATGACACTAGTGCTAAAAAAACATTTAGTTGCTTCATGATTGTATTCGCAAACAATTGTATTTTTTTCCATATGCGTCCACATGTGTGTGTGTTTATTTTTATCTTCTCAATTATATGAGTCTATACCTTTTGTAAGATCCTTATATCTTTCATACACGAATGATCAAAAGTCGAATGTGCCATTTTCATTAAGAAAAAATAAAATGAATGAAATTAATATTTTTTTTCCCTTTGAATACTCATTTGATAAATCATGTTTAAGGGAACCAGTTATTCCTCTACTGTATTTTGCATTTTTTGCAATGAAATAGTCAAACAAAATACATATATTCGAACTTGAATTTTTAACATATCGTTGATATTATCTCAAACTAATAGTTTGAATTTAATTTTATTTCTTACAAGTTGAAAACATAACAAAATATCACTCCGATGATTAGGCTAGTTCCCGTATTTATACATACAGAAAGCTATACATTCTTTTTTAATGTCATTTTCTTAGATTTTAGCTTTTGCCTTTTTTCCACAAATATTCATCCTTTCAAAACGAGACTCCACGTTGGTGAGCTAGGTTTATTGTGTAATTTTAATAGAAAAATATCAAAATAAATATTTATTCTTTGAATTCTTTTTTGCACATTTTACATAATTACGAAAACAAATTGATATGGCTCCAGGCAGGTGTACTTGTTCCTTTTATAGTGTATATAATCGATGTAGAAAATTGAAATATATTCTTCTCTGTTGAAAGGAATTCATTGTACGAGGTGTGTCCAAAATATTTGTGGACAAAAAGTATGTCAAGAAATACAGCGTCTTAAAGCAGCTCATTCACAGATGATCGGTAGAAATGATAAAAAATTTTTTCTTCACTTCCTGGTTAATGTTGGTGAAGTCTTTGTTTCCTGGCAAATAAGCTAGGCAAGTGTAAGTCACATTGCACAGGAAAACGCTACTTTGGCGAGATCTACTTGATGTAAAAAATTGTACCCCCGAAGCAGAAGCAGGTGCTTCTGATACCTCGTGGCACGTCCCATATGTCGTTTTAACCAGTTCTGGGTAGCAAATTCGTAAATTCAGCCCTTGAAGTGACCGCATGCGCGAAGAGTGAATGTGATCGGTTAAATGTCGGTAAGTGAAAATAGAAAATCTAATTATAGGTTTATTTATTCTAAATATAGCTTCAATACCGTTCGTAACGCTACTGCCTGTGATTGGGAAAAAACCCATATTCTTACAATTGTGAATGGTTTCATTGGGTGATCATGCGTCTGTAGATTTGTATTGGTTATACAAACATATAATTAAAATCAAATTCTTTGACCCTCTGTGAACAAACCTCGTTATATATTCATGATTTACATATCTTTGTACCAAATTTCAATGGAATATCCTACACAGCGAATGATATAGGTTCAGTTAATGCCAGCATATCAGGTGTATGCACGGCGCAGTTTAGAAACGTATCAAAACAATGTTTTAATCACTGTCATGAAAATCTGGTCATAAAGGTGCGAAATATAGTACAATTGTGGTCAAGTTTATTTAGTACATGGTATTTTCCTCTCGTCCATTCAGGTGCTGGTATTTGTTTATAATCACCGTGGGCTGTAACGCGTAGTCCAATACTTTTGTAAAAATAATAAGTGTGAACAATGCAACCACATAACTCATCATTTTGTGAAGTTTTGCCGCTAGTAGAAGGAAAATGCAATGTGCTAAATAGCTTAGTTCATAGTTGCCTTTAACCCAGGCTCCGCTCCCGTGACTATATCGTGTAGTTAAAGGCAACTATGAACTAACCTATATGTTTACTTCCTCTATAAGCAGTCGTCAATTTTTGACGAATTTAACATTTGCTAACGTCAAATAATGATAACGGTCGTCTGGCGTAGCGCATGTATGACGTATTTGGATGCAAAGGAAAAGGGGACTATCACCAAAGTGGGTGTACCATTGGAAAAAACCCATTGAGGACACCATGCAAATGAGAATGACAGTAACTGGGAGCCGTTGGTATGTCGTTCGCTTGTACATAAGTGCTACAAGCGTTATTCGAACGAACGATTATCTAGTAAGAATAAAAACAGGTCTGGTCGACCAATGATAGTGAACGAAGGCGTCTTTGCAACAGTAGAAAAGCTAGTAACGGAAAATGGTCACATCAGTTTTAGCCATATTGCTGAGCGTCTTGAAGTTTATAGTGGAACTTTCCATAACATACTAAATTATAATCTCGGTATGATCAATATATGCAACAGATAGGTTCTGCGACGTTTAACAAATGAACATAAAATCCGAAGATTCGCTGCCCCTCGTATCTTTATCAAGAGGTATCCGTCTTGAGAAAATCAGTTGCTTGATAGGACAATAACAACGAATGAGACACTGATCAACTTGTACGACTAGTAAGTGAATTCCGTCATGAAAATGTTTAAGGTAGATTTGTAAAGAGCTGTGTACGACAAGTGGGTATCGCGACATGACCAGAAAAAAATATGATGTGGTGCCACATTAATATTGGCGTCGACATCGAAGCGCCACTACATCAGATAGAGTGTCTGTTTTAACTGTCAATTTTCTCTGTTTTAAATGTCATTATTTTAATATATGAAAAATTTAAACTCGCTGTATTTTGTGTAATGTTCACTAAACATATCTCCATTATAGAGATATATTTTTATTACGAATCTATGTCTTGTTTTTCTTCAAGTGTTGGTGTCTACGAACATTTTGAACACAGATAAAAATAATCTCTTAAATAGAGACAGATGATCAAGTCTTGAATCTGACTTCCGTTAGGAGTCACCAGGTAAAATCCTTAAATTGTTTTAAGAGAAGAATATTTTTGAAGTTTTAAATGGTTTATATAGGAAAACATCCCAGCCACGAAAGACTACATATATTTTGTTTTCAAGGTACCATCTTTGTTTAAGCACTTTAAGAAAAAGGCCACACTTGCGCTAAATAAAGTAAAATTCTGATTATTGTTTCGGAGAGGAAGATGTTTTGTTACATTGATAGCAGAGTTCTGCATTAAGTTTATTTTTTGCCAAAATTTGTGAATGAATAATCATTCATGCTTTATTTTATCAAATGTCGGTCAGTTGTTATTTTAATTAATTTGTTACCGACGGACGACAGACACAAGATTTTCACGTTCAGTTCAGGCAATCTAAATGAAAATAAGTACGTTATAAACATTTGTTTGTAAACATTTGTATAAAAGTAAAGCCTTAGAAAATATATTAGAATGATTAGAACAGTTGATGTTTAAAGATACCTTCGTTACATTTACTTCCCTGCCAGCCAGCTTTACATCCTTGTATACACTGACCATTGACCTTGTTACAGTTGTCTTTGCAGTTTGTATTACATTTTTCTTCACAGTTGTTACCAAAACTTCCGTCTTTGCATTCTGAAACACAGAACATAACAAATTGTTTCTCTGCATGATGTTTGTTATGGTTGTATATTGTGAAAACCCAATGCATCATAATCATATACTTATTTACTTTATTACAAGTTTCACACTTTACGAAATATATACATCAATTCATTAGGATACTAAAAGTAATTTTGTTTTTTTTTTTGAATTTTAAATTTTAAATTGGAAAAAACTGATGTTATCTGACACTATTTGTATGTTTTATTCGATTATACAAGAAACGTTAGCGTTCATGAATAAATCACAAGAAGATGTAACTGATAAACTGAAAATAAAACGTATCAAAGGAAGTATAGTCAGTGGTTAATGTGACATAGTGGTATTTTGATAATTTGAAAAAAAACCCCCAAAAAACAACAACAACGATTTTGACATACAAATAAACAATTTAATATTTGATTCCACTGATATAAGATGCCGCTTAATACTTTGATTAGATTCCCGATGTTACCTGTAATAGTATATATTTCAAATTGAGCAACAAATAGTTCTTACACGATTAATCGATTTTAGTTTAATTTGTACTTAACATACATCCTATTATCTAGATAAGTTCACATGTTTTGCATTTTTTTATCTGTTGGTGATATTAAAATTTAACATAAAGTTACGCCTAATACATACCTATCCATGAACTATTTTAAAAGTTACACAACAATCTTCTTAGGCTTGTTACTTTCACAATGACTTTAGTGTTAATATACTGATTTCAGGACACAGTATTCCGATGAGATAATATGTGATTTGTTTACATAGTAATCAACACGAAATTGATGACATATTTCTATTTATGTATTATCACCTTAAACGGGTATTATTATTTACAAAAAACTAAACAGGTTGCTGTCCTTATCTGTATAGTTACACACTGTGCTAAAATGATATGAAAACATGTGCTTCATCCTGATTTGTCAACTTCTCATCACCGACAGTGACATTCATCAGAAAAAAAATCATGTATCAGTCTCTCGCAACGCAGTTCCTAGCACATTTAAATTTGATAAGTATATGTAAGGACTAGTAAATACTAAATGTAACATTTCCATTTGAATATTACATCAATAGATTAATGTATTCGTGGAATACGACTGCCCTCGGACAAATAACAGGGCCAATATCAAACCAGTATTTAATAACATTAAATATATGGAGCGGATGATATCATTGCTTAGCATTTTTCACAACGTGTAAATTTCACGCACACTAACAGACGACACAATTAACAACGTTTACAGTCGTTGAGTTGTTTAACCTATATAAATTAAAAATACTGAAAAGGCAACGAAATTTTCTAATAGGCTTTTAAGAAGCTACTTGGAATAGAAACAACACGCAACCTTTTGCTTCCGGTGCGGACAATCTAACCACTTAGAATAAAGCGATGCATATTACAATTTGAAGGTAGCTGACCAGCTGGGAAATGACGTGGTATGTACAGTAATAAGAAAGGGTAGTTACTCCAGACTATACGGTTAGAATCGCGGGTAAAGTCACGCTATATGTATTTATGTGCAAAACAAAAATGTTGTCGTATATGATAGATACTGATGAATTCATCTTTGAAAAAAAAAAAACCAAGCGAAGCTGAGGTCCATTAACCTTCCGAGTCAATTAACTTGCATTTCGCCCAAAAATGCCATGTGTTATTTGTTATAATACCGAATCTTTATTTTACTAATTTCCAACTTGGTTTAGTTTCAAGTTGTTTCGTAGTTAAAGAAATCGCGTGTTTTCTTCCATTAGAACGTTCGTTCATTCCTTCCGATAGAAGTTGTTTTAGACAAGTTGAGCAGACACTCACATTTATGTAATGATAAGTGTCATTTGACTTTTTCAGTGAATTTCAAGATTTACAAAAGCAAAATCCAACCGATAGTAACTGAAGCAATGTAATCAAGAGTCTCTGTCTTTTACCTACAAAGATTCTATGAGTATGTCCTAAGCTACTAGATTATTCGATTTTTCTGAGCTAACTCTGGGAGATAGGGTTTTGGGAAAAGTGAAGATTGCCGCTTCCATGGGTCGAGAGACCATATTCTCTTACGATGATGAACAGATGTTTGTCCATCATCTATACAAAAGTTGGAAATGAGTTATGCAGGTCACAGTTTACGAGTAATATAATTGCAACTGATATGGCACAGAAATTTGGGAACATTTGAGAAACAACTTAGTAAAAATGGTTTTATACTTTTCTCTCTCGTTGGAGAGATAAACTGAACGTTGTGAAACACAGAGCTCTATATTCAATCAGGGCAGCTGCTTTGGCCCAGGAGTCTGTGAACAACGTCTTTCAAAATTTAGAGACAGTAATGTCAAAATATGATTTCAATTCCAAACAGCATTTAGTTAACCACCTCGACGAGACGATTTTTATTTATTTCTATGTTTCTTTAAGTTATCTAACTGCGATTTCAGTTATGTACGTTTATGAAATGCATGTGGAATGTTTGGGAGAGTTATGCCCTATTTGTTTATTTTATCAATTTTAACTTCTGAGCACAACCCATCCTACATTACTCAAGATAATTTGACTAAACCTTCACAAGCTTATTGTTATCAAGTGCCCCAGTGCATATTTTTTCGGGATTTCGGGGTTAAAATTTTTATGGCGGAGTTTTGACACATTGTTTATTTTGCATTCTATTTTATTTATAGAGACGTTTCTGGTCAATGACTTCAGTACGGATCGAGAACTAATGATGAAAATTGGCATATAGGTAGCTTATAAGGAGAGGAAGCTTTCGATTGCTATTCGAGTTTAGTCAAGGTCACTGTTACTAGAAATAGGAAAGGCGTTTCCAGTGAATTTTAATACCTAATATAAATATGTAAAGATGTGACAAATCATAGTCGGGTACATTTGCTTATATGTGTTGTCTACCTTTCAAAGCAATTATCGCCTTTGTTACCTTTTTTTCTTGGTTCTCACAATTATCTACCTAACTAGCCTTATCTATCTTTAAAAGGTAGGAAAAGGGCAAGCGGTAGGAGATTGAAAACCTTGCTGGTTTGAGTCTTTTTATGACACTTGTTAGCTCACCTGAGCACAACGTGCTCATGGTGAGCTATTGTGATCGCCTTTTGTCCGTCGTCCGTGCGTGCGTGCGTGCGTCCGGCGTCAACATTTTTTTAAACAACTTCTCCTCCTTAACCACTAGGCCAATTTTGATGAAACTTTACAGGAATGTTCCTTAGCTAATGCCCTTTCAAAATTATTTTATTCCATGCAGAAATCTAGTTGCCATGGCAACGGAAAGAAAAAAATGAACATTTTGAAAATCTTCTCCTCCAAAACTACTGGCCAGATTTCAAAGTTAATTAGCACAGATGTTCCTTGGGTCACTTACTACCAAGATTGTTCAAGTTGTTTTTTTTTTATCCGTTGAAAAAGATGGCCACAAGGGGGCGCAGCCAGTTTTCATTATATGAATATATATTAAAAATTTAAAAAAATCTTCTTGGCCAAAAGTACTGACTGGATTTCAAAGTTAGTTGGCACAGATAATCCTTTGGTCACTCTCTACCAAGATTGTTCAAATTATTTTGATTCGTTAAAAACAGCCCCCCAGGGGGAAGCCCTTTTCCTAAATTTTTTATACAAATTGAAAAAACTTCTGGCCAAAAGTACAGGCTGGATTTCAACGTTATTTGGCAAAGATGTACCTTTGGTCACACTCTACCAAAATTCTTCAAATTATTTTAATCCTTTGAATAAAATGGCCGCCAGGGGGAGGAGCCTGTTTTCCTAATATAAAAATAGTAAAAAATTTGAAAAATCTT
>CM037777.1:42884155-42895239 GCA_021229015.1 Solen grandis
CTTTTATGATGTAATTAATAAATTAATCACATGCCAGCAGTAAACCTGATCACGTGCGGTCACGTTATATCACTAAGCGGGGAACTAAAATATGATTTATGAGTTGTAGATGATCACCTAGACTATATAAGATGTAGAAATACAGAATAACGGGGGTGGGGGTCGATCTGAGAGGACCGAGACAGACAGAGTGAGAGTTGACGATTTCTAGGCTGAGCTTGTCAAATAGCTTGCCGACTATGAACATAGATTAAGTACGTGAATAAAATTATCATCATATCCGTGATATTTTCTATAGCTGTAGTAAGCTCACTTGGCCAAAATGTGAACGTGTGTATGAATTTGTATCTGTCATCGCTAAATGTGCATCTTTGACAGGGAACAGAAAGTAAATGTGAATTGGTAGAAATGTTAGGTATTTAAATGAAGCAAGAAATGTGTATTGGTCTCATGGAGATTTTGTTTAAGTAGGTAACTGTAGAGATGTAGAGATATGTTTTTATTAATTTCATTTACCACTGAGAGCCAATATGTTACTTTAACTAACTTTTTTCCCACACGTCATAGGTAAGGGACAATGTTTTACCGTATAAAACTACCTGTAACAAATTGGATAGGTTTGGATATAACCTAAACAACCAGGCTGACAGGACTATGGTGGAAGGGACACCAGGATTCAACCAAAGAGACAAACAACGGCTTTCAAACAACTTTAATTCCCGGATTTGATTCTCTATATTTTCTTCACGTTATGAACATGTTATAAAAAATGTGATATTTTAAACGAAATGTGTTTACAGGAGTATTTCTCCAAGTGTTTTATCAAACCAACAGTGAGATATATCATGAAATTTGGAAATCAAGCTGATAAACATTGTAGATGATCACCTACACTAAATAAGAGGTAGAAATACAAAAATCGGGGAGACCCCGAACGAAGGGCTCGACCTGAGAGGACCGAGACAGACAGAGTGAGAGTTGACGATTTTTAGGCTGAGCTTGTCAAAAAGCTCGCCGTTTGTTTTATCTCTCTATGAACAAAGACTAAATACGTAAATAAAGTTATCATCATATCCGTGGTATCACGGTTTATTAGATTCTAAGTACGTGTAATATTTATTAAACACAAAAGTGCCATCATGAATAATCATTGAAGGATCTTAGCAGAATTGCTTGCAGTGACAATTTGAATGATCTATTTTAAACGTAAACGTTTTAACAAGGCTGTGTCTTTCATGATTAATGATCTATAGTATATAAAACTCATAGAACGTTGTTTTACAAATCACATTATAACAGAAAATTATAACACCTCCTAAGATACAATGCAATAATATTAAGAATAAAAATTAAAATAAATTTATTACTCACCAGACAAACGATCAGTTGACGCCACATGTTTGAATCCTTACCCTGTTTAATAGATGAGAATAAGAAAATAAAAGGATTGGAGAATTTCATCTACATTTATAATATATTGATAACTTGAAATTTATAAAGGCGAACCACAAAGAAAATTTTACTTTATCTCAATTTTTCTTCCATTTTAATAAAGTAAAAAAAAATCAAGAACATACTTATATTTGTAAAAAGAAAATCACTTAAAGTATGTTTAATGCTGATTTTGTAAGCTGTTGGGCAGTTTATACATTTTGGGGTCATGCCATTCCTATGACGTCATTGATAGAGCAAATGTCTTTTGCCTCCTTAATTTCATACAGATACGTGTAATCATAAATTAGCACACCACTCATTATATGCACTTCATAACCTATTTATAGTTTTCAACCAGATAGATTTAAAGATAAATGTAAATTGTTTGACAGCCTCGTTGGATCTATTTTAATTACGGAGCAGAGATTATTGGTATACACGATTGTAAAAACTTGAAATTTTATTGCAAATTTCTTCGGAAAATACTTCATTTCAGAAAATCTACTAACCTAGATGGTCTATACGGTGAAACGGGTAGATACCCGATGAAAATACAGCCAAAAATTATTATGTTTAAATTTTGGATAAAGCTTTTAAAGTACGATGAAAACACGCTTGTTAAGTCTATTTATGATATTACGAGACAAGATGCTGATAACAATAACTCGTATAATGGTAAAAACTGGGCATATCAAATAAAAATAACACTAAATGGACTTGGTCTACAACATTTATGGTTATACCAGAATGAATGGGAATTAAATTTAGGAAATATTAAAAATAGAATTTTAGATGTTTTTAAACAAAACTGGTTTTCTAACGTAAATAATTCAAATAGATTTGAAACGTATGAATTGTTTAAGCACGACTTTTGTTGTGAAGAATATTTACGGAAAATACATATTAATAAATTTAGAATAGCCTTAACAAAATTTAGAATATCTTCTATATTATCATACGCTACCTTCTCTGATAAGCACCTAGTTGTTTTATTTTCACTTGTGCAAAATTTCGACTACCTCACCTTACTGTAAAATGTATTATGTATTGGCTATAAATGTGTATTGTACAATTCTATGCCAAATAAAGAATATGTTATGTTATGTTATGAATCATGCATATCAATTAGGCGGAATCCCTCTAACCCCTTCCTCCGATCAATTAACTAGGTTAATACCTCTAATTACATTGATTAGCACCAAACTAGAAATAACATTTTTTTCTTTTGTTTTACATGTACGTCATGACTGTGTCCTTTGTTAATCCATGCCTTATAATATGCTAGCATGTGTATTTTGCTATAAAATGTAAAATATCAATGCAAATTTTATCGTATTGTAAAATCATATCAAACAAACTTAATTATTTTTTCCAGAACAGATTCAAGATTATAATGGAAAATAAGAGGGATTTGGATATGAAGGTATGTAAAAAGTCTATTAACTCATTTTTTTTATATGACCAAGACCTTTAATTAAGATTGTTATATATTATTCATAGGATGTCTCCTGATATGGCATGTTTTCCCCATTAAGACCCCCTCCCCTGTCAGTATTATAGTGACCAGTTTTATTAAGTCTAAAGAATACATCTTATTATTTTTATAGGAAAGTAAACTGACTGATTTTGATGACATTTTCACCCTTAATCCTTCATTTTGATTTTAATTAAGCTTGAAATTAGTTAAAGTGACTATTAAATGTTCAATGTTCGATACAATATATAGAGTTGGCAGAATTTGCTTTATATATGCCGTCAAAATTAAGAAAGAGAAGTCAGTAAATCTTTTCATTTTTTCTCGCCTGTGTCATTTTTTGCAATTTTTAATTGCCGATTTTATAAAAACTACAAACAATTTCAACATTTTTTGTACAGAAGGTATAACACTAATATATCGTAATAGATAATAATGAAATCTTTGTGGTTGACCTTAAGAAATAGTATGTAATTTCCAATATTTTATTATGAAAATGTGTATCATGCAAACAAAAATATTTTTTCTCTAAAAACAAAGTGTCTTACCTGTACGAGTACGCTGCGATCCGTCCAAGAAAGTGGAGAAAGTGTAACTAAAACCAAGTTTATAAACATTTAAAAACCACGTGAACCGTAGATATTCATTGTGATCGGTGTTCCACTTGAATGACATAACTGACATTGCGCAAATTTTCTCCGCCCATTTACTAAGATGAAAAGCAGATACCTGAATAACATGTGGTTTTCTACGTCAAATTTAGTTTCACGGTGGGGCGATATGACATTTTCCTGAAAGTTTTAATTGACTAAATACGAATTTACATACGAAACAATTACACATATATTATAGTGTACTTTGTCTTACATTTCTATATACACAACTGTGGTGACCTCTACTAATAATTAATTAATCTAAATTTCAAACATTAATACTCAAATCCTAAATAAAATTCGCTTCACAACGTATAATGTTACAATGTTCCTCTGAGCTCAAAGCTTTAATATGTACACTGGAACTAATAAGGCCAAATATTTTAACGAAAACAGAGGTTCTTAACAAAACTTATTCTATATTGTTCAGAGCTATATTTTACTTTTTTTACTTACTACGTACTTAAACAGAAAACAATGAAATCCAAATGCAAAACTGTCTCAGGTGCTTGTTGATACGTTAGTTCCAAGCTTTGAAAATGGATAATAATATCACGATTTTGATAACCTTAATGCTAATAGAAAATTATTTTTAGTCTATTAAGTTTAGATCCTCTTTCATGAAAATGAATAAACATAACGAGTGGGTCCGCGTTGAATACATAATCATTCGTTTAACCTTGAAGTTGGACTGTCCGTTTTGTGCTACACTTATGTAAATATGTGTTTCTTGTTTAATTAAAGAATTTAATATCTGCATACTTTATGGGATACACGTAACGTATAAACATAGTACATGTACCGATATTGAAAAACCGTCCCTTATCATGCAAACTATTCGATCTACCATTTTACTGACGTTGTTGACGCTGTAACTACAACGACAAAATTGGATGAAAGGACATGTCAAACAAAACAAAGTCAGAGTTATTTTTATTACGGCTTACAGCAAACTTGAGGAATCGCATTCGTTTTGTTATGTTTATTCTTATTACGTCCTCCCGCAAACTTGCGGGTCTGTTTTGTTTATTCCTCTTAAGTGTTTTTTATTTCCTTCTTTTTTTTTCTTAGGATTTTGCTGCTCTAAGAGCAAAAGCTAAATTTATTTACTGAATTTATATTTTTTTTTCCCTTTGTTACCAATTTTGTGCCCGATTCTGTCGCTAGGGGCCTCTATACATGAAATTACGTTTTGCTTATAGTAGAAATCTTTAATTATGCACTTCATACTACCGTTTGTCCCACTATTTTCAGCGGGGCCTCTATACATGAAATTACGTTTTGTTTATAGTAGAAATCTTTAATTATGCACTACTTACTACCGTTTGTCCCACTATTTTCAGCAAATAAAGTATCCTTTTTAAGTCCAAATTCCATAACAGGTAATGTGAAAAACAAAGATACTCCCAATACCGACTTCAAAGAAATGCCGATGTGCCCTACATGACAAAAGTGAGACCATTTTTATATTTCCAATTAAAAAAATACACGCAAAAATCACCTGGCAGAACTTCAAAGGCACAGAACAGGAAGAGATCTAAAGAAACTGACAGTCCCAAAACAGTGTGTGGTATCAGGAGATATGGTGGCATTCTTTGATGTCCCGCTAACACACACTTGTCAATGAAGTTCATGAAATGATTTTCTGTGATGACAGCATATTTTGATAGAACTTCTTTTCGAAATAACAATGGGAGGGAGTCTTTACTTGATCCTTATTGACGGCCAATATGGACTTGCCAATGGAGCCGCATAATCAAAACAGGGAGCAACTACTGTTGATATTGTAAAATAAAAACAGTAATATGTTTAAAAGAAACACCTCATGACTCAATTACTTGTATAAACTGATAAAAATAAGTAACAAGATTCAAAATATGCAAGTCTTCAATCGTTTTTAAAAAGAAACTGGAAACATATAATGTGTATTTGATGATTTCTCTTTAAATTCGTAGGCAAAGGGTTTTAAAACTTGGTTAACGTACCTTGCAAGCAACCCGATTCATTAAAGCTCAGAATTTATTTTTAAAGATGTTTTGAGATCTTAGAATATTCAGAATTCAGATACAAACCGTCAACTTGAAAAATCAATGGAAAAAAAAAGTTTAATATCAGTATTACAGCATAATGTAGAAAGTGTAAAAACACACAAACACTATACATATGGCTGTAGCATACATGTCTAATTTACGGCTCCAGGCCCAATCTGCGGTCCCAGTATGATTAGTGCTTGAAATGGGTAAATTGAACTAACCATTACATAGTTTATGCTCTAAAACCTTGTAAATATATATTTAATACAGATCATCAATACAAAAAGAATGCCATACTCCTACGTCACGCTACATTATCAAGGGAAGCAGATTGTTAATTAATACTGGGGCCCGTACCTAATTCCCTTACCAAATAAAAGCTTATTTGTACTGAATATTTCGTCATCATTGCATTTGTTCTTGCTGCTGCTGCTGCTGCTGCTGCTGCTGATGATGATGATTTTTTTACATTAACATTAATACCGTCTTAGTAGCTTACTGTCTGGAAATTATGCATTTATAATTATATAACAAATGAATTACCTGTTATAAAATGTATCTTAATTGATCTATAGATTAGTTAATTTATGTCATCTTAAATCATCATCACATAATGTGTCTACTATAATTAAAGTATTTTCTGTACTTTTTTTTGCTCTATATTTCTGAATAATCTGATAATATAAGTTGTTATTGTTTTTTTTTTGGTTTATTTTTGTTATTTATGGACCTTTTTTGTATGGCTTTACTATATTAAAATCGTGCTTCAAAAACATGCGCGGCTGGCATCAAAATATGTCTTGTTATTTATTAAAACAATGACTCCAATGTTTGAAAATAATGAGTCCCCAAGCTAGATCAATGAGTCCCAAAATTAAAATAAATACAGTAAATTGAATGCACTTTTTTTGTTTTATGCCTGTGGCTAAAAGTTATTGTCTTTTTCAAATCCTGAATGTATTTTTTGTATTATAACTGTGGCTAAAATGTTGTTGTTTTTTAATTTATTTATTTATTTTTATTAATCAAAAATACGAAACACACACACACACACACACACACACACACTGCTTAACGGATGTAGGAGAGATGGTATGTGGAAGCAATTTGAAATATCGTTTATTTGAATAAAAAAAACAGCGTTGCTCTTTCTCTTTTCATCTTGTAGTTGTTGTTTTTGAAGTTGAATATATTCAGTCGTAATTCGACGACCATCACTGAATTACAGGTGATCTTTTCGTAGAAAATGTCCGATTATGCTGCTAGTTCAATGCCCAAATTACAAACTAACAGACGTTGAGATAGACAAAAATACCCATTTTTGCTCTGGGAGTAAATCCATTGTTTTCTTCATTTACTCGCTACTTTTCGAGTTCGACTTACTTATGCTCATTCCAGGGCCAATTAATTTTCGTCTTTTTAATGACTCCCATTTAGATTTTTCCCTTCAAATTTTATGGTTGTTTCTCGGACATTTATTTCTTTCGAATATTTATGCCGTAATCAGTGCTTTTCACTAATTTGGTAGAATTAATGCACAATTATTATTATTATTATTATTATTATTATTATCTTTATTTCCTCCAATATTGAAGATTACATATAAAGACAAATTGACAGAGAACATACAAAATGCAAATATTATACAAAAGAGACAAGCATATGACAAACAAACCAAACAACGATTAAACATAGTTTGCATAAAACCTACTATCATTACAGCACCCTTACTGGGGTAAACCCTGTATTAATCATTATGAAATTGAACCACTTAAACTGTGCAGACAAATCATTAACCGTGATAACTCGGGTTTCAATGTATAAAACTTGCATGCGTCCGACGGGACGCACATATTTTGAAATCGTGCATCTTTCTCGATTATGCGTCTCTGACGCAGGACGCACATCTAGATTAATCACTGCTTTGTAATGCCATAGTTCATTCATTACCTTTAATAATTATCGATAATAATAAATTTAGTATTTTATATTTTTAACAGTTTTATGATAAATAACAGATAAGGATCCTATGACGCTTACATCGGTCACTTTGCCGCAGATAACACATAGCTAATCACCTGGTTTTATTTCTGTTACAACTTCAAAAAACGTTATGGCATTGAGAGTTGTTGTTGTTTTTGGGGGTTTTTTTTGGTGTGTATTTTATTTGTTTTTTGTTTTGTTTTTCATATTAGCATACGAAAGCGAAGTTATATTGATATTGCACTGACGGTAATTGGTAAAAGAATCGGACGCAAATTAGGAGGGGAAACGAAAGGGGAGGGGAAATGTCCGCTTTGTAAAAACAGCGGGAGAGTAAATGCCTGTCTTGTCAAAACTGTGGGAGGGGCATTGTCCGCCTAGTCAAAAATCATGGGAGGGGAATTGTCCGTGATTCAAAATATGTATTACTATGTTGACATGTTAATCAGAAGCATCTCGGTAGATCATGAAATATTTTATTATTTTTCATTACTTGTAAATAGTATATACGTACACCTAACAGGTGGTTTTCACGATATAACGATATATTTAAAGTTCATGTAAGTCCCTTTCAAAGTTTTATATTCATTTGCTGGACAGATGTGCTTATTTATTTTATCGGCATTTGATGCATAAGACAATTACAGCCCGGACAATAATGCGTGCATATATATGATCAAATCCACTTAAAACCTCACGACGCAAAGTAGGTACAAGTAAGCGCAGACCAAATATCTAAGAAATTGGTCAATAAAAATAGAATCTAGGAGGAAAAAGCAGAAATATCAATTTAAGCCTTATTAACCTTGACCCCATCGGCCTCTAACTTCACCAAACGGTAGATGTCTTTGCAGGACAACTACATATCACATATCTAAGCATCGTCGAGTACCCACGGCCGATCAATAGATCATCTATAGGCCGTGGCATATTACGGCTAAATTTGGTCGTTTTAGGGTGTGTGAAATTACCTCATTTCATTTGTCGCGTTACGTCTTTAAACCAATCATAAACGCAGTGCATACAGCTGCCGGACGCAGTCATTTATTTTATCGTTTACATGACTTTCAAGCCTCCGCACCGAAGGCTGTTGCATTTAAAAGTCGCGTTTTCATTTTTCAAAAATTTAATCAATTAGTACTGTATTACGACGGTTTGCTTGCCTATTTCCCCACAGCATGATGTCATTTAGGGAAACGGAATAAGTCAGCCGGGGGCATTCGACGATGATATCTAAGATATCAAGACGTTTTCAAAAACGGAGGGGCAAATTTGATAATTTATTTTATAACCTATGCCTCACATTACAGACTCAGGCTATGTATAACATAACCACACGCAAGCTTCAGTAGATTCATGGAATTTTATGCACAAACATATCTACATCTTACCTTTAGTATAGGTGAAATAACAAGAAATGTTTGTGAAACATATATGTCCCCCTTATATGCCATAATATGTATATAGCTATATTATATGCAAGGAGTTTGCCTTCATAATGTTGGCTTGTCACAAAAATTCTCAAACTTCAAAAATTTGAGTGAAAATATAATGTGCTAAAATGTGGAACTAAACATTTACTGAAATAAATGGGCTGGAGAAATATTTACACAAGTCCACAAAGGTTTAAGTGAAAGAACATTGTCAGTTATAAACAAACAAAACATTAAGACTTAGTGCTCTAGGTGTATTATAAAAATTAACAAATCAGCCTTGCTAGCCATAAGCACAAACATCCACAATAATGAAAGAAAATGATACATCATCCTTCAAATATCTCAAACTTTAAAACAAAACAACATAAATTATGTTATCTTGATCTAAGTAATAAAAAGTCTTTTGCATAATTTCCATATAGTGGCCAAGTCATCAAACATATATACAAATGCCACCTTGTGACCTTGACCTTTGAGGTATTGACACCAAAATTGATAGGGGTCATCTACTAATCATAAGCAACAACCACATGAAGTTTGAGACTTAAAGGTCAAATAGAACTTCAAGTTATCACTCGGACAAGGTCTGGTATTATACATACACAACATGTGACCTTGTGACCTTGACCTTTGAGGTAATGACACCAAAATCAATAGGGGTCATCTACTAATCATGAGCAAAAACCACATGAAGTTTGAGACTTAAAGGTCAAATAGAACTTAAGTTATCACTCGGACAAGGTCTGGTCTACCGACAGACCGACGGACCGACCTACGGACCGACCGACCGACATGAGCAAAGCAATATACCCCCTCTTCTTCGAAGGGGGGCATAAAAAGGTATATGCAAGAATGACGATCATATTGGCCTAGTTCTAAAACAGATTATTCGGCTTAAACGTGCAGAAAGTGATAAAAACCCCTCAAAAACACATAACGTCAGTGGTGCATGGCTAACGTAACTCGCATTTATCAGATGCATAGACAATTGTCGCTAAAAAAACTTTTATGAAAGCTCATTAAAGCACAGGTGCGTGGCCCATAACATGAATTTAAAATAGCACTAATGGACAGTTTACTAGACCATAAAGATAAAAAAGTTATTAACATTTGTATTACCCTAACAACATTTCGGCTTTTATGATAAAACTTAAAATCCAAAAACATATTTGACATCTTAGCTACATTAATGTTCAGATAAAAAATATTTCGATTTTAAAATGACTCGCTTTTACTCTGGACTAAAATTAGCTGAAGATGACAATTTGGCCTTTTTATAATGCACAAAAAGGTTGTTTGTACTTTACAATATTATCTCACTACTTACACCATAAGAAACAGTATCACACAGTAGATCCTACAATTTTTCGATTTTTGACTTTTCTAGAGACTAGAATCAAATGGTGACATTAATGATACCTATAAATATTTCTTTGATTGTTTTTTCTTAATTGTCCATCATTTACGGATATAACATATATTTATACTTCCTTTTACGTGGAAAATGTATAAAACAAATTCAATCATGAAATATACACTCAGATTTTAACCGAACTTTCAGAAAATTTGCGATGTCGGTGTTTTCCGGAAATCAAATCGCTGTGCGGAAAACACCGCTATCGGACGATGAGTAAAGATTAGAGTTGTTCAACCTTCAAAGTAATTTGGCCCAATAACACGATAAAGACAGTTCATTAAATAAATATGTTCCTTCGTTTACTGTTTCCACAATAAACACTTTGCATAGTCATTGTAGAATACTTTCTCCAATATTCCTCCAACTTTCCGTCGGATAGGCAAAATATCAAGAAAAGAATGCTCATTTCGTAATCACAACTTCAAAATGTAAAAGGCAAAGCCTCGAAGCGAGCGCAGCATTGTTTTCGGCGTAGCTGCCTAACCTCACTTTTGAACTTTTCACGGATTTATTATGACACAAAATAAGACAAAATGAATACTTGAACCCTTTTACAACAGTAGAAAATATATATACTTAGGGGAAAAGATTGTCATGTAATGACTACCAGCTGAAATATGTACATGCTTCGTATTCCCAAAATATAAATAAATT
>CM037777.1:42895339-42919714 GCA_021229015.1 Solen grandis
AACTACATATATATTTTCAATATGCCCGGCAGTATTGCATGTCAAGGTTATTTATGAAGGTACGTGTATCTATGAAAGTATGAGAGTATGTACATTGTTAAAATATAGGTAGTCAGTAGCGCAGTGGTTATAAGGTTGGAATACAGCACCAGCGATGCGGGTTTGATTCCCGGCCGCAGCTGATATCACGACTAGTGTTCAGTGCTCGGTGATTGCTTCCATATATGATAACTACATATATATTTTCAATATGCCCGGCAGTATTGCATGTCAAGGTTATTTATGAAGGTACGTGTATCTATGAAAGTATGAGAGTATGTACATTGTTAAAATATAGGTAGTCAGTAGCGCAGTGGTTATAAGGTTGGAATACAGCACCAGCGATGCGGGTTTGATTCCCGGCCGCAGCTGATATCACGACTAGTGTTCAGTGCTCGGTGATTGCTTCCAGCAGTATCGGCCTAGACTTGATGCTGGAGAGGTATATGAAGGCTGCCTTGGGCACGGCTAGAAAGTTGTTCTATCCGTTCAAAGCGGGGACTTTCGTCGACTAGCCACGTTAAATAACAAACTTTACCCTTTAGTAAAGTGTACCAGAAACCAGTTATGGTGTTGATGAGGGCAAATCCTTGCGATCATTATTGTACATGCAAGTATAAACGATTATTAGATATTGATTTCTGAAAAACATTTCATGTAAATGATTTATTTTTCACGTTTCGTTCCGTTTCGCAAAGTACCAATACCTGTGTGGGTAATGGTAACTTGCGTAACGGAACGAAACAAAACGAATATTATTTCATTTTTAACGTGCTGCGTGTGAGTTTCATCATTCGACAGCTTATGTTAAGTACTGTTTACAAGACTATATATCCAGACCGGTACATCATATAAGGTTGCTCTCTGATTCATATACATGTACTAATGTGCTCAATTTCTAACCAATGGTATGCTTTTAACTACCAATTAAAGATAGGGTTTTATTACTTTTCACTGATATATCTAACCCTTTTTGATTTTTGTTTCGTTCCGTTTCGCAAAATACCAATACCCGTGTGGGTAATGGTACTTTGTGAAACGGAACGGAACAAGACTAAAAGGTAATAATTTGCGAATTATGAGTTTCATTGGGCATTTTACATCATTCGACTATGATTATACAAAGTTCATATAATTTACTTTTATGATTATATTGATTTTCCAAATTTAAATTTGAATTCTTAATTTCCCCGATATGGTGCCCCTCGTTCCGTTTCGTTTCGTTCCGTTCCGTTTCGCAAAATACCAATAGCCCTTCAGAATACATTTCCGTCACACTAAAAACATTTTTTCCAGGGGAGCATGCTCCCAGAAGCCCTAGCACTCACATCACAGTCAGATGTTGGCCCCCAGCGGAAAAATTCTGGATCCGGGCCTACTGACTTATAAAGAGCAGTTCCAGGACTGGTTGGCCCAGTGTCGAGATAATGTGACTTTTTGTGGTATCAGGTCACATGTCTACAGTGCGGTAGCACTATATCTGTCTTAGTAGACATAGTCTCCAAATAACTGAAATACTGTCGGTGTGACATTAAATCCTGCAAACAAACAATAGAAAGCATCCTATTTGTATTGCCTTTTAAATCAATATCCAATTAAACACCATCTAACATATTCCTGAGGTGGAATCAAAATAAGTAAAACAATTCTTTTTTAAATATTTTAATCACTATAGTAACAATCTCATACACATGGGTCTTGCTAAAACCAAACATTGTAAATCTTTCTTTCTTAATCTTATTTCTTGTATAATTCAGAACTATTTTTTTAGTCACAAATGTTTCCTTCATAGTTTAATAAAAAAATGGTTTTAATTTTGCTTTTTCTACAAAAAAAAAAACATCTACACTGCTGTCATTCATGTTATTTGACATTAAAAGTGAAAAATTCTTAGAATAGTAATGCATTCAATGATTTAAAAGACTTTCCAATAATAAACAAGAGGGCCATGATGCCCTGAATCGCTCACCTGAGTACCATTGCTTCAACTGATGTCAAGGTTTTTAAACAGACAAGGATTCTGATATAACTTAATCTAAAACATTTTACCCTTGATATCTACACACCAAATATCTAAGCAATGGGCCATATGGTTTCAGAGAAGACTTGGGCGCAGGGTCATTTATCACCGTAGGGCCAAGATTTTGAAAATCTTTGTAGTGAACCATTAGATGCTACTACATACCAAACATCTTAGCTCTAGGCCTTATTGATTCATAGAAGAAGATTTTTTAAGATTTTCCTATTTAACTCTATGTAAAACAAGTGACCCCTGGTGTGGGGTCATTTTTCACCATTGAGCTATGATTTGTACAATCTTGGTAGTGGCCCAAAAGATGATGCTACATACCAAATATCTAAGCTCTAGGCCTTATGGATTCATAGAAGATTTTTTAAGATTTTCCTATATAACTCTGTGTAAAACAAGTGACCCCTGGTGCGGGGTCATTTATCACCATAGGGCTATGATTTGTACAATCTTGGTAGTGGCCCATAAGATGATGCTACATACCAAATATCTAAGCTCTAGGCCTTATGCGTTCATGGAGGAAGATTTTTTAAGATTTTCCTATTTAACTCTATGTAAAACAAGTGACCCCTGGTACGGGGTCATTTATCACCATAGGGCTATGATTTGTACAATCTTGGTAGTGGCCCATAAGATGATGCTACATACCAAATATCTAAGCTCTAGGCCTTATGGACTCATAGAAGAAGATTTTTTAAGATTTTCCTATATAACTCTATGTAAAACAAGTGACCCCTGGTACGGGGTCATTTATCACCATAGGGCTATGATTTGTACAATCTTGTAGTGGCCCATAAGATGATGCTACATACCAAATATCTAAGCTCTAGGCCTTAGGTTCAGAAGAAGATTTTTTAAGATTTTTCTATATAACTCTATGTAAAGCAAGTGACCCCTGGTGCGGGGTCATTTATCATCATAGGGCTATGATTTGTACAATCTTGGTAGTGGCCCATAAGATGATGCTACATACCAAATATCTAAGCTCTAGGCCTTGCAGTTTTGCAGAAGAAGATTTTCAAAGTTTGCATTTTTAAAATCTATTTTTAGCTCCTGTGACCTAATTATGCAATGGACCAGAACCATTTATACAACTTTAGTAGAGCTTCATCCAAGGAACATTCCTGCAAAATATTTTTCAAATTGGCCAAGCCGTTTAGGAGGAGATGTTGTTTGAAGCAATTGTTGAAGCCGGACGCACGGACGCCGGACAAAAGGCGATCAGAAAAGCTCACCTTGAGCACGTTGTGCTCATGTGAGCTAAAAACATCAGAAAAACTCAAAATATTAGCATGTCAGTATATGAAATATTACATATATTTACTTTAGTTTGGACATAGAATACTCAGCAAGAATCACGATGATGATACATATACAATCAAACATTGTAGTTGTACATCGGATTGAGTTTCAAATATTAACAAATTAGTTAATTACACCAGTATGCCTTAGTATATCTATATGAACGATTCTACAGTGCATGATGTAAAGCAGCATGAAATGTCTCAATTTTAAGTTTAATCACTAAATTAATTACATCACATCCTTTTTTTACTCTGAATAAGACAAGAAATGAATATGTACAAAATATATTGCACATAGACTCATTTTACAAACAGAGCCAACCCAGATCAGACAGCTTCTGTCTAAGCAGGGTCTTATCTGTTTGCTTATAAAATATTATAGCTCAGATTCTATACAGTCTGTTATTTCATAAACCATTTTAATATTCATCACATCATAAATTAACACATAACAAGAAATATTTGTAAAACATATATGCCCCCCACACATGCCATATTATTTATATAGCTATATTATATACGTTTGACTTTATAACTTGGACTGGTCACATATTGGTTACCTACTTAAACACAGTGTTTGTGAGAATTCAATTTTTAACCTCGTGACCTTGACCTTTGAGGTACATACCCCCAAAATCAAAAGGAGTTTCTTATTACTTAAAAGCAAAAATTGTACAGTAATTGACACAAAAGAGATACTTAAAGTTATCAGATCAGATGGACAATGCTTCTTCAATACTTGCTAAAGCGAATTCAATTTATGACCTTGTGACCTTGACCTTTGAGGTACAGATCCCAAAAACAATAGGGTTCTTCTACAGGTCATAAGTAACTGTTTTATAATGTTTAAGACCTAGAAGTTAATAAGATTTTGAGTAAACAGTTAGACAATGCTTAATTTACACATTGTGAGAATTTATCTTAATACCTCATGACCTTGACCTTTGAGGTACACATTCCAAAATCAATAGGGTCTTCTTCAAGTCATAAAGCAACGACCGACAGACCTACCCGACATGTGCAAAGCAATATGCCCCCTTTCTTCGAAGGGGGGGGGGGGGGGCATAAAAAGGGTTAAGCATTGTCATTGAAAATTGTTGCTAGCTCCTTGACAAAGCTTGTCTTGTCTGTGCCAAGTTCCAGTGTCCTGTACAAAGGTGGCAGCTGTGTCTCTTGATACTGCAACCATTCTATGACTGGTGTTACTACAGATGGCAGGAGTACCCCATAGTCATCTATCCTCACCGCCCATCTGTCTCCCTCTGTTTCTATTGCAACCTTGGTATCCATGGTTACTCTTGGAGGTTCCCCATTCAGCTGTGTGTATTGGAGCCTTGTGACAAGCACCAGGGCGATGAGAGATGCCACAATTGACTCTACCAGCTTCATAATCCGGGCACCTGCAAGTAAAATTTTACTTGTTTGTATATTTGGGTTTAATATCTCAATGACTTTGTACACAGGAGATATTTATTGTGCTGTATCAATGCAATGTCATGCTGCAGTCATGTGGCACTATACCATACCAAGTCACATTGGACCTACCCTTATATGCTGAAAATATATTGGTACCATTTTAGACATGTTAGTATGTCAAAGCAAGAGACTGACTCCATAATCTCTAAGTTTTGGGGTGGACACAAACCATTCATCCTTGAGGACATGTGTTGGATATTTGTTTAGATTTAAATATCCCTATTCAAGAGCTGGCTTACCTATTTTATGCATGTGGTGAACCAATAAATACTCCACTGGCAATAGAATGTACAATTGATAATTAGTTTTTGTGTCACTGCTGTAAGCAGAAGTTACACATAGGGATCACTTTTTTGTCATCTGTCCGTCAGTCCATCTGTCTGTCATGCATTTTCCCATCACGCTTCAGCAGGTGACACAATCATGTGTTCCAGAGAACACTCTTGTCTATAGCGAGGTTAACGAAATTCTGCTGTTTTAATTCTACTGAATAAATGAACTATCATTTCTTGTTTATCTAATTTAATAACATTACATGTGTCTACTTCATTTCAATGCTGAACGAAATGAAAATTGCTAGGAACTAAAATAGATATTACATTATGGTGTTACTTCATTACTACACAAGGTCAACTTAATTTTTATACTGTACTATAGATGAATATTAACACCATCCTATGGTCGTGACCTTTGCACTGATAGATTTCTTGTGGTAATGATTTTATACTCCTATTCCTACTTGAATACAACATTAACCCTTTGGTTAATATACATGTAAATTTGTTTCCATGGAAGCAACAGACCCAGATCAGAATTTCATGGAGCTGTCTGATTAGGGTCTCCTTTATTTGCTCATAAATAATGTATCACAGATACTATACAGTCAACATGGCAAAGAAAAATCCAGTTTAAACACAGTCGAGACTGTCTTATGTGACCTGGAGTAAGCCAAAAAGGTCACATAAGACAGAGAGTCACATAAGACACTGACAGTCCCCCAATTTGTTCAAGTTTTAGACAGCATCCAGGTCTCCGTCTTTATATACTGTATAATACCGTGCAAGGGTGCACATGTATTTTGTATCGTTGTAAATACTTGTGTCAATCATTTGATACATGCATGTCTTTGTTATAGAAAAATAAATTCAAATCTCATTTGTCATGTTAGATGTCTGAAAGTCTTACGATGAATTACATGAGAGTAAAGAAATCCAGAGCTCCAGATAATGGGGGTTCATGTATGTCATATTCTAAAACAATTATTCCTTATTGTAACCAAATGTTTTGACTACACCTGAGAATTTGGATTTTGCTCAAAGTCACTGTTGGATGCAATAGTACATTGTTCACAAACAAGAGGACACTTCTATTTTTGGTCTTGTCTTTTAAAACACTTTAGTCTTCATAAACAGTACTATACATCAATATAGCCTTATTATAATAATATTTAGTGGCAGATGTTTCACATTAATTTTCCCAAAACACCTGTGACATTGTGACTACCCAATCACGAAGATCGCTAATGACCCACAAGTATGATAAACGGCAGCTGGTAACAACAGTCTCACTATAGAACAAAGCCAGTTTGGATTCAAGCATTCACAGTCGTTGGTCAAATCAGGCAGGGTGTCCCTTTTTAATGTCATTATATAGGTAAATGCATAGGGATAAAATTTTAAGGTCGGATAAGACAGACTATTGCTAAACACAAAACACACTGTCGCTAAGACAGTCTTGACTGTACCATGTAAGGTTTAATAGTCTTTATTTGTACATAAATATTCATGATATAAAAAAGGTTAATTAAATGAATAATCCTAATGTAAACAATTTCAATGGGTAAAAAAATATAAAAAAAGACTCATACCTAGTGATTTGACACCTTGGTGTACCAGAATGCTGGTGAGAGTTGCCTTGGAAACCCCAATCAAACTGCATAGTTGATCAGTTAGAGGCAAGTATTTCAGTTGCTTCCCTTCAATATCAGCTTCCTGGAAGAAATTTAGCAGAATTATAAAATACTGAAGTTTCAATTGACAAAGTTTTGCCATAAAGTAAGAGTCCTACACAATGTATTCAGACAGGAACTGCCCAGAAAATAAGCTCTTTTTCTTCTGTTGTTTGGGTTAACCCTTTCCCCTCATAGAGGACACCATGAAAAGATCTATGCGAACAGCATAAAACCAGATCAGCCTGCGAGTAACTTGCAGACTGATCAGGTTTTATGCTGTTCGCTGCTCCTCAGTGGTCTGGGAAAGAGGATTTTGTAATTAAATTTGATAAGGTTTAACTGTGGTTTTCTGCAGATCAGGCTTTATGTGATACCTATTGAGGGCGTCAAAATGAGTCAATATGAGGGAAAGGGTTAAGGAATATTTCAATTTGAGACATTTTGTGAAAAAAAAATGGTTAGAGAAGCTATGGGTTGATGCATAATTTTTCACTGTACCTTATTGTAAAGTTTGTTTTCTTCATTGAATTTCTAAGCATCTTATATGTAACATATGAAACCTTGTAATTTCCTGCACATCCACGCTTCAAATGTACTAGAAAATTAATCTCAAAACTTGCTGTTTTCCTTCTTAAAAAGCAAATACATAAATAGACAAATAATGGTCACAGCGATAAATCTGCATAAATATTTAATATATCATATCATGATATACATGTGTACCTAGTTTCATCAAGATGTGAAGTCATCTTCACAGTAAAAAAAAAACTTAAACACAAAGGTAAACCTGAGGCAGAACAATCAATTTATCATGTTCATGCAACCATGAAATATAGGTCAAGCCATTAATTTGCATAAATATTTAATAGATCATATCATAATGTACATGTGTATCTAGTTTTATAAAGATGTGAAGTCATCTTCATAGAAAAAAATCTTAAACGCAAAGGTAAACCAAAAACAAAACAATCACTTTTATCATGTTCATCCAACCATGTAATAATGGTCACAGCCATAAATTTGCATAAATATTAAATATATCATATCATGATTTACATGTGTACCTAGTTTCATAATGATATGAAGTCATCTTCCTAGAAAAAAAAAGCTTAAACGCAAAGGTAAACCTGAGGTGTGACGGACGAACGGTTACACGGACGGACGCACAGACCAAAATTATATATGCCCCCAATGGAGTTGGCAGGGCATAAATATATGTTCCAACTAGAACTCCAGACAGAGGATGAAAAATCATGTGTTGTGCTGGAGCCTGTGACAATACATGTAATTCTTAGTCATATAGCAACCTCCCTAAGTACACATGCAAAACTCTGGACTTATTGCCAACCAGCTGGAAAGCTTCCTCTGCCAAGAAAAACTCAAGTGACCCTACTGCGACTCATACCCACAGCATTAAGGGGTTAGTAAGCCAGAGAAGTAAGTCAGCAACTATAAGCACTTAGCCAAGGTGGCCCCAATAATGATGGTAAAGCTGAAGCCTTAACCTCATATAGACACATTTTGACACCTTGGGAAACTGAACAGACCCAGATCACACTGCTCCTTCCAGGAACTGCCTGATCTGGGTCTCTTTCTTTTGCTCATACAACACTGTAGCTCAAATCCTATACAGACTACCATTTAATACTCAGTAAATTAATATCCATCAAGTAATATATTTGTACATGAATATTTATGGGGTAGAGGATAAAATAATATGATATTTCTATCTTTTACCTACATGAGATTAGTCAGTGTGTCCAGGTGCTCCAACTGCAGTGTGACAGGGCCTTGTCTAATACCTGCCCACACACAACCGGCCTCTGCCACTCTGTACGTATAAACACAAGGTCAAGGTCAGTATACAAGGCTTTTCAATATGAATTACTTACATAAATAAACAAGCTAGTATGAATTAATGCTATGCCTTACCCCCAGGGTGGGTAGAGCTCATCAACAATATGCCCTGATCTATCAATCCAGGGGCATAAAAATGTGTTTGTAGTATATGTGGCAATAAAATCTTGCAGCACTATGGTTATTATATATGAATGATATGGCACCTGAAATATCAACAAAACACGGCACAGTCTTCTTCCTCTATGACTATGAAGTTACCGGTATGACTACAAAACACGGCACAGTCTTCTTCCTCTATGACTATGAAGTTACCGGTATGACTACAAAACATGGCACAGTCTTCTTCCTCTATGACTATGAAGTTACCAGTATGACTACAAAACACGGAACAGTCTTCTTCCTCTATGACTATGAAGTTACCAGTATGACTACAAAACACGGAACAGTCTTCTTCCTCTATGACTATGAAGTTACCAGTATGACTACAAAACATGGCACAGTCTTCTTCCTCTATGACTATGAAGTTACTATGACTATGAAGTTACCAGTATGACTACAAAACATGGCACAGTCTTCTTGCTCTATGACTATGAAGTTACCAGTATGACTACAAAACATGGCACAGTCTTCTTCCTCTATGACAATGAAGTTACCAGTATGACTACAACACGGAACAGTCTTCAACCTTAGACTTATTACGTATGATACAAACATGCACAGTTCTTTCCCTCTATGCTATATTACCATATGACTACAAAACAACTATCTTCTTCTCTTGATATGAAGTTTCCACATTACTACAAAACACGGAACAGTCTTCTTCCTCTATGACTATGAAGTTACCAGTATGACTACAAAACATGGCACAGTCTTCTTCCTCTATGACTATGAAGTTACCAGTATGACTACAAAAAACCCACAGTGTAGCGAGACTTTCATTGCAGAGCATATATTTGTTCCCATCTGCAATTAAAACCATTGACACTTTATTCTGTAATAAGAACTACAGTGTAAGTTGGAATTGTGCCCATCCATTTTATAAGGTTTTCGGCCCTGCCACAGGGCGAAAACTTATTTTTCTTCTTCTGTCTCTTTTATTCATTTTTTTTTTATTATTTGTCTTCCACCCATTTTTCTGTACGTGATTGTGGCAGAAGAGAAAAGCTACAGTCAATCAGTCATCTGAACCTGTGCCTAATGTTTTTTTCAACTTTGTTTCTACGGGGCACTTTGCATGAAATCACTCTTTTGCTTATAACTCAAGAAGTTGAAGTCCAATTTGAATGCGTTTTTCATCATTCTGTTCCTTGCTGACAGCCCAATAGAACAATAGAATACAATCCTTCTGAAAGTATTGCTTAAGCAATACTAAGTCCCCTACCAGCAAAAAGAAAACTATGAACCCCAGACCTTTTCACACTGCAAACAAGTCAATTATTTGATAAATACTTTAAATGAAAGTCAAAATGACAATAGATATCAACTCCTAAGAACCTGAATAGCTAATCTGGTGCATTTTCTTAAAAACTCAGCGACCCAAAATGAAACTCGAACTTGATGGTCTATAACTCATGGTGGTAGTCTCACATATTAAATATTAGATCAATAACTGCAAGCGTTTGGAAAAAAAGTTGGGAAAACTGTTATTTAAAGGAAATTTTCTAAGCCCAAGGCTTGAAATTTTGTCAAAAATCAGTGGACCGGAACAAAACTCAAACTTTATCTGTAACTCATGGTAGTAGACTCACATACCATATATTATATTAATATCAGCAAGAGTTTAGAAAAAAAAGTCCAGAAACATGAGTGTGACTGACAGGCAGACGGAGTGCAAACCTATAGTCCCCTTCGGTGATGCCAGTAGGGGACTAATAATGGTATCTCAGTACTGAGTATCAGATAAAATATTTACACCAGTAGAGGCTGAATGTTCGAACTTTGAAAAAAGTGCTAATATGAATGTAGGTCTACGAAAAAAATCCCAATTTTTGTTTGAGATGAGGTAGAAGAATTCTTTTTGCTGCAAATGATTTGCAAGCCATATACGCACGGAACATGTGGCTTGGGGATTTCAGAAGATGCATGGTTTGTCCTAAATGGATGGTCAAACTTCACTAAAATATTGGAAATATCAAATTGTATGCAAGTTTAGGTTATTTGATGCTCCTGCCTTTATTTTTTTGTTCAATCTTCATGAAATTTTCAGAGATTATGTAGTTTTAAATTTCAAAGGCACTTGCACTTTCAAATTTTGCAAAATTTCAAAAGTCAAGGTCATTTGTTGGTTACTGGGTTTTTTCCTTTTCCTTAAATAACTCAAAATCTAAAAATATTTTATAGAGACAATATGCATGAAAATTCAAGTCCTTGAAGAGACCTCTCTAGTGATATAAAGTTTTTGAAAATCAGTCTAGTCACAGTGATTTAACCCTTTCCCTCATAGAGGATACCATGAAAAGACCTACTCGCAGGCTGATCTGGTTTTATGCTGTTCGCTGCTCCTCAGTGGTCTGGAAATGAGGATTTTACAATTTGGTAAGGTTTGAGTTTGGGTTTCTGCAGATCAGGCTTTATGTGGTACCTACTGAGTGCGTCAAAATGAGTCTATATGAGGGAAAGGGTTAACAGCAGGTCAAAAGATTGATCCTTCATTTACTCAATTCCATATCATTTTATGGTTTGTTGTGTTAAAATAATTTGTGATAATGTTAAAGAAGTAAGTCTTACCTCTTAAATAAAAAAATGATTGTTGAAATGCAGTTTCTATTCCAGTTTAAAAATAGAGGTCTCCTTGATAAAAGTGGTCATTTCATAAACACAGGTTAATTGAGGCTGAGTGTATAGTGTGTACATACTCCCCTAAAAGAGGTGCCTGCAGAACATGGCACTCTTTTGCTCATACCTAAAAAAGTTATAGGTTCGATTTACATGCGGATTTCTGCAATCTGTTCTTAGGACCTGTTGTCTATAATATAAAATCTATATTTTCTGGCTGATCAGGTCAATCCTGTTCATATATATATATATATATATATATGTATGTATAAACCGATGATGTTGCTAATGTTTATTATGACCAGATGAAGAAAGGTACAGAAATTTTAAACATGCATTCACATGTATCTGAACTAGTGCCTATGTAGTGTTATGGCCGGAATAAACTAACACGAGACGGTGGTGGCTGGCAATAGATTTATTCAGTCCCCAAGGTATCTTGCAAGGTCGTGCTGGAGGTAGTCTCGAGGCTCTAACAAGATCTCTCTAGGTATCCCACAAGATCTCCTCCTAGACCCTTGTCCGGTCAGCTTATATATTGGTTGGTTACCATCCAGCCAGACAGTAACCATATGTATTACATAATATCAAATATTTGTGTTAACGACAGTCACAACTGAGACAGACGTTGCATAACTAATGTAACGGTCCTGTTATAATCTCTAATTGTATCTATAATAGGTTAGTAACAATGAAAATGTAACAATAGCATCTAGCTAGAGTCCAATTACATTACACCTAATGGTAAAATTTTAATATATTTTTTCTCATTTTTCCGCTAGGGGTCGCTTTGCTTGAAATCACTCTTTTGCTTATAACTCGAAAAACTGAAGTCTTATTCAAATGACAATTACAGCATTCTGTTCCTTGTTGATAGCTCAATAGAATATAACAAGTATCTCAGTATCGAGTACCAGAAAATATTTATGCTAGAAGAGGTTGAATGTTCAAACCTTGCAAAGATGTGTGCAAAATGGAGTATGTCTACGTAAAACATCTCTATTTTTGTTTCAGATCAGATAGAAGAATTCTGTTGGCTGTAAATGATTTGCAAGACATATAGGCATAGAATATATGGGGTGTCGATTTAAGGAAACGCATGGTTTGTCTTCTAGAATAGGTTTTGAAGATTGAGCATGATTGGTATTTTACCGTAGTTCAAAGTTCGAACTATGCAATTTGTCTACTAAATTGAACTGTTTGTTGCATTACTGTTATATCCACAAAAACCGCTGCTGTCACATTAGCGACTCTAATTTCAGTAGCAATCTAATAAGAAATGTGGAATTCCTAATGTCATGATGATACTATTTGCCTTGCCTGTGTCCATATGATATTGACTCTCCCCCACAAATCAGATAGAAACAATTAACTGTGAATACTATAATGCTACAAGCAATAGAAAGATTGCTTACCTTGGACTGTAGATAGATCCTGGGACTGGATCAGACTTGGGTCCCTTACCTGTAATCACAAACAATGCTTCTTAACAATCTTACTTCACAGCAGTGCTTTACCCCACTTTACCCTGTTATTATGGATGTAAAAATGCACCTAATGTCAAAAAACAAATCCAAAAATAAAGATTTAAGATCCAATTTTGGACTGTGTGATAAAGGTTTGTTCATTATAATGGATCTACACTGTAAAAAACAAATCTGAAAATTAAAATATGAAGTTACATTGTCTTATATTAGATTTTGCATTACATGGATAATAAACATCATTTTTTTAAAGTATTTTCAGTCATGTAACCATAATGAGCCTGTAAAGAACACACTCATGTAACTATAACAAGCCTGAAATGAACACCCTCACTCATCGGATGTGTTCATAACAAGCCCGAATTGAACACTCTCATGTTAACATAACAAGCCTGAATTGAACAACCATAAGGAGCCTCAGAAAAGAACACCCTCACTCATGTAATCATAACAAGCCTGAAAAGAAGAACAATAACGAGCCTGAATAGAACACCCTCACTCATGTAACCATAACAAGCCTGAAAAGAACAACAATAACGAGCCTGAATAGAACACCCTCACTCATGTAACCATAACAAGCCTGAATTGAACTACCATAATGAGCCTGAAAAGACCACACTCACTCATGTAAGTGTTGATTTATCTTGGTGCTTTTTCGTTTGTAAATATTCAGTTTAAGAATAATGCATACATAATATCAGTATATATATCTTTATATAATTGAGCGTTTTTATGTAAAAACAAAAATGGTAACAAAGTTATGGCGGGGAAGAAGTTTGAGCCATTGGCGATATAATCGGATATACATTGTATTATTATTTTACTATTATTATTATTATAACACAAGGAACTGCATAAAAAAATAAGTTACATTATTTAATGTATGAATCATCCAGATATGTTGTCTGTATCTCAAAAAACTCTCCTAATTTTGTCATTATTAACTTCATTATTTCAAAAGTAGGTCTGTATATGTAGATACTTACTGTGATCTTACAGATTTTGATTGTCTGCTCTTGTCTTACACATAACAGAACAACACTGATCATATTTATTATCATTTTTGTTGAAATTTCAAATTATGCCCGCTCCATGTAAACATTTATATTGACCACACACTCGCATGTGGATCGTATTGGATAGTTTTGTATTTTTTGATTTTCATGTTTTAAATTGAAAAACGAAAATGAATTTGCGGTTTGTTTTTCGATTTTCATGATCAATATTGAATATGGATAACCGAGAATGGGTTTGTTTTTCATTTTTCTTACTGGAAATTGTGAAATGAAATAACGAAATATACACGGACCCAATATATGTGATATTTATATTTCAAGGGCCTAAAATGTAGTTTTATCTGTCATAATCAAACACAACTGATATATTGTTGCCAAAATCATTGTGAATAAGTTAAATGATGATTGCTTCATATTTGCAAGTGCTAGAGTGTAAACAAAGAAAAATCTGGCTTTTTTTTTTCTTTTTTTTTATAATTCAAGGCTCAAAATTCCTGACCAAATTGGCCTACAACAGCCATAATCTAACCTGGCTGAGAGATTATGGCCATTAATAGTCACTAAGTTTGAATATAAATGCTTGAGAAATGAAGATGATAGAGTGCAAACATAGTTAAATCTGGCATAATCATTATTAAAAGGGGTGTAACTCCTGACATAATTGGCCATTATCAGCAAAAAGTAAATCCGGCCAATTAAATCTTTGCAAAATATAATCTATAAATTTTTTATATAAAATGGGGTATAATTCCTGACACTATTGGCTGATATCAGTGATAATCGATCTAATGAAAAAATAGCCTCCTGACCTAATAAGCCAAAATCAGCCATAATCAAATTTGGCCAAGGATTATGGCCATTAACACTGTCATGAAGTAAAAAGATGATTACTCCTGAACTAATTGGCCTATATCAGCAATCATTGGACTTGACCAAGAGATTATGGCCATTAATATTGTCATGAAGTAAGAAGATGATTACTTAAAAAATAAAGATGCTAGAGATATAAAAAGTAAAAACTGCAATTTTTTATTAAAAAATCTGACGATGAATACTTAAGAAAAAAAAATTATGCTAGAGTGTAAACAAAGTGCTAGAGTGTAAACAAAGTGAAATCTGGCAAAGAGTTAAACTCCTGACCTAATTGGCTGATACCAGCCATTATCAAACTTGGCTAAGAGGTTATGGCCATAAACATTGACATAAAGTTTGGAGCTTATTGATCCTAGAATGTCAACAAACTAATTGTGGATGACGGACAGACAGAAGAGGGACATTCAAGGATCCTAATAGCTCATCCTGAGCACATTGTGCTCAGGTAGCTAAAAGGTTTCACTGACAGATGACATAGAAGAGATCCCTATATGTCACCTCTGCTTACAACAGGTGACACCAAATACAGAACATAAAATCTGATTTACCTTTTGGATCTTTTTTCAGTTCAGCTTTCTCCCTCTCCCATCTCCCTGTTAGTGGATTTCTCACTAATTTGCTCCTTGTTTCTTCCCTATCTGCTTTCTTTGCCAAGTGTTTTTTATGTATGATTTTCTGCCCTCTATTCTTCTCAAGTTCCATGACCTGAGGCAAGTTTACCAAGCCAACGTCTGATGCTTCACTTCCATATAAGGATAACCCATTTCAACCTCTTCTAAATTTTCATAAAACTTTGTTTCAACAGGTTCTGTCTTGTCTGGGTTGTCCAAAACTGACCCATCAAAAAATCTACTCCTTGACTTTTTATTTGTACTTGATCTATTGGGTGATTTACTCCTTGACCTTCTATCCCTTTGTGGTCTACCCCTTAACTTAAGCCTTGACCTATTTGTTGTCCATGACTTATCCCTTGACCTACTTCTTGACCTTTTATTTATCCTTGACATATCCTGTGACCTGCTCCTTGACCTTTTATCCTTTCTTGACCTACTCAGTGACCTACTCCTTGACCTTTTTCCTCTTCTTGATCTATCCCATGACCTGCTCCTTGACCTTTTACCTCTCCTTGACCTTTCATCTGACCTGCTCCTTGACCTTACATCTGTTCTTGATCTAGCAAAATACTTGCTTCTTGAGCTTTTTTATCAGTTAAACTTTTATATGCAGATGTATTTAAAACCTGTTCCCTATCATCTGACATAAATGCTGTCTTTTAAGTTTGAGCTGTATGCAGCACTGCATTTGTCTTGAGGGGTGGGGCTAAGAGTTAGATCAATGTACAAATCAGATATTGGTTTAACAGATGAAGTGTAGGCATCATTTACTGGAGAGGTGGGGCTATATGCTGGAGAGGTGGGGCTATATCCTGGAGAGGTGGGGCTATATGCTGGAGAGGTGGGGCTATATGCTGGAGAGGTGGGGCTATATGCTGGGGTTGTTGGGACATATGTTGGAAAGGTGGGGCTATATGCTGGGGTTGTTGGGACATATGCTGGAGAAGTGGGGCTATATGCTGGGGTTGTTGGACTATATGCTGGAGAGGTGGGGCTATATGCTGGGGTTGTTGGGACAAATGCTGGAGAGGTGGTGGCATATGCTTGACAGGAGCTATATGTTGGAAAAGTTGGGTTATATGTAGAAGGCACTGGCCTGGAGGATTGGGGATATAATGTTAGATTTGGAATAAATCCTGACAAGGGAACTGCTGTGTATGAATTCTCATGTGCATTCATAAGTATGGAGGAAGAACAAACTGTTTTGCTAGCTGAATTATGTACCTTTTGTGGATCAAAGGGATCTAAAATATATGTGATAAGTTTGCTTGTGTCTGCTGCAGAATCACCTAAACCCCCGTCATAACCTGACAAGAAATTTCGACATCCAAAATTATGGGGAACTGGTACACTTTCAAAACTTGGTACAATAGGGTCTGAAATATCAGCTATCTCACTTGTATGTGAACTACATGTGCTTCCACTATCTGACAATGGTTCACAATTAAAAAAATTTCTGGCACCTTTTGTGGCCAATTTCTTTCCAGTACTGACTGGTACAATAGGGTGAGACTTATCAGCTATCTCAGTTAGTGAACTACATGTATTTCCACTATCTGACAATGGTTTACTCCTGACACTTTTCATGGCAAGATTCTTTCTTGGAATTCCTGGTGATTTCTTCCCTTGATTTTGAAGTTCAGAATGTTGAAACTGGGCAAGTTTTTTACTAATGCTACCAACAGCCATCTCATATGCCATCATTCCTAGAATAAAAAGTTGAAAATTCATTTTACAATGAATAGACAGGATACGATACATAGTTTATAACAAGATCTGATGGTATTGTGGACAGGTTTTTTTTTTCTCTGCTCTGTCTCAGCAAAAGTAGGCAAAGGTCAACTGCAAAATGAAGAGGTCTATTCACTTAAGCAGCTGTCCAAATATTGAAGCAATCAAATGAAGCACATAGAAGTTATATCAGATTAACCAAAAGGTAAACCTGTCCAGACGCCACTTTTTTCATTAAATGTAGATCAAGGTCAAGGTTATAAGGTCAACAGTATAGTGTAAAGGTCAATTCACTTATATATTAATATTGAAGCAATCCAATGAAGGACATAAAAGTTGTAGTAGATTGAAACAAGAGGGCCTATATCCCTCATCTCGGTACCACTGCTCTAAAGGCAACTCTAAGTATTATGGACTATATCTTCCATACAAGGCATAATAATCCTTGAATTATTATCATTATGTATACATCTGATCAAAAATGCTTTATGAATCCGGATGTTAGAATGTAAACAAAGTTAATATGACATTTTTTTATACTTCAAGGGCCATAATTAGAGATAGTGGTCCAATACAAAGTCAGCCTTGGCAAGATAATAGTCATTAATATTACCATCTTGGTAGAGGATTTCCCATAGAACATCTGTGCCAAAACATTTTAAAATCTGGCCAGTAGTTTTGGAGCAGAAGACTTTTTTTACTGTATTTTGGAACCTGTCATAAATATTTCATTGTCTGATACCCCTGCTGAGTTTCAAACTAGAGTTATCACTTAGAGTGAGAAATACTCCACTGCAAAATACAAAATGATATAAAACTTTTTGTAAAGTGGGATGTGATGTTACAGGTTACATCATGATGGGACAACATGTGTTACTTCTATATACACGTACCTCATTATTCCTTTGTAAAGTCAGTGTATAACATGTGCATGATAGCAACATGCACACATCTAAATTGAATCTACACAGTTAATTAAACCATGATTTGTAATCAATGCAATATTCACAATTCTAGATATAAAGATATGAATCCCTATCATACATGTAATTAAAATCAAGTATATCCTAAGTATTCAGTTATGATTTAGATAAAGTGCAAAAAAATTGAAACTATAAAAATACTTAAGACTATATCATAAAATGGTATTATTTGATTGATTTAACATCCCATCTATGATATTTCAGTCATTTGGGGACTTTTGTCTGCTTGAGACAGATATAGTAATGACACACTGCAATTTCACGCCGTAGACATGTGGCATGATACAACACCTAGCCACATTATCCTGACACCGGTCCTGCAACTACCCTTACATGCTGAGCATCAAGCAAGGGAGCTATACCAGTACCACTTTGGTATGTCACAGCTGATGTAATGATCCTAGTCTTACTGAGAGAATATTTGTGACTGCAGATAAAAACAATGTGGGAGTGATTCCAGGTGTAAAATACTGGTTTTTCCAGAAGTGGTTAAGAAGGATTATTAAAAACTTGTTTCTGAATCCATATTGTTTCTGTATCAATATAGAAATCAACAAGAGTTGTCAGAATGACACATATGCCCCCCCTTTGCTCCCCTCACTCCCATCATGGTCACTGTGACGTTAAACTTTGACCAAGTGACCCCCAAAATCAATAGGGGTCATCTACTAGTCATAACCAATCACCCAATGAAGTTTTATGAATGTGGGCCCAATCATTCTCCGGTTATTGATCGGAAATTTTTTTTCACATTTGAGGTCACTGTGACTTTGACCTTTGACCAAGTGACCCCAAAATAAATAAGGGTCATCTACTAGTCATAAACAATCACCCTATGAAGTTTGATGAATGTGGGCCCAAGCGTTCTCCATTTACTGATCGGAAACGATTTTCACATTCGAGGTCACTGTGACCTTGACCTTTGACCAAGTGACCCTAAAATAATAGGGGTCATCTACTAGTCATGACAAATCACCCTATGAAGTTTGATGAATGTGGGCCCAAGTGTTCTCCAGATATTGATCGGAAATTAAGTGGTCTACCGACGCACCAACCAACCATCCAACTGACCGACATTTGCAAAACAATATGCACCCTCTTCTTCGAAGGGGGGCATAACAACATTTAAAGTCTAAATCACACATTTCCAACATTCAAAATCCTCCTTTAACATAAAATCCTGGGCTTGTGATGTTTCTGATATTTTTCTTATTGTTCTATAAAATTACAATCATCACTCACTCATTCAATCTAATTATGAATCGTAATCTTCAATATTAAAACATTTTACTGTCCATGTAAGAATAAAAGACAGTTATTCTAAAAACAAACTGTGAAATATTTGTTCCAGATGGCCCACGATCGTCTCTCCTGTAAGTAGTGGGTTTCATCCAAAACTGTTCCATATGGTACTGATGTATCTCCCTAGTGCTTGGCACTCAGCACATATGAGCTGATCAAGGACTGGTTGGTCCAGTGTTGGGAAAACATGTCTGGTTTTCACTTGTCTACAGTGTGTTATCACAATGAGACAGCACTATGTATCTGTCTCATTTAGACAACTAATAACTGAAATATTGTTGGTGGGATGTTAAACCCAAGCAAACAAACAAATATAAAAGTTAAACCTTCTTTTCTTATTTCATTCTTCTATTGTATATTAAGTGCATTAACATACAAAATTCCAATGCTTACTTGGAATTAGTAATCCGTCTTGTGGATTTGTAATTTTCTCCAAAGGCCTTGTGAGTTCATTGTAAACTGTAATTTTCTCCTCTTCTCTGGTATTCATGTTGGAGGGAGATGTTAACTCCAAGTCAGAATCATCTGATGGCAGTTCTAAACCTAAAGCTTCATCCATATCTAGAAGCATATTATCAATGTCTTCAGGAGATATCTGAAGTTCTGGTGGCTGAAGAACTACTGATGACATTTCTTGCACGTATTTTGACCCTGTGAAAGGTGTGAGTACTGCCTCTGGTTGTCTTAAACTCCTTCTCTTCTTCAGTGCCATCTGTAAATCTGTGTATATAACTAGAATTGAAAACATATGAAACAAGAGCTGTCAGAGGACAGCACGCTCGACTATTCAAAATGCTTTTGGTAAGTCAAATGAAATCTATTTCAATTCTTGCCCTTCTCATACTCTCTAATAATAGTCAAAAATGATATACCTTGATAGTCTGATACCCCTAAATAGGTTTATGAAGTCTAAAATCAATCCCATACCTAGTTACTGAGACATAAGCATAATAACACTTTAACCAAGCAAAACTTTGACCAAGTATCAAAGTTAGAAAAGGGCCATAATCTGTATTAAAAATCAGTCCAAGAGTTATCCTCCTTGGTTTTCTGATGCCCCTGAAAACACTCTTTAACTTTCTAGTCAATACCATAAACAATATCTGAGATATAAGCTGGATAGCAGCTTACATGCAAAACTTTAATCAAAAAGTCTTAAGTCAAAAAGTGGACCCAATCTACATTTTATTCAATCAAAAACTATCTGCCACTATAGTATGATACCACTGAACACATTAAAGAAGTTTCAAATCAAACCCATGCCTGGTTACTGAAATATAAGCATGAAATTCAGGGATAATTTTTGCCTGCTTAACCAATGGGAAAAAAATCCCTATTTTCCAAAACTAACGAGATTTTTACTGCAATGTATGAGATTTTTACATAAATCAGATGGGATTTTACAAAGTCGCAGAAACAAGAAACAAGTATGAAGATAAATTTTATATGTAACATATTCACTTTATAAACAATGAGACCATGATGAAAATTAAAAATAAACTAAGTGACTAGTCTTTTTGGCAATTTAAAAAACAAACAAACAAACCCTAACAGATATCTCTAATATCATGAAATTTAAATCTTTAAATTTCTGACCCTTGCACTCTTCCAGCTTTCGAGTGCTGGCCTAAAATCAAAGTTCTCTATTGAACCACCTTCGAGAATAGTTCTCATTTTGGGAGCATGTAGTGATCTGTAATGATCTGCACTCTCAATGTGCCTTGAAAGAGTTGTTGTTTTAATATTGTCTGTTCCTATAGCCATAGAGTTTTTAAAACCCCAAATTTCTACATATCTGGCAAAACATCGAGTTTTTTTCTTCTTCGTATCGAAGCCATTTGTGCTCGCTGAGCCATTTAGACTGAAATTTCTGCGTAACTTTAGTTTTGCCTACTGAGATTCATTTACGGTTGATGGATTGGGCGGATTGTTATTTGTGTCGGTCCCCGTCTCCTTCGGAAGAAAAAACTGATTGAGTGATTCGCCTCCCAATGCTTTAAGTTTTTTCTTCGGGGGCATCTTTACCGATTTGCAACAGCCGACATATCAGTGCTACACTGGTACCCTACTCCATATGCATAACCTCGGAACGAGAACCATACATTGTGTACAAGGGGCGTTACTCTCGGAGCCAAATTGGTACCCATTCCAGTGCGCGCCGTCGCTAATATATATTAAGAAACGAGAACCATGCTTTGCGGTAACAAAGGACGGAACTTTTCACTTTTTAGCAGGGACTGAAAATCGCCGAACCGAATGCCTACGATGATTTTTTTTTACATGCGATTTTTTTATCACTATTAAAGAAAAGTAATGAGATTTTTAAAAATGATGAGAGAATTTCGCGACATCGCGGCCAAAAATTATCCCTGGAAATTCCTTGCATGCAAAACTTTACCAAAATTTTTAAGATAAAAAGAGGCCATAATTTGTAATATATTCCATCAAGTGTTATCTTCCTTGATAGTATGATATCCCTAAACATATTAAAGATGTTTCCTATCAATCCCATGCCTGGACTCTGAGATATAAGCATGAAAGTACCTTGCATGCAAAACTTTAACCAAAGTTTGTAAGTAAATAAGGGGCCATAATTTGATATATATTCCATCAAGTGTTATCTACCTTGATAGTATGATACCCCTAAGCGTATTAAAGATGTTTCAAATCAATCACATGCATGGATACTGAAATATAAGCATGAAAGTACCTTGTATGCAAAACTTTAACCAAATTTATAAGTTAAAAAAGGGGACATAATTTGTAATATATTCCATCAAAAGTTATTTACCTTGGTTGTCTGATGCCGCTAAACATATTCATAAACTTTCAAGTCAATACCATGAATGGATATAGAGATAGTAGCTTGCATGCAAAACTTTAACCAAATTTTCTATTGCATGCAAAACTTTAACCAAAATTTCTAAGTAAAAAAGGGGCCATAATTTATATTAAATTCACTCAAGAGTTATCTACTTGGTTGTCTGATGCCCCTTAACATATTTATAAACTTTCCAGTCAATACTATAAATGGTTATTGAGATATAAGGTTGATAGTAACTTGCATGTAAAATTTTAACTAAAAGCTGCAACGCCAATGTGGACACCGATGCAAAGGTGACTACAATAAATCTCATATTCTTTGAATAGTCGAGATAAAAATTTAAAAAAAAAAAATTAAAAAATAACGAACGCATGAATAGTATTACAAAAGTTTATTTAGGAAAAAGAGACTAGACTGCGAAGTTTAAAAAGTGATATAAAACTGTCATTTTATTTTATTATGCTTCAGGATATGATTAATTTGACGTCATATATAACATCATCTTTGAACCTTACATCTATCGGAAAATAACGCTCGCTACAATACGTCTTTGTTTAGAGATCATGTTAAAATCAACAATATACATTGTATGTAATGACAATCGTATTTAACCGAGCTTTTGTCTCCTCAAGTTTCAAAGCGAACCTTAAGATCATCTGAATCATCTGATAGTTGTTATGTTGATCCTTTTAATAAGAAAAAGACTTTCTCTGACAGATGTCTGAGACAATGTGAATTTGTAGATATTTTCAAATTACAACTGAAATAATTTTTACTTCATGGACTATTTTGCACTGTTTTAAGTAACGCTTACGGCATCGCTGACTGTTCCTTTTTGTTTTATATATATGTGTGTATATCTCATCAGTTTTTATCATTTTCATTGTACAACGCCATTGAACATGTATTTTATATGTAGAAAAAGGCGTTTAATCAAATTCGCAAGTTTCAGTTTATACAACGGTCATTTGTAATTTACGGCACCATCCCCGCATTTGTGAGGGGGATAATGGGAGAAATGTTCCCCTTATTTGTTCCCGCTCTGTCGAGTGATACGGAGGTTTTATTTCCGCGCCTATAATATTGGTAGAAATAATCTACCTATCAGTACGGGTGTGTTTAGCGGGGATTTTACCATTTCGTTGTCCCCGCAGGCGATGTTTTTACCAGGGATTTGATTGTCTCAAAGTCATAGTCCCCATTATATCCTAGGGGAGGGGTATGATTGGTGTATATGTTTTAATATAAACTCAAGTATGCAAATCCTTTAAACAAACATGAACCTAAGTTCTGAAATACGGAATCTTTCGAATCAACTATGTCTAATCATTAAACAAAATGTACATGTTCAGTACACCACGTATCGTGACCCTGCTGCATGATAAAGGAATCTAAACTCAGGCACCACACTCATTTATATACTTTTTTAAATACATTGTATCATCTAATAAACAAAATTCATTAAAAAGGAGCAGTATATATCATAAAAAATATGGTAGCCGAAAAGCGACAATTTACAAACTAGCCAACAATCTGGAGTCTTCTTTGGAAGGTTATTTAATAATATCTGAATGGTGTGACCTTTCCAGTTAGTAAACAATGTTTTGGGCACATTTAGAACATCGTATTAGGAGAATTCTTCTTTTGCATAATTATATTACCATGTGTATGAATGACACGATTAGATGATAAATTTGGAATTCAACATATACTGATTTTTACAGATTGGACAAAACCCTCTACACAAATGTAGCCGATCATACACAAGGTAGTCTTTGGTTTTATGAAAATGGGCTTGGCAGACATATTGCACAGACGGACTGGAATCTTTGAACAATCTTTGAACGCGGGAGACCGGGGTTCGATTCCCCGTCGGGGAGCCATTTTTGTAGAGATGCCAGATATGACAAACTCTTGATCGGAGTTTATATATTTATTGGATTTAATATATTTAAACCTGGAAGAAATAAGACAATATCTTAGAGTAAACTCCACAATATCAGGATCAATATAAATATGCAAAGGATATTTCAGAATACATTTCATTATCATCATTATTATTTTTAAAATACATTTCTATTAATTTATGAAATAGAAGTTGTTAGTATATATAG
>CM037777.1:42919814-42958732 GCA_021229015.1 Solen grandis
TAAAGTTTTTAACCTTTTATTCATCCTGAGCTCTTTAATCCTAAAATGAAATTTTTGGTCCTATGTTCGAATCTTTTTTCAGCCACAGAACTTCAGTCTTTGGAAGTTTGGTTAGCTGACAGGATATGCACATCTGAGTTTCAAAATGTACCATCTGTGAAAATTTGAAGAAAATCTGACAATAAATGACGCTGTAGAGTGCGAACACCATTTTTCATTATTTTTTGCTGTGACGTCATGTGACGTCATAGGGTGCTGAAGATGCTTTTGTTCAAAAGCACATACCTTGCTTTCATAACTCTGAAATTTTCATTATTCTGAAAACAGCTGGCATCATGTCGAAAATCATTGCCCTAAAATGAATATTAGAAGTATGCTTATGACGTCACATGACGTCATATGACGTCACGACTCAAAATATTTGTAGAAATTCTGCAGAACTGCAAACTGTGTAAGTTTCAACTTTCTATCTCATCCTGCAGCTCTTTAATTCTAAAATGAAATTTTCGGTCCTATGTTCGAATCTTATTTCAGCCACAGAACTTCGGTCTTTCGGAATTTCGGTTAGCTGACAAGATATGCACACCTTTTATTCAAGATGTACCATCTGTGAAAATTTGAAGAAAATCCGACCATAAATGACGGCTGTAGAGCGCGAACACCATTTTTCACTATTTTTAGCTGTGACGTCATGTGACGTCATAGGGTGCTGAAGATGCTTTTGTTCAAAAGCGCATACTTTGCTTTCATAACTCTGAAATTTTCATTATTCTGAACAACTGGCATCATGTTGAAATCATTGCCCTAAAATGAAAATTAAGAAGTATGCTTATGACGTCACATGACGTCATATGACGTCACGACTCAAAATATTTGTAGAAATTCTGCAGAACTGCAAACTGTGTAAGTTTCAACTTTCTATCTCATCCTGAAGCTCTTTTATCCTAAAATGAAATTTTCGGTCCTATGTTCGAATCTTATTTCAGCCACAGAACTTCGGTCTTTCGGAATTTCGGTTAGCTGACAGGATATGCACACCTTTGATTCAATATGTACCATCTGTGAAAATTTGAAGAAAATCCGACCATAAATGACGGCTGTAGAGCGCGAACACCATTTTTCACTATTTTTAGCTGTGACGTCATGTGACGTCATAGGGTGCTGAAAATCATTGAAATCAAAATTTCCTCACGTGACTAATAAGCCATAAAAATTTCATCGTCCTAGGACTATTGCAACATATAAAAATAAGCGTTTAGTTAGGAAGAAGAAAAGAATAATAATAATAATAACTAGATGTCATTCGTTTAAACGAATGATAGGACTTTCTGCAACATCTGCTTTATATAGTATATATAGAAGATGACATAATAGATAATCTGTCCAAATTGCAACTTTCTATCTCCTCTATTTCTATATAAAATAGCACAAATAGAACACATTCTGTGAACTTTAATAAAACCGCCCATATCTTGCAATGTAGTTTACATACAACTTTATACTATGTCATATGACATGAAAGAAAAATGAAACAGTGTTCAAATGTAAGTTTCTAACTTTCATCACACATAGAATTTCATCACTCCAGCTCAGTTGTAACCTTGTTTAAGTTAAGCCTCATTAGGAAGAAGTATTGAATATTTGTATAGTGCTATATCCTTTCGACACCTGTAACGTAGTTAATCGTATTTAGCGATTTTGGCGTGTTTGGGCTTCCGTAGTTTTGCCATAAATTCCTGGAATTTCGAACTATGGTGATATTTTGAAAGGTAACATCCCAGCCTACAAACTGATGCAATATGAATATCGTTAGCATAACAATGCAGTTTTTAGATGGTCTAAAATGTGGGGCTGCGTGTGAATTTTTCAAGGCTTGCAAACTGCTCGCTAGCTACATAGTGTTGCAAATACGGATTTTTGTCTTGTGCCGTTGTACATGTATTAACTTCAATGCTTTTTTTGGAAACAGTCAACATTCGACAAAAAACAACAACAACAACAAAAAAAAAATCAAGATATAGCCCATCAATTGCAATTTGATATTTTTTTTTTTTTTTTTTTTTTTTAAGTCGTTGCGCAAGTATTTAAGCTTGGTGACCCCTGCGCGTGACCTTTTCCATATTTTTATGATGCATGATTATGAAATATCTTATTTTCCATGTAACTTTCTTATATGAAGTCCAATTTCAATAAACTTGGTTTTTTAATGTATAAACTTATCTTCAGTCGTTTCTGAGATATTGACTGTTAAACCTCAAGAAAACAGCATATTAATAGCATAATTAGCTTCATTTTTTTTTTTTTTTAAATTTTAACAGTAAATTTTTTTATATAATTAAAATCGATATTTATTGAGATATGGCTACATATATGCAGTAGGGGTGAAATCAAAATTTCCTCACGTGCCTAATAACCCATAAACATTTCATCGTCCTAGGACTATTGCAACATATTAAAATAAGCGTTTAGTTAGGAAGAAGAAAAGAATAATAATAATAAACAAATGACGTCACGTGACGTTTATTTTCACATAATTGTTAAGACACCCAGAGACCTACTAACTGACAAAATTTCAACTTTCTATCTCAAATAGGACAGTTTTTATAAACATTTAAATATTGACGTCATTGGTTCGAATCTTGGATCCGCCATATATGCTTGAACTTTTCGAATTTTGAAAAACGGACACCGGCATACACAATAAGAACGTAATATACACACTCTGTGAAAATTTGATGAAAATCGGCCCATTAATAATGGCTCTGGACCGTGTACAAACTTTTGTAGTCAATTTCAAATGTGACGTCATATGACGTCATAGGCTTCTGAAAATCATTGAAATCGAAATATCAGCGTCTGAATCATTTGTCATTAAATTTTCATTGCCCTTCGATAATTTCAACATATAGAAATACTCTTGTTAATATTAAAAATACATTATCATATAATGACGTCACGTGACGTCATATGACGTTTCTTTTCCCAAAATGTTAAAGACTCTTAGAGACCTATATACTGACCAAATATCACTTTTCTATCTTAAATAGGACCGATTTTATAAGCATTTAAAAATTTACGACCTTGGTTCGAATCTTGAATTCGCTATACAACCATGGACTTTTCGAATTTTGAAAAACGGACACCGAGATGCACAACTAGAACTTAATATACACATTCTCTGAAAATTTGATGAAAATCGGCCCATTAATAATGGCTCTGGACCGTGTACAAGCTTTCGTAGTCAATTTCAAATGTGACGTCATATGACGTCATAGGCTTCTGAAAATCATTGAAATCGAAATATCAGCATCTGAAGCATGCGGCATTAAATTTTCATTGCCCTTCGAAAATTTCAACATATAGAAATAATCTTGTTAGAATTAGAAATTCATTATCATATAATGACGTCACGTGACGTCATATGACATTTATTTTCACAAAATGTTTAAGACTCCCAGAGACCTATATACTGACCCAATATCATTTTTCTATCTCAAATAGGACCGATTTTATAAGAATTTGAAAATTTACGACCTTGGTTCGAATCTTGGAATCGCTATAGAACCTTGGACTTTTCGAATTTTGAAAAACGGACACCGGGATGCACAACTAGAACTTAATATTCACATTCTGTGAAAATTTGATGAAAATCGGTTCATAAACAATGGCTCTGGACCGCGTACAAACTTTTGTTGCATATTTCAAGTGTGACGTCATATGACGTCATAGGCACATGAAAATCATAGAAATCAAACTTTTAGCGATTGAAGCATGTGTCATTAAATTTTCATTGCCCTTCGACAATTTCAACATATAGAAATACTCTTGTTAATATTAGAAATTTTTCACAAAATTTTAAAACTTCTAGAGACCTATATACTGACTAAATATCAACTTTCTATCTTAAATAGGACAGATTTTATAAGCATTTAAAAAATTTACGACCTTGGTTCGAATCTTGGATTCGCTATAGAACCATGGACTTTTCGAATTTTAAAAAACAGACACCGGATGCACAACTAGAACTTAATATACACAATCTGTGAAAATTTTATGAAAATCGGTTCACAAACAATGGCTGTAGACCGCGTACAAACTTTTGTAGCATATTTCCAGTGTGACGTCATATGACGTCATATGCATATGAAAATCATAGAAATCAAAATTTCATCGCATCAAGTATATGCCATTAAAATTTCATGGCCCTGGGACCATTGCAACATGCTTAAATTAACGCTCAGTTTGGAAGAAAAAAAGAATAAGAAGAATAAAAAAACATAACAAACCCAATAGGACTTTCTGCTTTAGGCAGAAAGTCCTAATAAACATAACAAACCCAAAAGGTCTTTCTGCTTGAGGCAGAAAGCCCTAATAATAATAAACATAACAAACCCAATAGGACTTTCTGCTTTAGGCAGAAAGTCCTAATAAACAGTACAAACCCAATAGGACTTTCTGCTTTAGGCAGAAAGTCCTAATAAACAATACAAACCCAATAGGACTTTCTGCTTTAGGCAGAAAGTCCTAATAATAATAAACAGTACAAACCCAATAGGACTTTCTGCTTTAGGCAGAAAGTCCTAATAATAATAATAAACAGTACAAACCCAATAGGACTTTCTGCTTTAGGCAGAAAGTCCTAATAAACAGTACAAACCCAATAGGACTTTCTGCCGAAAGGGCAGAAAGTCCTAATAAACAGTACAAACCCAATAGGACTTTCTGCTTTAGGCAGAAAGTCCTAATAATAATAAAACTAGATTTCATTCGTTGATACGAATGATAGGACTTTCTGCAACATTTTGAAATGTAAAGATTAATACCGTTAGAAAGAATATATATTATATTTCCTACCTTTTACTTTTTTTTTCGTATGGACTTCTCATTCATAAATTTTGTGAAGTAAGCCATATGTCGAAAATAAATAAATCTTTATTTTGATATCGCTTTCTTATAACTTGACCAATTTTAATTGTTGTTGTTGTTGTTGTATTGGGGTTTACCGTCGCTGTGGTAGTATTTCAATCATATAGAGACGTCCAGCGAATTACAGGTGAAGGAAGACCCCGAGTACACAGAGATACACCGACCTACCGCAAGCCAGCTGGAAGGCTTCCTCACATGAAAATTCCGAAGTCCCTACCGGAATTCGAACCCACAGCGGTGAGGGGCTGAGAGATTCCAAGTTTAGTATTCTAGGTACCAAAATAAATGTCCTGAAAATCCCTACAATTCAATTGTAGCATATTTGGGTCTAGTTTTATAGGTTTTCAAAATATAAGCAATTAAACTTAAACCTATTAATTCTGCATATCAAAATTCTTTTTTTTTATTTCGTGTACAGTCGCGGGAATAAAACCGTAAATGCTACCATGCAATAGATTCGTCGACGCGTGTAGCCTCGTGAGTTAAATTTCAATAATGCTTGTACATACGATGGAGACGACTGTATTCGTTATAGTTAAGTGTTTATTAAGAGAGAATTTAACAGTTAAGAAGCCGGAACGAGCGTAGCGAGTGACGGCTTTTTAACTATTACATTCTCTCTTAGTGTTTGAAATTATATTTTGTCCAATGAAATCATTCCATTTTTTAAAAATTTTGTCTCCATTTAATTCATTAAATCGACATCAACTTGTCACTTAACACTATTCCGCTAAATCAACTGATCAATTTAAAACCAGCTTCAAGCACCTTCACTGCGCATGTGCGTCAAGATGTGTCGAGAAGCGGAGCTTTATGTGTTCACCAAAATAGACTAAGACCACAGTTAGCCTACACAGAAAAAAGTGACCCTATTTAATGCTGAATTAAGGTGAGATTTTGACTGAAAGACATGCAATAAAGGATTGAATTCTATAGAACAGTTAAAATAGTCATAAAATGCCCAATTTGGAGGCCTTGTTGCACAAAAATCTTAATAGTTTAGCATTACTGAGGGGGGAGTTTTTGAGAAAATTGGCGTGAAATGGCCGACCGGTGCACTAAATTCATACGCATGTTATTTGGCCTTAAATACTAGTAGGTCAAAAAGTAGTCGGGTGACTCCATGTTTAAAATGTACAGAATTATTTCTCTTGAATAGATCTATCTAATGAGGGTAAGTTTGGATGCCAATGTCCCTTACAGAAATTGTCATTTGTATATATGCTTATATAGAACATATAGTAAATTTAAATTGTGGTCTTAGTCCACGCATGTGTAACGTGTTACAGGGATTTTTGATGTGAGCGCATGAACATCGACAAAAAATAATACACAGCAACCATAGAGAACAAACATTTACTCACCAGGATTCTGATTAATCCAAAATAACAAAAGAACTCTACCCTTCCGCTTAGTTTAGTTTAAACATGTATTATTGCCTAAGTAATGATGATACAACATTGAAGATTTTAAAAAATAAGTAAGAGGGTTTGACCACAAGTTCTAACAACATTAGTATGGGTCATCGCTTTAAAGACACTTGTGTAATTTCAATGTCTACACATGTTAACAAAGAATGGGCAATATATAACTAATTACTAAACAAAGTGATTAAGTAAATATCCGATTAAATAAATTCAAATTGAAAAATGTATATAAATAATGAGAAGAGAAGAAAAAAAAAACACTTACAAACAAGGGTTGCTTAAATAAAAAAAATTAATGTCCAAACCACAACATATATAGGTGCAGATATATGAACCTTTCTAAACAGTATCTTTTATTCAAATTTCAATCACCACTTTTTTGCCGAAGAGATCAAAGTCGGCATCCGGTTCAATGCTCATTTGGAGCGTAGATCTACACAGATATACACAGCTAGAGCGACGCATTGACCTTTGACATAACATGTTACATGTCACGCGATGTAATTAACGCTGGGAAAAGGTTGATAGGGCGGAGTCTAAAACATCAATACTATATTTGGAATGTGCGACTGCGTTAAATTTCAAAACATAATTTCAAACACTAAGTACATGTAAGTTAGTGTTATTTAGTAAGCATTAAGTGCATTAAATCGGTCGCGCGGCTTTGCCGCGCCACAACGATTTAATGGACTTAATGCTTACTAAAAAAAACACTAACCTATACTTAATTAACACTGACTAACTTAGAGTTTGCCCCGCCCTATTACTACGTTATGCTGCTATATTAGAAGATGGCACCATATAATTGTTACGTCAGCGTGTTGTTAAAGTATTCACGCACGTGCACGTGCTTTCCAAATATGGATGTAACACATAAATTTCGCGCATTTTTTGACCGTCGGCTCATTTCTTTTTCAGATTTCAATCAATTTATGTGATGGCTGTTTTTTTTAATTTATTTATCTTGTTTTAATTAGTTGAGAAATCAGAAAATATCAACTGATTGACATTAAGGAAAGAACGAAATATGTAAAAAATAATCGTTTAAAAAAGTCGGTGTCAGCGGAAGATACCAAGGCTAGGAATACCCCGGAAATACCAAATCAAACGAGATAACACATGATCTGTAAGTTGTTTAAAAAACGTTATATCAATTATTTCAATTCTTGTATTTACCAAATTCGTAAACATAGGTACTGGTATAGCTCCCTTTGTTAGCGTTCAGCTTAATAAGGGTAGTTCCAGGACTGATGGCCCGGTGTCCGGATAATGTGACTGGGTGTGGTATCATGCCAACTGTCTACGACGTGATACTGTGCAGTGTGACAACACTACATTTGTCGCAAGTAGACATTGTCTCAAAAAGACTTAAATACTGTCGGTGGGACGTTAAACCTAATAAACTAAACTTGTATTTTAGTATTTAATTTAGCATCTTTTTCTTTCCTTAGGAGTCCCTTTGCAAAAAATATTTCCGAAACTCCTCATTCTTATGTAAATGTTTATCTATAAACATGATTATTTAAGCAACTTTAATAAACGTTTACAAAAGACGTCAACATGCGCCAGTGTGCACACCTCGTGTGTAGTGATCGGTGTAGTAAACACTGCCATATATGATATCAGTTTGTTTGTTGGGTTTAACGTCCCACCGACAGTAATTCAGCCAGTCACGATGTCTACTTCATGCGGGTATAGGACTACCACACTGCAGTATCACGCCGTAGACATGTGGCATGATACCACACCCAGTCACATCATCCTGATACCGAGCTTACCAGTCCTGCAAATACCCTTATATGCTGAGCGCCAAGCAAGGGAGCTATAACAGTTCCATTTTTTACGACTTTGGTATGTCGGGTCAGGGATCGAACCCACGACCTTCCGCTCCCGAGGCGGACGCTCTAACCACTCGGCCACCGGAAAAGGTACGCTTGTTTAGCTAGTAATATCAATATGATATAAGTAAAAAGTTTTCTGCAATTTATATGACTAATACATAGCTGTAAACTTACATATTTTCCGAAAATGCTTCAATTAACGTGAAAGCGAAAGTAGGATATTTCTCGAAAATTCTTACACTTGGGTTTATATTCGTATTTCTGATGTAACTTCCTTATACTTTAATCAATTTTAAAACTCTAGGTACCAAAATAATCGTCTTAAAATTCTCTACATCTCACTCGCTTAAGGTGTGGACTTTTTTCTAATGGACTTTGAGATATTAGCCGTAAAAGATTGACAACACGGCAGAATCGCTGAAATTCTACATGTTTAAATTCTTATTTTTGATGTAACTTCCTTATACTTTGTTCAATTTCAAAACTTAAGGTAACAAAATAATCGTCTGAAGATTCTCTACATTTCACACGCATTATGTTTAGAAATATTACTAATACTTTTTGAGATACAAGCTCTTAAACCAACCTGAAAAATGAAAAATTCACCAAAGCTACATACACGAATTTCGTTTTTTCCCCATTACTCCATCAATCTTTGGCCAATCATTAAACTTTAGGCATCAAAAGAACGGCCAAACATTGCTCTATAAATAATATTCATCATCATATTTTGAATAATCAAAGGTTTTCGAGATAAAAACTGTTAAACACACTGGGGGTTACCAAATTTTCATTTCTCCGCCATAACTCAACCAATACAACCCCGATCATCAAAAACTAAATATCATCTGAAAGATCTTTCTAAGCACTACAAATTATATGCATAGTGTCTCGATAGAATATTTACCGTTTTTGAGATATTTAAGGCCGAAGAAAAAGCCGATAATTGATATATGACCTTGACCTTTGGGATTTGCCGGAAACGAAAGTGACATGGCTCCATAGAATCTAATACTGCATCTTCAGACAAAATTTCAAGCAAATCATACAAAAAATGAAGGCTACAGGGCTTAAAAACCGTTAAGTTTTAATACGAAAGTTTTATTTGCATTATGACGTCATGTGACGTCATATGACGTTCATCTTTTCAGAATATAAAGACGACCTAGAGATTAATATTCAGTCCAAATATCAGCTTTCTAGCTCTTCTGGAAGCGATTTTATACGCATTTGAAATTTGACGTCATTAGTTCGAATCTTGGATTCGCCATAAAACTTTTGCCTTTTCGAATTTGGTAAAACGGACACCGGGATGCACAACTAGAGCCTAACATACACATTCTGTGAAATTTTGATGAAAATCGGTCCAGCAATAACGGCTGTAGACCGCGTACAAACTTTTTCACCTGACGTCAAATCTGACGTTATTTGACGTCATATGAATATGAAGTTCATTGCATTCGAAAGCTCATGGTTTGAAATATATGCCATAAAATTTTCATTGTTCTGAGTCAATGGCAACACCTCGAAATTAACACAAATATAAGAGGAAGAAAAAAAGAACTAGATTTCATTCGTTGATACGAATGAGAGGACTTTCTGCTAACATTGAAAAATATAAAGATTAATACCGTTAGAAAGAATATATATTAAATTCTCTACCTTTTTTTTTTTTCGTATGGACTTCTCATACATGAACTTTATGATATCGCTTTCCTATAACTTGATCAAGTTTAGTATTCTAGGTACCAAAATAAATGGCCTGAAAATCCCGACAATTCCATTGTAGCATATTTGGGTCTAGTTTTATAGGTATTCAAAATATAAGCAATTGAACTTAAATCTATTAATTCTGCATATCAAAATTCTTTTTTTTATTTTCGTGTACAGTCGCGGGAATAAAAAAATAAATGCTACCATGCGATAGAATCGTCGACGCGTGTAGCCTCGTTAGTTAAATTCCAATAACGCTTGTTCATACGATCGAGACGACTGTATTACACAAAGTTACTCCATTTTGCGCTTTTAGCTAACGGACAAATTAGCTTGCAGCGTCTTGAATGGATGACATGTGTTGATTATTTTGTTTCAAACGTTTACACTTATACACGCTCATGGTATCTCAAGCTGGCAATTAAATTACATTGTACTATAACATATATTTTCACATAGGTTATCATTTATCATAAATTTGGAATATAGCTTGTACAACATTTATCGATTGATGCAACAATAAAGTCGGGAAATTGCAATGTTTCAACAACGGTCTAAATGACATATGTCAAAACGCTCAAAGGATTATGGGTAACGCAATGCTGCAACTGATATGTATATGTAACGTAAATAAAATGATTTGACAAAACATTAAATCATTGTCAACACTTGTTTAGTTGATGTTTTTTGTTGTTTTTTTTTGTTGTTGGGTTTAACGTCCCACCGACAGTATTTCAGTCATTTGGAGACGATGTCTACTTAATGCTGTTATAGTGCTGCCATAGTGCAGTATCATGCACAGGCTACCGGCGTGGGACCCCCCAATGATACAAAGTAACAATTCAAAACACATTTTATAACAAAATTTCACAATTCAAGAAAATAAATTGATATCATAAAATAAGAAAAGGTATGTAACTCTCCGTTCAAAATCTATAGGAAAACTGACATGGTCGTATTCTGAGCTTCGTATCTGACACAATTTTCTGCCGATTTCAAATATGCTGGGCTTGTTCAACGCAGAAACAATAGGCCTTTTTGTTGCCGAGTCGATTTTCTATCTAAGATAAACTACAAAGACAATACAAGTCACGAAACTCAATGGAAACTGTACTCGGACACGATGTGACCGAAGCAATGCATATCACAGTCAATGCTTTTTTTCAAGTCAACTTCACAGAAATACAATATTTCCAACAAATACCCATATTAAACAATAAATTATGTATTTATTTAATTCTCACAAGTAATGCTTTTTCTAGAAGTCACTAGTATCGATGCATTCCGCCCTCCTTCCGCTGTTGCATTTTGTTATGATTAGCTGCTACCATATTGAATTGGTTATCGGCTTTTGTGATGATTACAATATGACATTGGGGAACCAGCCATTATGGTAGCCGTCACATAATTTATTGTTTAATATGGGCATTTGTTGGAAATATTGTATTTCTGTATTTCGAACCCACGACCTCCCGCTCCCGAGGCGGACGCTCTAACCACTCGGCCACCAGGAACGGTACACTTGTTTAGCTAGAAATATCAATATGATATAAGTAAACAGTTTTTTCTTTCAATTTATATGACTAATACATATCTGTAAACTTACATTTTCCGAAAATGCTTCAATTAACGTGAAAGCGAAAGTAGGATATTTTATGAAAATTCTTACAATTGGCTATGAATTCGTATTTTTTTATGTAACTTCCTTATTTTTTGATCAATTTCAAAACTCTAGGTGCCAAAATAATCGTCTTATAATTCTCTACATCTCACTTGCTTAATGTAAGAACTTTTTTCTAATGATTCTTAAGATATCAGCAGTAAAACTCTGACATGACTGCAAAATCGCTGAAATTCTACTTGTTTAAATTCGTATTTTTGAGTAACTTCCTTATACTTTGATATTTCAAAACTTTGGACCAAAAGAATCATCTGAAAATTGTCTACATTTCACATGCTTTATGTACAGGAAAATGTTTAATACTTTTTGAGATACAAGCTCTTAAACCACCTGAGAAATGAAAAAATCACCAAAGCTATATCCACGAATTTCGTTTTTTCCCCATTACTCCACGAATCTTAGGTCAATCATTAAACTTTAAGCATCAAAAGAACGGACAAACATTGCTTTACAAATAATATTCATCATCATATTTTTAAAAATCAAAGGTTTTCGAGATATAAACTGTTAAACACACTGAGGGTTACCAAATTTTCGTTTTTCCGCAATAACTCAACCGATTCAACCCCGATCTTCAAAAACTAAATATCATCTGAAAGGTCTTTCTAAGCACTACAAATTATATGCATAGTGTCTCGATAGAATATTTACCGTTTTTGAGATATTTAAGGCCGAAGAAAAACCCGATAATTGATATATGACGTTGACCTTTGGGATCTTCCGGAAACGGAAGTGGCATGGCTCCATAGAATCTAATATTGCATCTTCAGACAAAATTTCAAGCAAATCATACAAAAAATAAAGCCAACAGGGCTTAAAAACCGTTAAGTTTTAATACGAAAGTTTTATTAGCATTATGACGTCATGTGACGTCATATGGCATTCATCTTTTTAGAATGTCAAGAAAACCTAAAGACTAATATTCAGTCCAAATATCAGCTTTCTAGCTCTTCTGAAAGCGATTTTATACGCATTTGAAATTTGACGTCATTAGTTCGAATCTTGGATTCGCCATAAAACCTTTGCCTTTTCGAATTTGGAAACACGGACACCGAAAGGCACAACTAGAGCCTAACATACACATCCTGTGAAATTTTGATGAAAATCGGTCCAGAAATAATGGCTGTAGACCGCGTACAAACTTTTTCACCTGACGTCGAATCTGACGTTATATGACGTCAGGTGAATATGAAATTCATTGCATCCAAAAGCTCATGGTTTGAAATATATGCCATAAAATTTTCATTGTTCTGAGTCAATGGCAACACCTCGAAATTAACACAAATACAAGAGGAAGAAAAAAAGAATAATAAGAATAATAAAAAAACAGTACAAACCCAATAGGACTTTCTGCCAGTAGGCAGAAAGTCCTAATAATAAGAAGAAGAAGAAGAATAAAAAAACAGTACAAACCCAATATGACTTTCTGCCTGTAGGCAGAAAGTCCTAATAAATAGATTTCGTTTGCTCGGCAAACGATAGGACTTTCTGCAAACCGTTAAAATCTCAATCAAACTGAAAATTATCGATATGGAATACACAGAAAATATTAGGTTTCTAGAGTGTAACCTATACATTCTTTGTAAATTTTAGACGAATTCATCAATTCATAATGTCTGCAGAGCGCTTACAAACTTTTGATCTGACGTCTATTCTGAAATCTAAAGAAAACGTTTTGAATGACAACATGTGTGAAATTCAGCTTTTTACCTCGAATAGGGTCTCTGAAATACTAAACTTAATACCGAGGTCATATTTTCGAAACTTGGTTTCACCACAGAACCTCGGTCTTTTCAATATTTTGAAAACGAAAGTAAGGATGCCCAACAAAATCCTTGCTTTTACCTATCTGGTAAAACAGAGACGGGTTGGCACATCTAAAGCGTAACATACACATCCTCTTAAATTTTGATGAAAATCCGTCCTAAAATAATGGCTGTAGACCGCGTACAAACTTGTGTAGACGTCAATTTGATTCATATGACGTCATAGGCATAAGAAAATCAATGACATGAAATATTTAGTATCTTAAATAAATCAAGTAATTTTTCATGCCCCATTGGAACTTTGCAACATATAGAAATTAACGCTTAGATATCAAAAATTCTTTTTGACCTTATGACGTCAAATGACGTTAATCCTCACATAATAGGAATAAGTCTGAAGTCCAAATATCCACTTTCTATATCATCTGAAAGCGATTTTATACGTATTTGAAATTTGCCGTCAATGGTTCGAAACTTGGATTCGCCATAGAACCGTTGCCTTTTCGAATTTGGAAAACCGGACAAGGAATACACAACAAGAGCGTTACATATACATTCTGTGAAATGTTGATGAAAATCGGTCCAAATATAATGGCTGTACACCGCATAAAACCTTTTTGCCCTGATATGAAATCTTACGTGATATAACGTTACATTAATATGGAATACATTGCATTCTAAAGCTCATGGATTGATGTATAAACTATTGAATTTCCATGGTCCTGGGAAGTTAACAACATATTTGGATTAATGCGTATATATCAGAAATTCTTTTTGACCTTATGACGTCATCTGACGTCAAATGACGTTCATCTTCATAGAATTTAAAGCAGACTTGGAGACTTACTATCCAAATATCAGATTTCTAACTCATCTGGAGGCGATTTTATACGTATATGAAATTTGACGTCAATGGTTCGAATCTTGGATCCGCCATAAAACCTTTGCATTTTCGAATTTGGAAAATCGGATACCGGGATGCACAACTAGAGCCTAACATACACATTTTCTGTGAAATTTTGATGAAAATCGGCCCAGAAATAATGGCTGTAGACCGCATACACACTTTTTCATCTGACGTCAAGTCTGACGTTATATGACGTCATATGAATATGAAATTCAATGCATCCGAAAGCTCATGGTTTGAAATATATGCCATAAAATTTTCATTGTTCAGGGCCAATGACAACACATCGAAATTAACACAAATATAAGAGGAAGATAAAAAGAAGAATAAGAATAATAAAAAAAAACAGTACAAACCCAATAGGACTTTCTGCCAGAAGGCAGAAAGTCCTAATAAAAAAAACAGTACAAACCCAATAGGACTTCTGCCTGTAGGCAGAAAGTCCTAATAAAAAAACAGTACAAACCAGTAGTAGAAGGTGTGTTAAAATATTACCTACCACATTTCTGCGCTCTGCCACATTTTTGCGTTGTCAATATCTAGGACGTCGCCTGCGATTGGTCGACGGAAACCGACGAGCGCGTTCGGATTAAAATCAATACTTAGACAAGGCGGGGTCGTTGCAATAACCGCTTATCGATATTCGCCTATTCGTAGCGGCGCGTTTTATCTGTATACCCGCAAAAACGCCGATATTTAAGAGTTAGTTTGATCTTGCAGTTAACGTCGTTACGGGTAAAAGCGGAAAGAGACATTTTGATTGGTTATAGGATATCCCGTTCGGAGATTACAGACAAGCGAGTGTAAATAAAATCAGTTACCGAACTAATCGAACTTTCAAACATCATAGAAAAATGGCTGAAAAACGTTCGGCAGAAATGTTTGACGATTTCGTTCCACAAAAAATGTCAAAACAGATTGAAGAAAATTTAAAGTAAATGACTACATGCATCAAATAATTGCTATACACATAAAATTTATTTTGCTTAGTCTAGAATATGAAAAATGTTAATGATATTACTAATTGATAATGTGTTAAGATATTAAATATTATCATGACACAAATGAAACGGAATAGCTATGACCACGATAAACATCGTGTAAGAAAACAATTTAACAATAGCTCTTATAATGCCGAATAGCTGCGGGCATATTAATACCGTTACGGTGATAGAAGCGAATGCTGGTTCAAATATAAACAAAAAAAACATCGTACTGTTCTGATCTAAGTAAATGCACAATTGTGTTTACTAGAGACAGGATGGGAGAATATAATAAATGCGGTAAAAGTTTCTTGAATTGAATACTATGAACGAAAAAATGTTACTGGTACTTTTAAAAGAATTAAAGCGCTGAATGCGCTGAGAGACGGCAGCCGGAATTACAGGAAAAAAGCTGTGATTCCTAATTATTGATACAATAGAGGCAAAATCCACATGACGCTAAAACTCCACACTCTCTCCTGCAGTTATAGTCGGTAGTAAGACAATCGAATTCGCACTCTTTTTGTTACAAAACAATCCGAATTAGGGTCATGAACATGACTGTATGAACTTCAGAAGTATAGGTCATTCCCTGGGACCCGATTAATATACACTATCTACCGTTACTTAAGTGTAAAACATGACAAGGTACTTGATTGTATTAGATACTTGAATGTTTGTTTCTATTTCAAAGTTAAGAAATGCTCTGGGAGTAACCTAACTCGCTTTCATGCAAAATTACGCGTGAACTACTTTACATTTCATTTTAATGTATAAATCAGAACACTTCAATCTTCAAAGGTACACGTTCAAAGATATATCAATTTTAAAAAGTACAATACAAAAAAACACAATATTAGTTTAAAACATATCATAAGAGAAAAACAAAATAATTGTCAAGTTGAATAAGAACATAAATAAGTCACTTTAAAATGCTGTTAACATATTATTGTCGCTGAAAATGATGTGCGGAAAAGTGTGTCTTCCAAGCGTGTTATCGTCAATACCATTCTCTTCATTTTTTTTTCCACTGCTCTGTTTTCATCACACAAAGAAAGTCTTTGCTTCAAATGACACGCTAGGGAAAGTTTTGAAATGTGCATAACCTCCTTTAAGATTGAATAATGTCCTTTTCATTTACTGCTTTCAACATATCTTCAAAGTAAAAATCAATTTGATATTCTTCATCATTAGTGTTCATAATACAGTCATGTTGGTGTTGAGAAGGATGGTTTGTATGGCATCCATAACAGTTCTTTCTCACTGTCATTCCTTTTACTTCACACAATGCTTTCGCATATAGAAAGTCAAAATATGAATTCATCAACATCACATTTGCAGATGGTGAAATGCAATGATCAGTTGATGGAGGTGTAAATTCTTCTTCATCGACATTGACCATCATTGAATCACAGCTTTTATCATCATTCATTATATTCTCGAATAGTGTATTGAAACAAGCAATTTTACATGAACGATGTGCTATTTTATTGTGGTGAAGAGGTTCTGAGTGAACATTTACAGTATTTTTATTTCACACAACTTTCAAATTCTGTCACTTTTTGATTTTTTTTGTTTGTTTTTGTTGTTGAATTCTAACGGTCACTTTTTTTCCATCTATCTGATCAACACCTCCATGATGGAGGTCGCCATGATTGAACAACGGTTGTGGATCAAAGTTTTCCAAGGGTTCCAAGATTGATCAAAGCCATTTTGTGAAATATTGCTTTTTAACTGTCCTATGGTTTTTAAAAATAAACAACTTGGTGAATGCAATTTGTGTTCTGTTAATGGATCGTCTCTTTTTTTTCCCCACTTGTGTAGTCTTAAGGCACATGAAAAACACTCCACTGTGTCATTTTTACCTGTAAATTAAAATATCCAGCTGATGAAAGCTGAAACTTGTTAAATTGAATTTGAGGCGTCCACAAATCAAAGCTGTTTAAATGATCTTAAAAAAATATCAAGGGTGATGACTTAAAGTCCAACTCTATTAATTTTTTTGTTGACATGATGACAGTCCGTTTAAGAATGAGACAAACACTGTATACTCTCTTTTAAATCACACGGGTTTTCAATTTTTTTTAACTGAATGTGAATTTCTTTCGTTCTTTTTTTCAAACACACTTTGATGTCGTTTTCTTTTTAACACCATCATAAAACCGGCTTCTAAAGTACATGTTATTATTTTAGTCCCCGGTAGCCATTTCATTTTTTCAAATCTCTCTTCATTCATCTCATTATTCTTTTGTAAAAGTTGTCTTTGAGCCATTTTCAATTCGCAGAAAAACAGCCACATGTATTGAATACTTTAAAGTCACTGAGTTGGTAATAAAAGAACAAAACAATTTTCGTTTTTATACACATCAAACACTTGAAAAAAAATGCAACGTACACCTTATCTCATCTCTTTATCTTATTAAAAAAAAAACAATACCAAACGATCAATGCTATTCTAATCCTTTCTTTATAAGCACTTAAAACAATAGCATGTCGTCAATAAAAGAACAATTCAACGTCCACCTTATCTGACATAAACAATCAAAAACAATACAACATTCACCTTATCTGATCAATAGGAGTTCCACCGCATCACATTCCTCACGTTTACGACACCTTAAAGACGTCAAAATCCATAATATTAATTTCTAATTATTCAATTGCACTAACACAATCATTGCTATGTATGAGGTTGACTGTGACAGTATGTGGTTACACTCCCCTCTCTTAACATTTATTACAAGCCGGTCCGCAATGCCTGTTTTTTCTTCTTTTTTCTTTTTCCTACATTCAAATCCAACAGTCCAAAGCTTAACGGATTCATTTTTATTTCAAAATTTTCAGGTGTGTCCCATACAATTTCTAATTTATTGCTTTTTATTGCCCAGCCATGATTAATCTGGGTATATAACATTAGAAGAGAGACACTGATCCCATACTTTGACTACCAAGCAACACCTCTTCCAGTGAATTAAGAGAGCCTCAAAGGACGGGATATATTTTTCTTCTGAATCTGCTCTGAAAAACAAAGACTTTCTAATTTTCCTAACAAATAATTCATGATAAGCATAAGGTGAAAGTTTTAAAAAATTTGAATGTTCAAAAATGATATTTAAAAACTTAAAATCCTTACAGATATTACTGAAAAAAGAATATAACATACTTGTATTTCGTAAAGTATTCTGGGCAAACTAGACGAATAAATGACAGAAATCCGTCAATGTAATTTTCTTTGAAATAACCTAATGTACCAATGCAGATGTCATTTAGTGTACTACAACCATTTATAAAATTGAAATGACTTTTCAGAGTTTGAAGAAAAGAGGATGTGCCATGTCCAACAAAATATGAAACAAAATCACAACCAGTACATATGTATAACATTTGAATAATGTTCATGAGTTTATGCATGCCAATGTAATGTTAATCACTAAAATCAATATATATATATATATATATATATATATATATATATATATATATATATATATATATATATATATATATATATATGTCCTGCCAGCGATTCTAAATTCATCCATTTTAGGAACACCTATATGATAAACATCATTGTCTGGAGAATATATTATGACTTTGCTGAATTTACTAAGTTTCGCATAAAACCAAACCAAGCTATCTGCTTCTTTTATATATTTATTTTGTGGGAGATGAGCTTAGTATTACTTCCATTTTTAACCACATCAGCCTCCACTTCATGTAATCCACTAATAACAAAACTTTTATTCGATGGCAATAGATGCAGACCTAATTGAATTAATTCTTTTTCCATTAACTTAAGATACTCCGTTTTATTACCCCTATTTTGCATGAACAGTTTCCAAATAGATGATAAACATGTGTTAACATCAAGATTTTCAACTGGGCTAATATTACTGTCTCCATCTCTTTTCTTCCTCATGAAACATTGTGGGGAATACGGGTCACTTAAAACAGAATCAAAGGCCAAACATATTTCTTTTAAACCCTGGTTCAAATGTGAAAGAACATGCTTTCTAAATAAAACTGACAAATATTCAACAAATATTCAACAAACATTTTGTAGAATCTTACAGGTGTTTAATAAACAATAAACATAGCATCAATGATCAAAGAATCCATTTCAACAATGGGTAATCCCACTGAAAATGCATCTGAATAGTATTGTTTATAAGCATAGTTAACCTTTGACTTATTTGATACAAACATTTCACCATTTTCTGTAGCTATAGCACTAGGTAGTGAAATATGACATATACTTTTTACGGCTTTCCGCAACCTGCGGAAAACGTATAGGGTTTGTTATGTTTATTAGCTCACCTGAGCAAAGCTCAGGGTGAGCTATTGTGATCCCGTGAGCGTCCGTCGTCCGTCGTGCGTCGTGCGGCGTCAACAATTTTTAGTGTTTACACTCTCTCACCTTTCTTAAGCAATCATCTTCAAACTTTAAGACAATGTTTATGACCATAAGGTCTCGATTGAGTTCGATTATGGCTGAGATCCATCAATTAGGTCAGGAGTTATGCCCCTTTTAATATTCAAAAATGCCATATTTCACGTTGTTTACACTCTAGCATCTTCATCTTTTGAGCAATCATCTTCAAACTTTATGGCAATGCTTATGACCATAAGGTCTCGATTGAGTTCGATTATGGCTGAGATCGGTCAATTAGGTCAGAAGTTATGCCCCTTTTAATTTTAAAAATTGCCATATTTTACTTTGTTTACACTCTAGCATCTTCATCTTTTGAGCAATCCTCTTCAAACTTTATGGCAATGCTTATGACTATAAAGTCTCGATTGAGTTCGATTATAGCTGAGATTCATCAATAAGGTCAGGAGTTATGCCCCTTTTAATATTCAAAAAAATGCCCTATTTCACTTTGTTTACACTCTAGCATCTTCATCTTTTGAGCAATCATCTTCAAACTTTATTACAATGCTTATGACCATAAGGTCTCGACTGAGTTTGATTATGACTGAGATCAGTTGATTAGGTCAGGAGTTAAGCCCCTTTTAATATTCAAAAATGCCATATTTCACGTTGTTTACACTCTAGCATCTTCATCTTTTGAGCAATCATCTTCACTTTATCAATGCTTATGACCAAAGGTCTCGATGAGTTGATTATGGCTGAGATCGTAATTAGGTCAGAAGTTAGCCCCTTTTAATATTAAAAAAAAACCATATTTCACTTTGTTTACACTCTAGCATCTTCATCTTTTGAGCAATCATCTTCAAACCTTATGGCAATGCTTATGGCCATAAGGTCTCGATTGAGTTCGATTATGGCTGAGATCGGTCAATTAGGTCAGAAGTTATGCCCCTTTTAACTTTAAAAAAATGCCATATTTACTTTGTTTACACTCTAGCATCTTCATCTTTTAGCAATCTCTTCAAACTTATGGCAATGCTTATGACTATAAAGTCTCGATTGAGTTCGATTATGCTGAGATCTCAATAAGGTCAGGAGTTATGCCCCTTTTAATATTCAAAAAAATGCCATATTTCACTTTGTTTACACTCTAGCATCTTCATCTTTTGAGCAATCATCTTCGAACTTTATGACATTGTTAATGACCATAATGTCTCGATTGAGTTCAATTGTGGCTGAGATGGGCCATTTAGGTCAGGAGTTATGCCCCTTTTAATACAAAAAATGCCATATTTCACTTTGTTTATTCTCTACCAACTTCATTTTTTTAACAATCTTTTTTTAAACTTTAAGACAATGTTTATGCCCATAATCTGACAATCGGGTTTAATTATAACTGATATTGACTTGTAAATTCAGGAGTTATGCCCATTTCACCATAAAAAAAGCCAGATTTCACTTTTACACTCAAGCATCTTTATTTCTTAAGCTATCATCTTTCTCAGGTGAGCGACCAAGGGCCATCTTGGCCCTCTTGTTCTTATTATTATTATTATTATTCCTTTTTTTCCAACCAAATCTAAGAGTTAATTTCGGTAAGTTGTCAGTGTCGAAGCAACATGAAAATTAAATTGCCTCGACAAAAAAGAAATTTTTAAATTCAATAATTTTTAATTTTCAATGACGTCAATTGACGTCAGATTTGACGTCAGCTTCAAAAGTTTGTTCGCGCTCTAGAGCCTTTATTTTTTTATATTTTATCTTGATATTTTCACAGAAGATGTATGTTATGGTGTAGATGGGCACCTTGTCTTTCAAATTTTTAAATTCGAAAAATTTAAGAATTTATGGCAAAACCGAGTTTCGAACTTTGGTTCTAAAACTATTATTTAATGTTACAAAGGCTACTGATGAGATAGAAGCATGAAAATTGGATAGCTTATTGGCCCAGATGTCTACTTTTTTTCTCTGAAAGATTTCATTTTAGTCACGTGGTTATGACGTCATTTAAAGGACACAATCCTATTTTTTCAAAGAATTCCCTCGCTCTGGCATCATACATTTTGAGTCAATTTTAATGAAATTGAAACTGCAGCGATAAAAATGTATCTTTTTATACATTAAGTCATTTTCAATTTTCATTGGCGTCATATGACGTCAGATTTGACGTCAGCTTCAAAAGTTTGTTCGCGCTCTAGAGCCTTCAATATTGGTCCGATTATCTTGATATTGTTACAAAAGATGTATTTTAGGATGTAGATGTCCACCTTGGCATTCAAATTTCCAAATTCAAAAAGATTAAGATTTCATGGCAATATCGAGTTTCGAACTTTGGTCAAAAATTAAATTTAATTGTTACAAAGCCCCCTGATGCGTTACAAACATGAAAATTGGACAGCATATCGGCATAGAAGTTTACATTCTATTTTCTGAATGATTTTCTCTTTAGTCACGTGGTTATGACGTCATCAAAAAGACAAAATATTCTTTTTAAAGATTTCTTTCGCTCTGGTATCATGAATTTAAAGTCAATCTTAATTATCTTCAGAATTGATAGAGTTAAAATTGAAGTGATGCATGCTGCAAGAAATGTTTGTTTTGTCAGGTGATTATGACGTCATGCATGCTTAAGAAAGAATTATTTTGAAAAATCATAAAATCGCCATTTAGACCAATGAACTTTAACTTTTCAAAAATGTCGAAACTTAGTACGTTCATAAGGTCTTGAAAATTTCAAGTGATTACGTCATCAAACATGACAGTTATTCATGTTTGATGGAATGCCTACTTGAAAAAGTGAAAACAGACCTGTTCGCATTCTCGAAGATACTTTTTTTTTTTTCTTGATTAATAGAACGTTAGCTGAACACGTCCTTGCAAAAAAGATATTTTTCTTTAGTCACGTGATTTTGACGTCGATAAAATATAAAAATCATTCATTTCAATACGTATTCGCGCTCCAGCGTCATGAGTATTGGTGTCAATCTTAAGCATACCTTAAAGAATTTATGTTGTGTAACTTGTTTATGACAACATTGATGTATAAGCAAAATATATTAAAAAGATCAAAAGATTGTATATATTAACTTTAAATAAGTAATAATGCCGTACCTTAACATGCGCAAAAAGTCCAGAAAATTTCAAGTGATTACGTTATCAAACATGACTTATTCATGTTTTTCATAAAAGGGCTAATTCATGGAAATCTATTAATTTGCAGAAAGAAATATAAGTGGTCATTGGGTTGGTTGAGCAAGATCCGATAGTTCTTTTGCAGGAATGAATGCCTGCGTTGAATAGTGAATTGTGATACGTTTTTTGAGTAAATGAGTCGCAAGATGAATTAGTATAATTATACTAGAGCCAGAAAACCTTTACGGATATCTTATTGCATTTGCTATCACGGCTTTCTGCAAACCTGAAGAAAATGACAAATACATGTATATCTTCCTATCGATTTATAACGTTAATTACATAGAAATAAGAAATTATTTTCATTATTTTGCTTACACCTCTGCCTTTGTTTCCATCAAATTTTGCAAGTGTAAAACTCAATCAATTTAAAGGTTGAAAGTCATCGATTTTAAAGTTTTTTTTTCTTTTTTACAATTTCAATTGTTGATCAAATTGCAATCATATGCTTACAAAGAAAAAGATATTAAATAAAGATTAAAAAAAATATTTTAAAATCGATTGAATAACGTAAGAAAACAATTCTTGAGGATAGTATTATCTTAAATATTTCCTGTTGTTTTTTTCTGAATGATAGTAAACGGTTGTGTAATCATATAAGATCCATATTTATGTTTTCTCAATATCTTCTTAAGGATGAAAATTAATAGAAAAAACAATTTAAAGCTTTTTTTAAACATAAGTACATATAATTTATGATCATGATGAATTACGTATATTTAATCTTACATTATTAAGCATCATTATTCCATTTCTTTGTTTTAATTTATATATTCAATACCTTTGAAATAAGCAAACGGAAAGCCGCTTCGTTTGTATCTTAAACAAACGACTTCTAGTTTAATCTTAATCTTTTAATCTTATTGATGATAAGAAAAATATTCAGAGTAAATATAATGGATTCTTTAATATTCTACGTTCTGAAAAATGAAAACTGGAGAGTTTGGCACAGATTTCTTCATGGAGATTTGTTTTGCTATGTTTGTCATTTTTTATCTTTTCGTAGTGAAAACTGGCATTTCAGAAATTATTGTAATATAACACGACTCTCACAGATTTGTGGATCTATTTTCTAAAACCGCTTATTACCACATCACCTAAATGGCATCAGTAATTATTCTCATTTCATCAATAAGATTAAAAAAGTATATGTCAAATGGATTATCTGTATTGGATAAACAAATTTACGAAGATCAATCATGCCAAGTAGATCAAGAGTTTCAGATGATGTTGATTTAAAAAAAAAATTCTAATTCAAAACGAAATAACGCTTCCCAAAACTGTATTAAAAATTCATGTTTCTTGTCAAAAGATACAACACTTGATACTGCCTTTGAAAGTGAACCCTTAAAATCCATCAATTAGTTATTATGAAAATATATCTGTAAGATTGGTTACAGTCGTTAATTGAGTAACACACTTCCTCTACCCGTTTGATATTTGTTATTTTTAAAGAAATTAATCCACGTTTGCGGGTTTGGAATATACAAATTAGATTCATTCATGATTAGAGTAAAATGGATAACGTTTAAAGTGAAGTGTGATATACACCGGTGAGGAAAGAAATGAAGCTAGATCCTCGTCTACAGTTTTTATAGCAAATTCAAACTCTTGAAATTCAGATCTTTTCAAATGTAAATAAAACGGTGACTCAAAAATGTACTCCCATCCGGTTCTACAATTACTGTTTAATCGTCTGAGAAGAGAATATTCACTGCCATTGATAATGCTTTCTTTTCATACATTTGAATAAATAAGTAAGGTATCGCTTTGTTTATTATACCGCTTTTTGCTATCTCTTTTCACACTAATTTCTCTCAAGGAGACTTTCCATAAACCATCAAAAATCAGTGGAAGTTGTAGTTGCACTTTAAATTGATAGGGTGTATTATCCTTAAAAATGTGGTTACTGTCGGTATCTTTAATATATACATAACTTTCCATTTTTTATTTTTTATTATTTTTCTTTGACTTCATCAGCATCTATCTAGCTGTTGAATGATTTGGGGAACCCTTCCCAATGAACAAAATACTGCATTTTTCCTTTCACTTTTTTTTTCTTCATTTTTTTTTTCAATAAGCCATAGACTATCTTCATCTTTTTCCACTGGAATCATTTCATGCTCATGAACATAACCGTTATAGCTTCGTTATTCAAATCAACAAGTTTATACAGAGGAATGCCCTGTTTAAACAATCTACTTTTAATTTTAAACACTTCTGATGTATACCGTTGTTGATAGGTTCGCCGAAAAGGGTGTTTTATATAGCTGAGACGAACGAATTCCTCCATCTTAAATTAAAAAGTGAGGAGGAGTTTTCTTCGTTTTCTTTGTTTTTAAATATGAAGATGCCCACACATCTACCTTGTTCTTTTTAGCTCACCAGAGCACGAAGTGCTCAGGGTGAGCTATTGGGATCACCCTTCGTCCGTCGTCAACAATTTGCTTTAAAAGACATCTCCTCTGAAACCGCTGGACAGAATTTGTTAAAACTTGGCATGTATGATCCTTGGGTGGGTCTCTACAAAAATTGCTCAAATAAAGTTGATCCATGAAGAACTCTGGTTGCCATGGCAACAAATAGAAAAAATATTTGAAAAATTTGAAAATCATCTCCTCTGAAACCGCTGGACAGAATTTGATAAAACTTGGCATGTATGATCCTTGGGTGGGCCTCTACAAAAATTGCTCAAATGAAGTTGATCCATGTAGAACTCTGGTGCCATGGCAACAAATAGAAAAAATAATTGAAAACTTTGAAAATCATCTCCTGTAACAAATGGTCAGATATATATTCCTTTGGCTTAAATAGTCACCTCATGACTGTCTAACATAATTGCTTAAATAAAGTTGATCCCTTGAAAAATAAGGCCCCTAGGGGGTTGGCTAATTTCCTTATATACTCTATATAGAAAACATAAAAAAAGGGTTGGAATTCCCTTTATACTCTATATAGAAAACATCAAAATTCTTCTTCTGTGCAAAGGCCAATTTGGGGCCGAAATTTGGCCCCATCTACTCTTCAATACACAATATTTTTCCCGATTTAGTGTGTTTCTGATTCCGTGATCCACTATTTTGGATTTAAATATTTGAACAAAATAACACTTATCGGTTTGCGAAAAGTGTTTTCAAAACAAAAAGATAACCCAAGAATTTATTAACTGGTTGAAATGAATAAGATTACATGACCGTTGATTGTCCAGTGTGTGCATGATAACACTGTATTTTCTGAAAATGTTAGCGCTTGTGAATCACAACCGCACTGCTCCATAGAGTGTATAGGGATGGAATTACTATGGTGTCGAGAGTAAGTGGGACATTTAGGTAGAAAATTACTTCTAGGCTACTCATAGTTGTTTTGGCTGCTTTTTCCAGATTAAAAACTGTTACTGATTTAACCTTTTCCTTCATATAGACTCATATTGACACTCTCAAAAGGAACCACATAAAATAGTCACAGTTAAACATTCCTTGTTACAGAAAACAATTGTTTCATTTTAAAATGCAGATGTACTCTGGTGAGCGTCTATGGCCCTTGGGTCTCTTGTTTGGTTATTTCACTAGGACTTAAACCATTCAAACTTCTGTGTGGAGAATGATTATAACAAGAAACCAAATCCTGCAAGTGATCAATGTATCTATAATTGCGTTGTTGTCTTAACATTCTAAAGATTATGTTTCTCAGTGTTCGTTGTACTCTCTCAGCATAATTTGCTTTAGGTGTATTATTAGTAGTGAAAAAATAAACTCCTTGTTGTTTCATATACTTTTTAAAGTCTTTATTTATAAACTCAGAACCTTTGTCAGATCTGACTTTCTGAAAAGGTCTATGCTTAAAAACATCTTTCATTGCATTAAAACTATTTGAGATTTTTTATTCAGGAGGGGGCGCACGAAAAGAAAACGTGAAAAAATATCAATTGTTATCAAAAGATATTTCACATTATCGTTTTACTTTGAGATATTTTCAACAGGCATAAGATCAATATCTGCTTGATCATTTAATCATGATACCTGCACCCGTTGTGTTTTATATTTATGTCGCACTTGACGTTGCACTGCATACGAGTCTTGATTGTTTAACCACTTTTTAATAAAATGTAAACTGAATATTCCGGGTAATTTTTTTTCAGCTCCATAATAACTACCCGGGCTTTTAACATCAAAATAATAGCTGCTGAGAATGTGTTCCTTCTTTATCTTATCCATGTTACTAAATAACACTACTATAAGAACGGTTATTTTTATAATGCTTTCTTTTCCCCCTCCTCTCTCTCTTGCTCCCTCCTGCACTCATTTTTTTAAATATTTTTAGAATAAAAACAGAAACAATTTGTAAAAGTTTGATGTATTTATTTAAATGTGAAGTGATTTCATTGCATACAAAATATGAATTTCAATTGTTACACTCAAATATAACCCAATTTACAAAAAATTTAACAATTTACTTTCACATACAAAATTAAGTTCTTTGAAAAATCCGATTTTAATTCGACAATGTACACTCACAGTTCAAGTTTATGCTCTTTGAAACACTCGATTTTCCAGGTGTGCAATTGTCACCACCATTTTCTTCATTTTCTTTCGCCACTGCTTGGTTTTCATAACCTGGAGAAAGTTATTGTTAGAAATCACCATTTTGTGTAAGGCAATCACCTCTGTGGAAATATTTGATGCTCTCATGACATTCTCCTAGGCTTCTAGAATCTCCTTCTCATTTACGGCTTCTAACATGCGATCAAAATGAGACTCAATACGATGTTCTAAATCATCCTCATGAACTATGAGACAATCATGTTGAGTTTGGGATGGATGATCTATTTCACATCCATAGCAGTGTTTCCTTATCACAGTATTTTTCACTTCATACAGCGCTTTTGCATATATAAAGTCGAAATAGGAATTCATTACCATCACACTTGTTTCTGGTGTTGTTGTAAAAATTCATCGGAATGTTGTTTGTTTCCCATTCTGTCTCATCATAGTGGGTTATCAGTGAATCTGTTCTTTCTTCCTCACTCCCCATACAGGTTAAATCTAAACGTTCAATTTCTTTTCTCATACTGCTTAAGTCTGATACTTGGTGTTCGCAGAGAGTTTTAGGGAATAAATGTCACAGCATATACAACTCTGGCTTTATATACACCAATCATACATTTTCAAATTTTGAATAAGGTTTCAACGGTTAATTCAAATTTGAAGTATTTTTCAGGTGAGGCAGTTGAGCACTCCAAGGACTCCACGTTGTATCCAGATCAATGAGTGAGTAATCAGACGTTTGATTCTTGATTGTATTTGTCTGTCCAATCATTTTTAAAAATAAACAATTTGGTGAATAAGATCTGTGTTCTGTTTTAACATCATCCTCTTTTTTCCATGTATGGAGTCTAACCGAACAAGCAAAACACTGTACCGTATCTCCTCTTCCTGTATAATAAAATCCTGATGATGCTAGCTGATATCTGTCGGGGTGAAGCTGTGTCGACCAGGAATCGAACGTATCTAATCTGTTTTGATAAAATTTCAATTCGGGAGAATTGAAGTTTAATCTCAAACCAGTGCAATCTGTCATTCTTACTGTCCGTCTAAAAATGATGTGAGTAAACCAATACTTTCCCTTAAATTGCACAAAGATTCAAACTGATCTATATTCAAAGTGAATCGGGAAGCACCGCTTTGCAGCAAAATTACAGTTTTATTCCGTTTCCTCTTGATGGTGATAAAATGTCTATCATCTAACTTGCAAAGAATCTGTTTAGATAATGGAGACCACTCTACAGTTTTCCACATCCTCGAAAATAAGATATTGTATCATCCGTAAAAAGTAACTGTGCTTGCGCCATTACAATTTTAAATTTATTATACAAGCTATTTCACTATGAAATGTTTTGCTTATACCCTTCAAAAAAGACTGTCCACACAAAGCATGCAAATACTCAATTCCTTAGGGGGATTATAATGGATGATTTGGTATATACACCCTTTGATCTTAAGAGTCGGAGTCTGGCCAATAACTAGGTAAACCCGTCAAAACAAAATGGTGACTTGGGCACTGTGTACACACCTATTGATCTCTGGGGTTAACCCGCTTCAGGCGGGTTAAGCTGACAAAAATGGCATCCTGGGCATTGTGAACACACCTATTGATCTCTAGGGTCATCCAACTGACCCACCTGACCAATAACTGACAAAATGGCCGCGGAAACCCCCTTTTTATACTTCTCTCATCTTCGTTTATCCATGGCGGCGTTTCGTTACTCAGTGTCCAAGGGTCCTTTTTTTATCCAAACTGTATTCTGATTGTGATTTAACATTATGTGTCTGTATAATTCTTTGTAACAGGAAGAATGCGTTCCGCAAAATCCACATAACAGCTTCTGGTTTTTGTTAGTTTTTATGTTTGAATCTATTTCAACACTATCTTTTATTTTGTTGTTGTCGCTTATGCTGTTGTTGTTGATGCTACTGATGCTGCTTTTCTCAGTAATCCCACTTCCTCCGGGTTTGTTGTGAGACGTCTGTCTTTCATGATTAAGTAAATGTTTTATACAAGAAAAAATATCTCCACATGCAGCGCAACTAAAAGTATTTGATACCTGTTTCTTGTTTAAATTGCACGTCTTTTCATGCCGAAGTCTACCTCGGTAGTCGGAAAACTGTTTGTTACACTTTTAACATTTAGTTACCAATGTTTTACGCTGCTTCGTACCTTCGCACGTTTTTTCATGACGGAGACGATTACCTATTTTGGAAAAATGTTTTCCACATTTTGAACATCTAATCTTGTCTGTGTCATCACCATTGTCTACCGTGTGCGTGCTAAAATTCAAGTAAAAGAAGAGAGAAAAAAAAGAAAGTATTACACTGTGATGATGGATGAATGAAGAGGGATTTGAAAAAATGAAATGGCTACCGGGAACTAAAATAATAACATGTACTTTAGAAGCCGGTGATGGTGTTATAAAGAAAAACGACATCAAAGTGTGTTTGAAAAAAAAGAACGAAAGAAATTCACATTCAGTTAAAACAATTTGAAAACCCGTGTGATTTAAAAGAGAGTATACAGTTTTTGTCTCATTATTCAACGGTCTGTCATCATGAAGATCGTTTAAACAGCTTTGATTTGTGGACGTCTCAAATTCAACTTAACATGTTTCAGCTTTCATCAGCTGGATATTTTAATTTTACAGGTAAAAATGACACAGTGGAGTGTTTTTCATGTGCCTTAAGACTACACAAGTGGGGAAAAAAAGAGACGATCCATTAACAGAACGCAAATTGCATTCACCAAGTTGTTTATTTTTAAAAACCATGGACAGTTAAAAAGCAATATTTCACAAAATGGCATTGATCAATCTTGGAACCCTTGGAAAACTTTTGATCCACAACCGTTGTTCAATCATGGCGACCTCCATCATGGAGGTGTTGATCAGATAGGTGGAAAAAAAAGAAAGTGACCGTTAGAATTCAAAAACAAAAACAAACAAAAAATCAAAAAGTGACAGAATTTGAAAGTTGTGTGAAATATAAATACTGTAAAATGTTCACTCAGAACCTCTTCACCACACAAAAAGAGCACATCGTACATGTAGAATTGCTTGTTTCAATACACTATTCGAAGATATAATGAATGATGATAAAAGCTGTCAATGAAGAAGAATTTACAACTCCACCAACTGATCATTGCATTTCACCATCTGCAAATGTGATGTTGATGAATTCATATTTTGACTTTCTATATGCGAAAGCATTTTGTGAAGTAAAAGGAATGACAGTGAGAATGAACTGTTATGGATGCCATACAAACCATCCTTCTCAACACCAACATGACTGTATTATGAACACTAATGATGAAGAATATCAAACTGATTTTTACTTTGAAGATATGTTGAAAGCTGTAAATGAAAATGACATTATTCAATCTTGAGAGGAGGTTATGCACATTTCAAAACTTTCCCTAGCCATTATACAATTACATAAGCGTGTCATTTGAAGCAAAGACTTTCTTTGTGTGATGAAAACAGAGCAGTGGAAAAAACAAAATGAAGAGAATGGTATTGACGATTACACGCTTAGAAGACACACTTTTCCGCACATCATTTTCAGCGACAATAATATGTTAACAGCATTTTAAAGTGACTTATTTATGTTCTCATTCAACTTGACAATTATTTTGTTTTTCTCTTATGATATGATATACTAATATTGTGTTTTCTTGTATTGTATTGTACTTTTTAAAATTGATATATCTTTGAACGTGTACCTTTGAAGATTGAAGTGTTCTGATTTATACATTAAAATGAAATGTAAAGTAGTTCACGCGTAATTTTGCATGAAAGCGAGTTAGGTTACTCCCAGAGCATTTCTTAACTTTGAAATAGAAACAAACATTCAAGTATCTAAAACAATCAAGTACCTTGTCATGTTTTTTTACACTTAAGTAACGGTAGATAGTGTATATTAATCGGGTCCCAGGGAATGACCTATACTTCTGAAGTTCATACAGTCATGTTCATGACCCTAATTCGGATTGTTTTGTAACAAAAAGAGTGCGAATTCGATTGTCTTACTACCGACTATAATTGCAGGAGAGAGTGTTGAGTTTTAGCGTCATGTGGATTTTGCCTCTATTGTATCAATAATTAAGAATCACAGCTTTTTTCCTGTTAATCCAGCTGCCGTCTCTCAGCGCATTCAGCGCTTTAATTCTTTTAAAAGTACCAGTATCATTTTTTCGTTCATAGTATTAAATTCAAGAAACTTTTACCGCATTTATTATATTCTCCCATCCTGTCTCTAGTAAACACAATTGTGCATTTACTTAGATCAGAACAGTACGATGTTTTTTTGTATATATTGGAACCAGCATTCGCTTCTATCACCGTAACGGTATTAATATGCCCGCAGCTATTCGGCATTATAAGAGCTATTGTTAAATTGTTTTCTTACACGATGTTTATCGTGGTCATAGCTATTCCGTTTCATTTGTGTCATGATAATATTTAATATCTAACACATTATCAATTAGTAATATCATTAACATTTTCATATTCTAGACTAAGCAAAATAACTGTTATGTGTATAGCAATTATTTGATGCATGTAGTCATTTACTTTAAATTTTCTTCCATCTGTTTTAACATTTTTGGTGGAACGAAATCGTCAAACATTTCTGCCGAACGTTTTTCAGCCATTTTTCTATGATCTTTGAAAGTTCGATTAGTTTGGTAACTGATTTTATTTACACTCGCTTGTCTGTAATCTCCGAACGGGATATCCTATAACCAATCAAAATGTCTCTTTCCGCTTTTACCCGTAACGACGTTAACTGCAAGATCAAACTAACTCTTAAATATCGGCGTTTTTGCGGGTATACAGGTAAAACGCGCCGCTACGAATTGGCGAATATCGATAAGCGGTTATTGCAACGACACGGCCTTGTCTAAGTATTGATTTTAATCCGAACGCGCTCGTCGGTTTCCGTCGACCAATCGCATGCGACGTCCTAGATATTGACAGCGCAAAGATGTGGCAGAGCGCAGAAATGTGGTAGGTAGTATTTTAACTCTCCTACTACTCAAACCCAATAGGACTTTCTGTCGAAAGGGCAGAAAGTCCTAACTAGATTTCATTCGTTGATACGAATGATATGACTTTCTGCTAACATTGAAAAATATAAAGATTAATACCGTTAGAAAGAATATATATAAAATTTCCTACCTTTTACTTTTTTCGTATGGAGTTCTCATGCATGAACTTTGTGAAATAAGCCATATGGCAAAAATAAATAAATCTTTATTTTGATATCGCTTTCTTATAACTTGACCAATTTTAGTATTCTAGGTACCAAAATAAATGGCCTGAAAATCCCGACAATTCCATTGTAGCATATTTGGGTCTAGTTTTATAGATATTCAAAATATAAGCAATTAAACTTAAACCTCTTAATTGTGCATATCAAAATTATTTTTTTTATTTTCGTGTACAGTCGCGGGAATAAAATAGTAAATGCTACCATGCAATAGAATCGACGCGTGTAGCCTTGTGAGTTAAATTCCAATAACGCTTGTACATACGTTCGAGACGACTGTATTACACAAAGTTACTCCATTTTGCGCTTTTAGCTAACGGACAAATTAGCTTGTAGCGTCTTGAACGGATGACATGTGTTGATCATTTTGTTTCAAACGTCTACACTTATACACGCCCATGGTATCTCAAGCTTGCAATTAAATTACACTGTACTATAACATATATTTTCACATAGGTTATCATTTATCATAAATTTGGAATATAGTTTGTACAACATTTATCGATTGATGCAACAATAAAGTCGGGAAATTGCAATGTTTCAACAACGGTCTAAATGACATGTGTCAAAACGCTCAAATGATTATGGGTAACGCAATGCTGCAACTGATATGTATAAGTAACGTAAATAAAATGATTTGACTAAACATTAAATCATTGTCAACACTTGTTATGTTTGTTTGGTTTAACGTCCCACCGACAGTATTTCAGTCATTTGGAGACGATGTCTACTTAATGCAGTTATAGTGCTGCCACACTGCAGTATCACGCCGTAGATATGTGGCATGATACCACACCCAGTCACATTATTCTGATACCGAGCCAACCAGTCCTGCATCTACCCTTATATGCTGAGCGTCAAGCAAGGGAGCTATAACAGTACCATTTTTTACGACTTTGGTATCGAACCCACGACCTCCCGCTCCCGAGGCGGACGCTCTAACCACTCGGCCACCGGGAACGGTACACTTGTTGAGCTAGTAATATCAATATGATATAAATAAAAAGTTTTTTTTTTGCAATTTATATGACTAATACATATCTGTAAAATTACATTTTCCAAAATGCTTCAATTAAGGTGAAAGCGAAAGTAAAATATTTTATGAAAATTTTTACAATTGGCTTTAAATTCGTATTTTTTATGTAACTTCCAATTTCAAAACTCTAGGTGCAAAAATAATCGTCTTAAAATTCTCTACATCTCACATGCTTAATGTAAGAATTTATTTCTAATGGTTCTTAAGTTATAAGCCTTAAAACTCTGACATGGCGGCAAAATCGCTGAAATTATACATGTTTAAATTTTTATTTTTGATGTTACTTCCTTATACTTTGTCGTCTTAAAATTCTCTACATCTCACTTGCTTAATGTAAGAATTTATTTCTAATGGTTCTTAAGTTATAAGCCTTAAAACTCTGACATGGCGGCAAAATCGCTGAAATTATACATGTTTAAATTCTTATTTTTGATGTAACTTCCTTATACTTTGTCGTCTTAAAATTCTCTACATCTCACTTGCTTAATGTGTTGACATAGTTCATATGAGTTTTAATTAAGCCTAAACTCTACATCGGCAAAATCGCTGAAATTATACATGTTTAAATTCTTTTTGGTTTAAAATTTGGGCCAAAATTACTTAAAATTTTTATATTTATTTTATCTATAGGAATATTTTAATATTTTTTGAGATACAAGCTTTTAGACCTCCTGAAAAATGAAAAAAAATTCACCAAAGCTATATGCACGAATTTCGTTTTTTCCCCTTTACTCCATGAATCATAGGTCAATCATTAAACATCTTTTAAGCATCAAAAGAACGGCCAAACATTGCAGTACAAATAATATTCATCATCATATTTTCAAAAATCAAAGGTTTTCGAGATATAAACTGTTAAACTCACTGAGGGTTACCTAATTTAAGTTTTTCCGCCATAACTCAACCGATTCAACCCCGATCATCAAAAACTAAATATCATCTTAAAGGTCTTTCTAAACACTACAAATTATACACAACTTTGCGGAAATCCGTAATAATAAACACAAGAGGGCCAAGATGGCCCTGTGTCGCTCACCTGAGTAAGATGGCTGTGTCCGGCATAATGACAAAAAATCTGCCATCTAAAGTATTTTTCTAACATTTGACTAAGTGACCTACATTTTGATCCTACCTGAATTTGTGCTCAACTGGGAATTCATACAGTCATCAATCATATCAAGTTTAATGAAGAATGGGGATAAATATTTAGGCTTCTAGAGTGTTCACAAGATATTTCTAAAATTTGCCCTGGTGACCTACTTTTTGACCCTATGTTGCCCAATCCGAGATTTGATGTAAAAAATTACTCTGACAAAGTTACATTAAGGTAAGGCTAAAACTGTGGTCACTAAAGTTTTCACGGATTTTTTTCCCAACATGACCCAATTTAAAACTCATCCGACATAGCATAAAGACAAACATCCTGACCAAGTTTCATAAAGATTGAGCCAAACATATGGCCTCAAGCATGTTCACAAGATGTTTCTAAGATTTGACCTGGTGACCTTGTTTTTGACCCCACGTGACCAAATTGCGAACTCATCCGAGATATCATGTAGACAAACATCCTGACTAAGTTTCATGATGACTGGGCAAAAACAGTTTCCTCTAGATTGTTCACAAGCAATTGTTGACGACGGACGACGCACGACAGACAAAAGACGATCACAAAAGCTCACCCTGAGCACAAGTGCTCAGGTGAGCTAATTACAAACCCTATACATAAAAAACAACAAAAGGTCTTTCTGCTGTGGTGTATACGATTTCATCCTAAAATGCAGCTCATTCACTCAAATACGGGTCACAATTCACCATCCAACTCGGGCACTCTTTCCTGTGTAAGAACGTCCGGATCTTGGGTAACCAACCGCTTTCATTTCTTCCTTCAAATGGCTAGATTTTCATATATCCCTAATCCGAAATACATGAATATCTGCTATGTTTAATAACGCAATCACTTGAAATTTTGGACTTCTTGCATATCTAAAGCTGAGGCTTTCGTGCAAATTTAAAGTGCATACAGCAACTTGCCGATTTTATTTGAATTTTCAAATAATTCTTGCTTTATTATCCCTGAGGTCACCGTCACGTAACTTAACAAAATTCCTTGCAGCATGCAACACTTCACTTTTTAGTATGTCAATTCTGAAAAATTCATTAGAATTGACGCTTATTTCACGAAGCTAGATCGTTTCAATTTCGTTAACTGACACTTTTCGTTTTTCTGCAATAACTCAACCGATTCAGCCCCGATCTTCAAAACTGAATATCAAGTGAAAGGTCATTCAAATCACTATAAATTATACGATATTGTCTTCATAGAATATTTATCCTTTTTGGGATATTTAAGGCCAGAAAAAAATAACGATAATTGACATATGACCTTGACCTTTGAACTTTTCCGGAAAGGGATGGAACCATGCGAGATGAGACACTAGAATACACAAACATTGAAAGTTACATGCATATCGGTCAAAAAATAAAGCATGCAGGGCCTAAAAACCGCTTATTTTGAAAGCAAAATTGCTTCTTACGGCGTGACGTCATACGACATCGGACATCACAGAATGGAAAGAAGACCCTAGGACACATAAGCTGTCCAACTGTCATGCTTCTATCTCATCTGGATCCTTTGAAACAATAAATTATATTTTTCGGACCAAAGTTCGAAACTTGGTTTTGCCATGAAATCGTTATCTTTTCGAATTTTGAAATTTGAATGCCAAGGTGATCATCTACTTTCTAACACACATTTTCTGTGAAAATATCAAGAAAATAAATAAATAATGGAATTTAATATTTTAAACCATTCTGTCGAGGTAACTTAATTTTCATGTTGCTTGGACATTGGCAACATATTGAAATTAACTCTTGAAGTAGGTTGGAAGATGAAGAATAATAAGGAGAAGAATGATAACTAGAACCGCAAAGAGGCATCTCGGATTTCGCTTTTAACTTGAATAGTAAGAGTACTGGTTTCAACTGCAGACATAGTTGATTGATATTAACTTTATTCGAACATTATTAACATATAAAGGTGAAATACTTTGTCAGAAAGTTTGGAAAAAGAAGATACTTAATACAAAACAATCGTTTACTATATTACAAAGGGATATCTCCTGACCTTATTTGATATTAACAGCCTTAAGCGAATTTGATCGAGTGTGTTAAAAAAATGAAAATATAAAGTTTGAAGATAAGAAATGAAGAGCGATATTTTTTTTCTTCTTTTTTTAATATTCATGGGGGAAAACTCAATATATAATAGGCTGATTAAATTTGTTAACCTTCTTGCCCGAATTTAGGAAAGAACACTGTGGTTAAGTTTAAAATTAATTGCTTAGAGAATGAACACTCCAAACCTCTTGTTTCACTACCTGATACTTTGAAAACAATCATATTCTATGGTGCTCTCAACAAGAAACAAAACGCTGAAAACTGCATTTGAATCAGACTTCAACTTTATTAGGTATCACCAAAAAAGTGATTTGAGTATAGAGCCCCCTAGCGGTAAAATGAGAATATTGATGAATATTTCTTCCACTGGGTACCTAGAAATGAACCAAATAGCTCAATTAAGTGTGCAATATGCATTGGTTGAATTATCTGATCTGTTCTTAGATGTCCTAATTTTGATCTAACAAACTGATTTACGTTTTTTTCGATAAAGGATCAAACTTTGGAGTACCGTCAAAAGACCAAATGAAGTTGGATCTTCAAAAACTAAACACCACTGGAAAGATCTATTCCCGAACTAAAACTTTTGTTCATATACTCTCTATAAATTATTTTTTGATTAGAGCTATTTTGTGCCGATAAAAATAACAATAATCGGTATTATGACCTTGACCTTTGCATATTTTCATCGTTATTTACTATGAGTGTATTTGTATTATTTAAATGCATAAACAGTGAAAAAATGACGAAAATTGAACAAAAAATAAAGTCAGGAGCTGCAGAAAAGAAGAAACATATGGATTTTCAGTTGTTTGATAAAAGGATCAAACTTTGGACTGTGGTAATTTGATCAAATGAAATCCGATCTTCAAAAACTAAACACCAATGTAAAAAAAAACTTTTTTCATATACTTTTATAAAATATTTTTAATTGAGTTTTGATAAAAATAACAATAACTGGTATATGACCTTGACTTTTGCATATCTTCGCTGATTTTTTTTTTCTATGATTTTATTTGTATTACAAAAATGCATAAACAGTGAAATAATGATGAAGATTGAACAGAAAATAAAGTCAGGAGCTGCAAATAACCTTAAAAGTCATGCTTTAAAAATGTTGATTTTTCGAAAATATTGGTTAAGTTTGACCGCGTACTGTGGACAAACCATGCATTTCCCGAATTCGCCACCCCATATATTTTGTGCGTATATGTCTTGCGAATCATATGCATTAAAAACAATTCTCCTATCTCATCTCTGAATAAAATGGGTAGGTTTTTTGTAGACCTACCCTTATATCACAATTTTTGCGAGATTCGAAAATTCAACCTCCTGTAGCACGAAAGTTTTATATACGCAATTTTTTGGATCCTATCATATTTTATTGGGCTATTTACAAGGAACATTATGCAAAAAAAAACGCATTTGAATCGGACCTCAAATAATTGAGATATTGCTTATTAAACATTTTTATATAAAACGCCCCCTGGCGGGAAAATCAAAACAAAAATGAAAATTATCTCGACGTTAGGATCATCTTGAAATACGTGGATATTACTGATAAATGTTTCATAGATGTGGCTTTTCTCACCTCGGAGCTATGCCGTTCACAAAAAAGGGTTAGAAAAATATAAAAAAAAACTAGAATCGCTATCGCGATATCATCGGTTTTCGCAAAAGCCATTTCATTCAGTTAACAAGTCACATACTTCGAAAAACATTTCTTCGATCAATGGTTTGTTAATATTGTTAACAGCGATCTTTCAAACATTTTTGTTGCAATGTTTAAGCAGACCTTTTACCCAAAAGAATATTTTTGAGTATTACCTGTCAGTTATGTAGTCGCGATATCATTGGGTTTTACAAAAACAATTCCTTTCAGTTCAAGAGTCACATGATTCGAAAAACATTTCTTCGTTCAATGGCTTGTTGATACTGTTAACAGCGATCTTTCAAACATTTTTGTCACAATGTTTAAGCAGACTTTTTACCCAAAAGAATATGGTTGAGTATTACCTGTCAGTTATGTAGTCACGATATCGATTCAGTTTTCACGAAAACAATTCCATTAAAGTCACGAGT
>CM037777.1:42958832-42993366 GCA_021229015.1 Solen grandis
TAATCAGGCAAGTAAATACGATAAAGCTTTAGAATCAATTTAAAGTATGAAATATGCCTAAAGATTTCGCCAATACGGCTTCTAAGTGGGTGGGGAAAAGTTTGGGAAAACTACCAAGAAACTGATTTCTTGTGCAGGGACCGAGTCAAAACGTTCCCATACCAAAATGTACCTCCTTTTTTAGGTGAAAACGTACCCAAGTATGCATTTTTGTATATTTTTTTTTCCATCTCACCACTGATTTTTTCACATAATATTGTTAGCCAGGTTATAAGTTATGATTATTATTATTATAACTAAACAAATAATAAGATTATACTACATAAAACAAGAGGGTCATGATGGCCCTGGATCGCTCACCTGGTATCATTAGGCTATGTAAAATCAAGTGACCCCTGGGGCAGAGCCAATTTTGACCCCAGGGTCATGATTTGAACAAAGTTAGTAAGAATCGACTAGACAATGCTACACACCAAATATCTAAACTCTATGCTTTGTGGTGTCTGAGAAGAAGATTTTTCAAGTTTTTTTCCTATTAGCCTATGTTAAATCAAGTGACCCCTGGGGCGGGACCAATTTTGACCCCAGGGTCATAATTTGAACAATCTTGGTAGAGAGTCATAAGATCATGCTACATATTAACAAGAGGGCCATGATGGCCCTGGATCGCTCACCTGAGTACCATTGCTACAACTGATTACAAGGTTTTTAAACAGACAAGAATTCTGATATAACTCAATCTTAAACATTTTAGCCCTGACAATACTACACACCAAATATATAAGCACTTGGCCTTATGGTTTCAGAGGAGAAGACTTAGTGCGGGGTCATTTATCTCCAAAGGGCCACCATTTTGAAAATCTTGATAATGAACCATTAGATGATGCTACATACCAAATATCTAAGCTCTAGGCCTAATGGATTCATAGAAGAAGATTTTTAAAGATTTTCCTCTATAACTCTATGTTAAACAAGTGACCCCTGGTGCGGGGGCATTTATCACCATAGGGTCATGATTTGTACAATCTTGGTAATAAACCATAAGATGATGCTTCATACCAAATATCTAATCTCTAGGCCTTATGGATTCATAGAAGAAGATTTTTAAAGATTTTCCTATATAACTCTATGTAAAACAAGTGACCCCTGCTGCGGGGTCATTTATCACCATAGGGTATGATTTGTACAATCTTGGTAATGAACCATAAGATGATGCTACATACCAAATATCTAAGCTCTAGGCCTAATGGATTCATAGAAGAAGATTTTTAAAGATTTTCCTATATAACTCTATGTTAAACAAGTGACCCCTGGTGCGGGGGCATTTATCATCGTAGGGCTATGATTTGTACAATCTTGGTAATGGCCCATAAGATGATGCTACATACCAAATATCTAAGCTCTAGGCCTAATGGATTCATAGAAGAAGATTTTTAAAGTTTTTTCTATATAACTCTATGTAAAACAAGTGACCCATGGTGCGGGGTCATTTATCACCATAGGGTCATGATTTGAACAATCTTGGTAATGAACCATAAGATGATGCTACATACCAAATATCTAAGCTCTAGGCCTAATGGATTCATAGAAGAAGATTTTTAAAGTTTTTCCTATATAACTCTATGTAAAACAAGTGACCCATGGTGCGGGGTCATTTATCACCATAGGGTCATGATTTGTACAATCTTGGTAATGAACCATAAGATGATGCTTCATACCAAATATCTAATCTCTAGGCCTTATGGATTCATAGAAGAAGATTTTTAAACATTTTCCTATATAACTCTATGTAAAACAAGTGACCCCTGGTGCGGGGGCATTTATCACCGTAGGGCTATGATTTGAACAATCTTGGTAATGAACCATTAGATGATGCTACATACCAAATATCTAAGCTCTAGGCCTAATGGATTCATAGAAGAAGATTTTTAAAATTTTCCTATATAACTCTATGTAAAACAAGTGACCCCTGGTGCGGGGTCATTTATCACCGTAGGGCTATGATTTGTACAATCTTGGTAATGGCCCATAAGATGATGCTACATACCAAATATCTAAGCTCTAGGCCTTGCAGTTTTGCAGAAGAAGATTTTCAAAGTTTGCATTTTTAAAATCTATTTTTAGCTCCTGTGACCTACTTTTTTAACCAATCTGAATAATTTGTACAACTTTGATAGAGGGCATCATAAGGATGATTCCTGTGAAGTTTGGTCAAAATCCCTTCAGCGGTTCATGAGGAGATGTTGTTTAAAGCAAATTGTTGACGACGGACGCACGCACGCACGGACGACGGACGACGGACAAAAGGCGATCACAATAGCTCACCATGAGCACGTTGTGCTCAGGTGAGCTAAAAATCAAAAGGCTAGGCCTTGTGGTTTCAGAGAAGAAGATTTTTCAAGTTTTTTGGGGCCAATTTTGACCCCAGGGCATGATTTGAACAAACTTGGTAGAGATCAACTAGACAATGCTACACACCAAATATCTAAACTCTATGCCTTGTGGTTTCTGAGAAGAAGATTTTTCAAGTTTTTTTCCTATATCAGCCTATGTTAAATCAAGTGACCCTTGGGCGGGGCCAATTTTAACCCCAGGGTCATAATTTGAACAATCTTGGTAGAGAGTCATAAGACCATGCTACATACCAAATATCTAAACTCAAGGCCTTGTGGTTTCTGAGAAGAAGATTTTTCAAGTTTTTTTCTATATTAGCCTATGTAAAATCAAGTGACCCCTTGGTGGGGCCAATTTTGACCCCAGGGTCATGATTTGAACAAACTTGGTTGTGATCCACTAAACAATGCTACACACCAAATATCTTAACTCCATGCCTTGTGGTTTCTGAGAAGAAGATTTTTCAAGTTTTTTTCTATATTAGCCTATATTAAATCAAGTGACCCCTGGGGCGGGGCCAATTTTGACCCCAGGGTCATAATTTGAACAATCTTGGTAGAGAGTCATAAGATCATGCTACATACCAAAAATCAAAAGGCTAGGCCTTGTGGTTTCGGAGAAGAAGATTTTTTCAAGTTTTTCTTATATTAGCCTTTTAAATCAAATGACCCCTGGGGCGGGGCCAATTTTGACCCCAGGGTCATAATTTGAACAATCTTGGTAGAGAGTCATAAGATCATGCTACATACCAAAAATCAAAAGGCTAGGCCTTGTGGTTTCGGAGAAGAAGATTTTTTAAATTTTCATTTTTATAATCTATTTTTAGCTCCTGTGACCTACTTATTCACCCAATCAAAATAATTTGATCAACTTTGATAGAGGTCATGATAAGGATGATTCCTATGAAGTTTGGTCAAAATCCATCCAGTGGTTTAGGAGGAGAAGTTGTTTAAAGGAAAAGTTGACGCAAGACGCACGCACGCACGCACGGACGACGGACGCCGGAAAAAAGGCGATCACAAAAGCTCACCATGAGCACGTTGTGCTTAGGTGAGCTAAAAAAAAAAAAAAAAAAAAAAATGATACATACATGACATGTATACGCAAAATGTTGAATTTAGAGACACGAAGAATAATTATTTTCTATAAAAAAAATAAAAATAAATAAAGGGTGTCATGAAACATAGACTGCCAAAAATCTTGGGAGTGATTTGATACGATATACGTTATGCGATTTATGATATACGATTTACGATATACCATTGCTTTATGATACGATATGATAAGATCCCGTTCATTATGTGTAATACGATTGAATGCGATAGGATACGATTCAATACGTTACGATGCGATTGAGTATACGATACGATGCAATACGAAGGATATACACTATTTTTGACAACTGATATGATAGTGCCACTGTATCATGTAGACAAACATCCTAACCAAATCTAATGAAGATTGGGCTAAAACTGTTGCCTTCACAAGGTTATAGATGGTAAGGTCCTCTTGAGTGTTCACAAGGTTTTTCTAAGAAATGACCTGGTGACCTAGTTTTTGACCCCACATGACCCATTTTGGAACTCATCCAAGATATCATGTAGACAAACATCCTGACCAAATCTAATGAAGACTGGGCTAAAACTGTTGCCTCAAGAGTGTTCAAAAGGGTTTTCTAAGATTTGACCTAGTGACCTAGTTTTTGACCCCACATGACCAATTTTCAAACTCATCCAAGATATCATTTAGACAAACATCCTGACCATGTTCCATTAAGATTGGGCCAAAACTGTGGCCTCTAGAGTGTTCGCAAGGTTTTTCTAAGATATGATCTGGTGACCTAGTTTTTGACCCCACATAACCCATTTTGGAACTCATTCAAGATATCATGTAGACAAACATCCTGATCAAATCTAATGAATGTAGCAAGGTGCAGTTTTGTCCCTCTGTATTGTAGTGTCTTGTTAGTACTCATGTCCTTGTTTACTCTATGTTTGTACATCTCTATTATTGTCCAAGACAGTGAGCATGTCTTGAGTGAGTCCTTATGTAAACTGGTTAAGTGAGTGTTCTATTTTAAGGAAATACCCTGATTGGTTGGCCCTGCCCCTTTGTCCCTTTTTCCCACTCATAAGCCTCCGTCTTTCTTACTAATCATTCACCGATCGATCACCGTCGACGCAAGTTGATGGTTAGATACATATATATATTGTTAGATACATTATGTCGCTCTTACCTTTGAGCATTTTCTATATTAGAATGTAACTTTATTTAGACGTGCCTGGTAAGTTTATATTTGTACTGAAGTGATTTAAATATGTATTTTGGGAGTAATTTATTCCTCGCAATGATTTGTAAAATCCTCGATTGACTTCGTATTTATTATTACTTTGTGTCCGTAAACTGTCTAACGAAATGTTTTAATTATATTTTAGTTTTTTTTGGTTTAGTACCATTTTTGGTTTAGTACCATTTTTGGTTTACTAATGTCAAATAAATATCAAACTACCACTGGTGTTGGTCGTAATTCCACCCACTACATGAAGATTAGGCTAAAACTGTGGCCTCTAGAGTGTTCAAAAGGTTTTTCTAAGATTTGACCTGGTGACCTAGTTTTTGACCCCACTTGACCCATTTTCGAACTCATCCGAGATAACATTTAGACAAACATCCTGACCAAATCTAATGAAGATTGGGTCAAAACTGTGGCCTCTAGAGTGTTCACAAGGTGTTTCTAAGATTTGACCTGGTGACCTAGTTTTTGACCCCACCTGACCCATTTTCAAACTCATCCAAGATATCATGTAGACAAACTTCCTGACCAAGTTTCATGAAGATTGGACCAAAACCGTGTCCTCTAGAGTGTTCACAAGCAATTGTTGACGATGCACGACGGACAAAAAGCGGTCACAAAAGCTCACCCTGAGCACAAGTGCTCAGGTGAGCTAAAAAGACATTTAGTATCAATTCATATAGTAACAAATTATTCCATAGCATAAAAGTTTCATCCTTTTCATAACACATTTATTCATACATTATTTATTTTTCTATATATATATATATGAAATAGATAAAATATAATTTATTGGTATTACATAAACTGCTAAAACTTGGCAAAGTTTTTTTAAAATATATTTGCAAAAAAAAAGGATATTTTGCTCAATTATTTTGTACAATTCTTCTTTAAAATTAAAAAAACAAAACAAAACATTAATAATGAACATTCTATTTTAACATATTAATTGTTTTTTAAAAACAAGTTCTGTGTTCTTTTTTCTCTCATTTTATGCGTCCAAAATCTAGTGACTGACCTGTCTGTTCATAACAATTTTATTTGTTAAAATGTTAGTGTTTGTAGTAAGAAATAACTATTTGAATATGGTATATCATTGAATTGTTTAAACTAGTTTGATTCTTTCAGACTTCAATGCTAAAAGTGCTAGTGCTTTTTCCTGAACTAAAAACTTCATATGAGTAAGTTTATGAATAAAAAAAAAATATATTTACCAATTTTTTTTTTTATTTTTTTTGTCAACTCCTCATATTAGTGGATTTTAGTTTTATCTGCCCTCCCCCCCCCCACCCCACACCCGACTCAATTTAAAAAAAAAAAAAAATCCCATAAAACAAAAAAAAATGTTGGCCTTAGTTTCCAAGAATGAATACCACACTTTGTTTTGTTCTGATAAAATGACAATTCAATTATATCATACCCATAACTACCATCTCTTAAAAGCTATCAAGTTAAATATTTAAGACCACAAATACTATCAAAATACTAATCAGACATTTGGTCTGACCGCACTCCAAGACTTTCTTCTGCAACTTTCATGATGTGATGATAAACAATAATTAAATGGAAGTTTGCCATTATGCATACAAAACAATCTACATTTATCAATCTCCGGTATGTTTCCGGTATGTTTTTTTCTCATTGCTGTGTTACTCCATTATTGAGAGAATAACTTTAATGGTGGAGGGACAAATTATCTTTATTGTTATCTACATTAAAGGTAAAGCATCTAATGGAATCGTGCCTTTACGGGTGTCATTACTAGGTATCAAATAGTTGAATCACAAATTATGACAAGTGATTCTAACCCCCATGGAATTACTGCGCCGATAAATGTTCACCATATGACAAAAGACAATTTATAGCATTAATCGTCTATGTCAAATGTTTATATAAATAATGAGCATAATTATAAAGATATTGAAGAGATTATAATAAAAGATTTGAATAACTTTTTATCTTCTTTATGGTTAAACATTTATTTTTTACTGTTGGGGATATATCAACTACATGGCACATTACACATTGATATTTTTTTCACTGAAAATAGATTTTAATCAAAGTGCTGAAGAAACATGTGATGTCAAGCAATGAAAATTGTAATATGTGCATTATTTAAAATAGACAGAGATGTCAAACAGCTTCTTTTTTCAGGATACATATTTATATTTAATGGAACTACATTTTGGATTCAGTTAATCTTTGCCTTATGAATATTCATGCACAAATTTATGATTTGATGAATTTATGAACATAAAATAGTGTATGAAACCATGAAAATGCCCTTGCCATGCAGACTCTGCAGAACCTGGGCTACAATATTGTATGATCAGACAGGTCCTGGAAGGATTTGGAGCTCATACAATATTGTAGCTGAGATTCTACAAAATCTGCATGGCAAAGAAAAATCCATTGTTTCATATACTATTCAAAGTTCAATCATTTAATACTCATCAAGTCAAAAACTTGTACATGAATATTCATGAGGTAAAGGATTATACTGTTAGATGAGGAAAATTATCCCTATTGATTGACCTCAAAGTATATAAATTGGGTACACAAATTCTAAAGAATTTGATCATTGTTTTACATTTATACAGCATAGGTATCTTGCAAATGGTGTCAGTATTTTGAATTCCCATATGCTTTAAGCAAGTTTGATGCATACAGACTGAAACCTTAGAACAAAAAGGGCCATGATGGCCCTGAATCGCTCACCTGATTATAAATGAGCAACACATGTTGGATTTTTCATATTGACCTACTTTTTGACATCACATGACCCACTTTCGAGCTTGTCCAAGATTTTATGGAAACAGACATTCCGACCAAGTTTCATGAAGATATGGCCAAAATTGTGGCCTCTAGAGTGTTAACAAGGTTTTTCTAAGATTTGACCTCATGACCTACTTTTTGACCCCACATGACCCAAATTCGAAATTGTCCAAGATTTTATGGAAACATACATTCTGACCAAGTTTCATGAAGATTGGGCCAAAAATGTGGCCTCTAGAGTGTTAACAAGGTTTTTCTAAGATTTGACCTCATGGCCTACTTTTTGACCCCACATGACCCAAATTCGAGCTTGTCCAAGATTTTATGGAAACAAACATTCTGACCAAGTTTCATGAAGATTGGGCCAAAAATGTGGCCTCTAAAGTGTTAACAAGGTTTTTGTAAGATGAGACCTTGTGACCTACTTTTTGACCCCACATGACCTAATTTCGTTCTTGTCCAAGATTTTATAGAGACAAACATTCTGACCAAGATTCATGAAGATTGGCCTAAAAATATGGCCTCTAGAGTGTTAACAAGCTAAATTGTTGATGTTGCATGATGCAAAACGCACAATGGACGACGGACGAAGGGCGATCATAAAAGCCCGTTGTGCTCAGGTGAGCTAAAAACCTATGTTATGCAATGCTTATATAAAACAAATAAAAAATAACATAACAAAAAAATAACATCAAAAAAGCAACTCACATCTCCCCAGCGGCCAACAACATCATTGATGTCATTCCTTCCAAGAGTCAGATCCACGATACACTTGTTGACTGCTTTATTGCTACGTTCCGGGGTGAGATCATCTTCAGCTATAGGGACCCATCCCAGGGAGCTGACGGCATATCGGACTGGTTTCTCTCCACTACCCTCATGTAAACTAGAGCGCTGGTTACGCTGAAGAGTGGACCTGATCAGGAAAAATAATATGTAGAAATCTCCCAGATATCTAACTGTTTCTTTCTGTTTCTATGTTTATTTGTTGTTGGGTTGAACGTCCCACCAACAATATTTCAGTCATTACACTGTAGACATGTGGCACGATAAAACCTCCAGTCACATTATCCGGACCAATCAGTCTTGAAATAGCCCTTATATAATGAGCGCCAAGTAATAGGGCTATACCAGTAGTTTTTTTTAAGACAGAAGACCCTGGTCAGACAATCCGATCTGGGTCTGCACTGTTGGTGAAGATATAAAAACATGTCTACATGAGGGTTTATACAGCAATATGATTTTTATGAAGCTATCAACGCAATACAAAAACACAGTCAGATGTTGACATGTCTTCTTGTGTCATATATTTTACACGTTCCTCTTACACAAGGCCATATGCTGAATCTACATATTCCAGTGATGACCCTTTCTAATCTACAATAAAGCTACCAGGTTGGAAAAATCCCTGAAAAATGACATTTCTTTTACATAAAAAGGATCTATCTTGATAGTCTGATTCCCTTGAATATGTTTACAAAGTCTTAAATCAACCCCATGTCTAAATACTGAGGCATAAACATAATAACACCATGCATGTAAAACTTTAACCAAAATATATAAGTTAGAAAAGGGCCATAATTTGTATCACATTTAGTCAAGAATTATCCTCCTTGGTTTTCTGATGCCCCTGAATACACTCATAAACTTTCATGTCAATACCAAAATTGATTTCTATGACTTTAACCAAATTTTCTATTGCATGTAAAACTTAACGAAGAACAAGAGCTGTCAGAGGACAGCACGCTCGACTATTCAAAATGCTTGTTGGTAAATCAAATGAAATCAATGTACCTTGATAGCCTGATAACCCTTAATATTTTTATGATGTCTAAAATCAATTCCATGCCTAGTTACTGACACATAAGCATAATAACACTGTGCATGCAAAACTTTAACCAAAAATCCAAGTTAGAAAAGGGCCATAATTTGCATAAAATTCAGTCCAAAAGTTATCCTCCTTAGTTTTCTGATGCCCCTGAAGACACTTTTTAACTTTCTAGTCAATTCCACAAGCAATTTCTGAGATATAAGCTGGATAGTAGCTTAAAGGCAAAAATTTAACCAAACTTCTAAGTTAAAAGGGAGTCATAATTTTTAATATATTCCATCAAGTGTTATCTTCCTTTATAGTATGATACCCCTAAACATATTAAAGATGTTTCAAATCAATCCCATGCCTGGACTCTGAGATATAAGCATGAAAGTACCTTACATGCAAAACTTTAACCAAAATTTTTAAGTTAAAAATGGGGCCATAACTTGTAATATACTCCATCAAAAGTTATCTACCTTGATAGTATGATACTTCCTAAACATATTAAAGATGTTTAAAATCAATCGCATGCCTGGGTACTGAGATATATGCATGAAAGTAACTTGCATGCAAAATTTTAACCAAAATTTCTAAGTTAAAAAGGGGCCATAATTCATATTAAATTCAGTCAAGAGTTATCTACCTTGGTTGTCTGATGCCCCTGAACATATTTATAAACTTTCAAGTCAATACCATAAATGGTTAGTGAGATACAAGGTTGATAGTAACTTGCACGCAAAACTTTACCCAAAAGCTGCAACGCCAACGCCAATGCCAGGGCGACTACAATAGCTCTCATATTCTTCGAATGGTCGAGCTAAAAAGTAGCCATAATCTACATTATATTTAGTTAAAAACTACCTGCCTCTATAGTATGATACCACTGAACATATTTAAGAAATTCCAAACCAATACTATGCCTGCTTACTGAGATATAGGCATGAAAATTCCTTGCATGCAAAACTTAAACCAAACAAAATGGGGCCACAATTTATAATAATATTCCATCAAAAGTTATTAACCTCAATAGCATGATACCCCTGAACATGTTAAAGATGTTTCAAATCAATCCCAATCCAGTCTAGAATATCTACCTTGGTTGTCTGATGCCCCTGAACATATTCATAAATGTTCAAGTCAATAACATGAATGGTTATTGAGATATAAGCTGGATAGAATAAAGCTTGCATGCAAAACTTTAACCAAAAAGCTGCAACGCCGACAACAATGCAAGGGTGGCTGCAATATTCATCAAACTAAAAAACTGGAAATTTTCATATGAAGTAAAACTTCATGAATTTCACCATAATTATGAGACTTCATTTTATTGAGATCAAAACCTTGCAGGAAACTAAAATATTAATATTTCTGACCATTATTTGACTGAAAAATGTCAAAGTGAGGCATTATTTTCCATCAAAAATATTCATACTTGAATATTCAGGTGACTTAAAATATAATCAAAATTTTATAAGTCGCAAACAAATGTTTTGCGGGAAGTTAAACCATAACAATAAATACTAAACCAATCCAACCTAATGTGAAACCTCAAAAAGCTGGGTATAAAAAATAACATTATTTTATTTCCAACATTAACAATTCTGTTATCAAATGTCAAACTACTGGTGATAACAAGAAACTTCTCTTTGAGAATGTGAAGAGATATATCCACATTATTCAAGTACTAAATCTGCTCCCTTAGCACATCCATCAAAACATAGAAGAATGAATGAGTCATGCATTTAAATCAGATCTAACTTCAGTCTAGGAAGAGAGCTGCCATTTTTTTCCCTTGTATTCTGAGTGACATTTTTGGAACTTGGTTTATTGATAACATGGAGGCATTTGTAGAAGTGATAATAACTGTAACATCCTATATCACTGATCTGGCAAACTCCGAATCAGAAAAACCTGATTTAATGCATATTTATGCAAAAAGCAAATAAATCATTAACTTCGGCAAACATTGTAAAGGATATATAAATAAGACAAATGTGTAAAATTAGATATCAAATAATACACTGACAGTTTTCAACTGAACATGTTTTATTGATGAATGATGGTGATCATTTAAGTAAACAAATACTCATATTACAGAAAATCTTTAATGCATATTACAGGAAAAAAATTATGTGAAGACTTGATTTGTTATTACGCTAAATTAACAATAAATTCAGATGAAAACATTCTATTAGCAGATATTCTGCTACTGTATTCAACAATCTCAACAACAAATATGAGAAAACTGATTGCACACAGATAATGAAAATTGTACTATATTGTCAAGGTTAAAATAAGCCTGCATTCTGGCAAATTGCTTGTAGAATTTTCAAAATGTGAGAGCAAATTTTATGCATTGCCATTATAAGTCTTCCTCTCATAAAAGGAACTGCAAATTTAAATTTGTGTTATTTTTCTCTAATGTTCTCTGAATTACAAACATTTGCTGTTAAAGCTGATTGGTTGCTGGAAATCATCCCAAGTTTAATAACTGTCATCTATTACATCTGAATATCATGCTTCAACCATGGCAAAACTAATCTGATCACATGACCATGATGATGAAGATGCAATTTTTTTTAAATTTTTTTGTGAATTAGGTCTTAGAAATAAAACATATTAACAAATGGCAAAGAATATATTTGAAAATTTCCATTTTCTTAGACCACATGTGAAATGAAACAGTTGTTCTTTTTATTTCATGCTTTATCATTGCCATTTTCGTATTTTCCTTTCTTTCTTTTTACTTCTTTTCAGGTCTTTGAATTTCCTCAACAATTATCATACAAGGTCATTTTTAGACGGCGATTAGCCGTCTTATGCTGAGGAATGAAATCAGGCCTTGCTAATTTGCATATTTTCCACAACAATTTTAACTGTACCTCTCCGCGCTTAGTGCGGATCCATGCAATGCGATTCTGCACTAACGAATACGAGTGGAATATGTTACACAGACGTTTAAATCATAACCGTAACCGCTTTTAGTGTGTTATTGTTTGTTAACATGTTTTCTTTTGCCATTATTTTGCATTGGAAGCATCAATTTTAAGCGTGAAAAAAATATCCGTGACATTTCTTAACCAGAACAGCAACCCATCTTACATATATGAAGATCTACTCCTGTAAAAAGAAAAAATAGTGCTCCGTATGTATGTAATTGACCTAAAGTATTCCACACAATATTTTGCATGATGGCGAGTTAGGTTCCTCCCAGGGCATTTCTTAACATGGAAATAGATAGGCAAACATTCTAGTATCTTAAATAATCAAATACCTGGTCAATTTCTACATATACAAAACAACAGATACAATTTGCTAGCACTAGAGAAAGAGAATGACCTACTTAGGTATGCAGCTCTTTATGAATGAAAGGTTCATGACCTTTACTCCGGATTATTATGTTACAAACAGAAATTCTGTAGCAACAGCGGGTGGAGTTTTTGTCGTCATGTGACTGCTTCAATAACTTCAGAAACTCTGGGTTTATAATGTTAATTATCCCGTCGCCGTCTCTCAGCGCATTGTGCGCTTTGATTTTATCTGATGTCATCTATTTTTTATTGATCTGATCTTATCTATAAAAATGTTTTAAAACTGGCTTTGCTGTCAATGTCAAAAAATCTATACAAGGAATAGGGTTGGGAAAGTAAAATAAAGACAATACATGCAAGAAGAGAGAGAAAAAGACACAGTGTGAGACTTACAGGTTCTTGAGGGACTTGACAGCGTACTGCAGGGCATGGTCCTCAAACTCATGCAGGTGGTCCTCTGTACTGGCCACGCTGGACGGGGTGGATGGTATCGAATCCGCCGACACATTGCTCTGAAACATAAAACACCATGGTTACCAATGACCTTACTAATGATTAGTTATCTTGTTACATTTTTTATACCATCAAAATTGTTCCCCACAAAGAAACGCCTACAAATCAAATCAGATTAAAAACATATTTCAGGGTTATTTCTGGGAGATACACCAGTATTATACTTTAACAACTTTGGTACGTCACAGCCGGATATGGAACCCATAACCTTCGGCTTAACTCCTCTGCCATCTAGAGAGCAGTATAAAACCTGAGAAGTCTTTCATGTGGAAAAAGGTAAATCTTCTAATTTTACATCATTTAAATCACAAGGACTGTACCCACAGAATAAATTAAAATGTATCTAGCAGTTATACTGCCTGTGGTACACTTATATCTCAGTGATTATAAGCAACAAATGCATTACATTGACCTTTGACCTCATGAATATTCATGTACAGGACTTGATGAATATTGATTTGATGAACTTGAAAAGGTACATGATTTCTTTTTTTGCTGATCAGATTGTATAGAATCTGAGCTATAATATTGCATGATCAAACAAAGGAGACCCTGACCAGATTGTTTAGAATCTGAGCTATAATATTGTACAGAGGCGACCCTGACCAGATTGTATAGAATCTGAGCTATAATATTGTACAGAGGCGACCCTGACCAGATTGTATAGAATCTGAGCTATAATATTGTACAGAGGGACCCTGACCAGATTGTATACAATCTGAGCTATAATATTGTATGATCAAACAGAGGAGACCCTGACCAGATTGTATACAATCTGAGCTATAATATTGTATGATCAAACAGGGGAGACCCTGACCAGATTGTATACAATCTAAGCTATAATATTGTATGATCAAACAGAGGAGACCCTTACCAGATTGTATACATTCTAAGCTATAATATTGTATGATCAAACAGAGGAGACCCTGACCAGATTGTATACAATCTAAGCTATAATATTGTATGATCAAACAGAGGAGACCCTGACCAGATTGTATACAATCTAAGCTATAATATTGTATGATCAAACAGAGGAGACCCTGACCAGAATATATAGAATTTGAGCTATAATATTGTATGATCAAACAGAGGAGAACCTGACCAGAATTGTTTACAATCTGAGCTATAATATTGTATGATCAAACAGAGGAGACCCTGACCAGAATATATAGAATTTGAGCTATAATATTGCATGATCAAACAGAGGAGAACCTGACCAGATTTATACAATCTAAGCTTTAATATTGTATGATTAAACAGAGGAGACCCTGACCAGAATATATAGAATTTGAGCTATTATATTGCATGATCAAACAGAGGAAAACCTGACCAGAATGTATAGAATTTGAGCTATAATATTGCATGATCAAACAGAGGAGAACCTGACCAGATTGTATACAATCTAAGCTATAATATTGTATGATCAAACAGAGGAGACCCTGACCAGATTGTATACAATCTAAGCTATAATATTGCATGATCAAACAAAGGAGACCCTGACCAGATTGTATACAATCTAAGCTATAATATTGTATGATCAAACAGAGGAGACCCTGACCAGAATGTATAGAATTTGAGCTATAATATTGTATGATCAAACAGAGGAGACCCTGACCAGATTGTATACAATCTAAGCTATAATATTGTATGATCAAACAGAGGAGACCCTGACCAGATTGTATATAATCTAAGCTATAATATTGTATGATCAAACAGAGGAGACCCTGACCAGAATATATAGAATTTGAGCTATAATATTGTATGATCAAACAGAGGAGAACCTGACCAGATTTATACAATCTAAGCTATAATATTGTATGATCAAACAGAGGAGACCCTGACCAGAATGTATAGAATTTGAGCTATTATATTGTATCATCAAACAGAGGAGACCCTTACCAGACAGCACCTGGAAAGAGCTGTCTGAACTGGGTCTGCTCAGTTTTCAAAAGCTTCAAAACATGTCTGTATGAGGGTAAGTGTTACTAAACTGACTCAAAAGACCATCCCTATTTCTGCCTTAAAGACACATACCCCCATTCATATTTATCTTTTAATCATTTATTTTTCCAACTCTGACAATGTAATAACAAAGGATACAAAACTCCATCATTATTTTTAATCATGATTTTAAATCATATTCCCTCTTTCATTCAAATCTTTATTTGACCAATTTACCACTTAATCAAATCTACCTCAATTAGTCTTAATTTTGTTTACCTTGGCCCAATCAGATACTTGTAAATTTTACTTTCAAGGAAGATTCTGATATACAGCTCATTTAAAACTCTAGAAATAGACCTGAATCACAAGGCAAACTGGTTCCCTGAATATCATCCAGCCCTCCTCAACATGAAATCTTAAGGCAATAAATTCTAACATTTGCCAGAAGTTTTGCCAAGATATGACATAAAACTTCTTTAAATAAACATTTCTGCCATAAAACTCCCATGCTCAGGATTAACAAGTCAGGCATAATACGATAACAGTTTATAGCAGGAGATGAAAGAAGCATTTGAATTATTCATAAAATCTCTGAAAGTCAAATGTATATATTACAAGTCAGATATGCATAATATAAAATTCTGAAATATTAAGTCATAGATGAATGCATTTTTCAAAAAGTTTTCAGAGAAACATTGATGCCAGAGAGGGACAAAATTGCTTTGAACATATAAAAAAACATGGTCTTGCTGTATTGAAATGGGAAGTTATCATTTTCCTACATCAAGCCAAAACTTACCCTAGAAATTATAATTTTTTGATTCTGTCATATTTTACAAAGAGTTTTTATATGTCTAGTACAATTTTTACAAGTGAACTTGTTTTCTTTGCATATTATCTGCAGTGTTTTAGTATTAAGAATCAAAAGTGATTGATTCTATATATTTCAACAGTATGCTATTATACATTTTTGAAGACACAAAAACCGACATAATCTGGGAAATTTTTACCCCTATATTAAGACTGCAAAACAAATTTTTAATTAAAAGCCCTCCCTTATCCACTTTCATTAATGATAATTCTTTCACAAATTTTAAGTACATACTGAGTTTTGCATATTACTTAATTTTAATTTGATTCTACAAGTATTGGATGCCTTTATGTAAACAAGAAATGTATCAATTGGAACACAATTTTGTGTCATTTGCTGAAAAAAGCATGATGGAAAGAGTGTGACAGACCAATGGACACTCGGATAACAGGGAAGTAATTCCTTTAAGTCACCTCTGTTTACAACAGGTGACACAACATGACACCTGGAATGGCTGCCTGATTTTTCTCTACAAAGTTGGGTGAGAGGCTTAATACAGAGGGAGGGCTTTAAAATGGGGTTTTACAGTAGATCTGTCCTATATTCTGTATATACCGAGTCACTGTTGATAGAGATGGAACGCAAGGTCTCCTTCACATCTGGTGGGGCAGGGGACGGTGGCTCCCTCTGGATTGTTCCACTCTTGATGTGCCAATAGTATGGGCCATCCTCATCTGCAGGGAACCAGGCAGGGGTAATAGTCAGTGAAAAACAAATACTTGAAACAAGAGGACATGATGGTCCTGAAATGCTCACCTGAGAAACATTGCCTTACTTGTCTGTACAAGTTAATATATTGTAGCATAATTATACTGAATACATTATCCATACAGTAATACAGCAAGATCATTTCAGTTCCAGATATTAAACAGTACCTTTGGGTCAAATTTCAAGGAAGCAGCTTAAAAATACACAAGGGTGTTCTCTGGAACACATGTGGAACCTGCTGAAGCGTGATGGAAAAAGTATGACGGACAGACAGATGGGCGGACGATGGAAAAGTGATCCCTATGTGTCACCTCTGCTTGCAACAGGTGACACAAAAAGAAGATCACTGGGTCATGGTGAAGGTCATACAAGGTCAAAGTTCAATGCCACACACATAACTGTACCAGTGGTCCAAATTTGAAGGCCGTAGCTTAAATTATCAATATTAGGTCACTGGGTCATGATCAATTTCACAAATAAAATTGCATCGCTACTCAAAAATTGAAGGTTATAACTCTCTATATAAGACTATGTAAAAAAAAAATAACATTAGGCATGGCCAATTTTTACCCCAGAGCCATATTATCTTTAACAAACTTGGTAAAGGACCACTAGACAATGACACACACCAAATATCTAAGCTTTAGGCCTTGTTGTTTCAAGAAGTTTTAAAAAAAAATCATATAACTCCTGACTGAATTGCCTAATCAAACTTAGTCAAGAGAATTGTCATGAAGATTGAAGAAGACTGATTAAGAAAACAAGAGGCCCATGATGGCCCTAAATCGCTCACCTGAGATAAATAGGTTGACCCAAGGAACATCTGTACCAATTTATTTTAAAATCTGGCCAGTAGTTTTGAGGAAGATGATTTTTAAAGTTTTCATATTTTTTTTCTTTTTGTTGCCATGGCAACAAGAGTTCTATATGGATCAAGTTTATTTTAGGAACTTTTCTGAAGGTTGACCCAAGGATCATTCCTGCCAAATTTAATCAAATTCTGTCCAGTGGTTTCAGAGGAAATGTTAATTAAAGTTTTCCCAATATACATATAAGGCAAATAAGCCCCGCCCCTGGCAGCCATGTTTTTTACAGATCAGAATTTTTTTTTAGCAACTTTGGTAGAGGTTGACCCAAGGAACATCTGTACCAATTTATTTTAAAATCTGGCCAGTAGTTTTGAAGAAGATGATTTTTAAATTTTCATATTTTTTTTTTTTTTTCCGGAACCGTTCTACATGGATCAAGTTTATTTTAGCAACTTTTTGAGGTTGACCCAAAGATCATCCCTGCCAAGTTTAATCAAATTCTGTCCAGTGGTTTCAGAGGAGATGTTGTTTAAAGGTTTCTCTATATACATATAAGACAAATAAGCCCCGACCCTGGCGGCCATGTTTTTTTACGGATCGGAATAATTTTAGTAACTTTGGTAGAGGTTGACCCAAGGAACATCTGTACCAATTTATTTTGAAATCTGGCCAGTAGTTTTGAAGAAGATGATTTTTAAGTTTTCATTTTTTTTTCTTTTTGTTGCCATGGCAACCAGAGTTCTACATGGATCAAGTTTATTTTAGCAACTTTTGTGAAGGTTGACCCAAGGATCATCCCTGCCAAGTTTCATCAAATTCTGTCCAGTGGTTTCAGAGGAGATGTTGTTTAAAGGTTTCTCTATATACATATAAGGCAAATAAGCCCCGACCCTGGCGGCCATGTTTTTTTTACGGATCGGAATAATTTTAGCAACTTTGGTAGAGGTTGACCCAAGGAACATCTGTACCAATTTATTTTGAAATCTGGCCAGTAGTTTTGAAGAAGATGATTTTTAAAGTTTTCATTTTTTTTTCTTTTTGTAGCCATGGCAACCATAGTTCTTCATGGATCAACTTTATTTTAGCAACTTTTGTAGAGCCTCACCCAAGGAACATTCCTGCCAAGTTTCATTAAATTCTGTCCAGCGGTTTCAGAGGAGATGTCGTTTAAAGCAAATTGTTGATGACGGACGACGACGGACGAAGGGCGATCACAAAAGCTCACCTTGAGCACTTTGTGCTCAGGTGAGCTAAAAAGATGCTAGAGTGTACACAAAGTAAAATCTGACATGTTTTAATCATTCAAGGGACATAACTCCAAACCTTATCGTCAGATATCAGCCATAATCAAACTTAGCTGGAAAATTTGTTAAAAAACATTGTCATGAAGTTTGAAGAAGACTGATCAAGAAATGAAGTTGCTAGAGTGTATGCAAAGTGAAATCTGGCATATTTTTAATGTTCAAGGGCCATAACTCCAAACCTAATGGGCAGATATCAGCCATATTCAAACTTGGCTGATAGATATATAAACATTTTCATGAATTTTAAGGAAAACCAATTAAAAAATAAAAATGAAAAAGTTAAGACAAAGTGAAATCTGACATTTTTTTATCATTCAAGGGCCATAACTTAAGACCTCATTGTCGAATATCAGCCATAACTGAACTTGGCCAAAAGATTATGGCTATAAACATTGTTATAAAGTTTGCAGAAGATTGCTGAAGAAATGAAGATGCCAGAGTGTACAAAAGAAAATGTTGACAGACGGATGACTGACATTGACTGACCACAATAGCGTACCTTGAGCACTTCTTGCTCAAGTGAGCTAAAAGCTTTAAAAAAAACCACCTTACATGTCTGGAAATCGAAATCATTATCAAAGGCCATGGATTATGTTTAGGTTATATCTTATTTTAGCCTAAAATCTACCAAGTATGATATATTAAAACTAAAATTATTACAATCACTATGAAATGTCCAGTTCTATAACTTCAGGAAAACAAGAGGGCCAAAATGGCCCTGAATTGCTCACCTGAGAAACAGTGCCTTCATTGACTTTTATAGTATTAAGAGTCACACTGAATACATAAACTATACAGAAGTGACCCATAGAGCTAGGGCCATGATTTGTACAACCTTGGAAAGTCTAATAGGCCATGTTACACACCGACTATCTAAACTCCAGGCCTTGTGGTCTCTGAGAAGATCTTTTGAGGGTTCTCCTATATAAGTCTATGTAAAAACAAGTGACCTGTAGGGCTTGGACCATTTTGAACCCCAGGGCCATGATTTGAACAAACTTGGAAGAGGTCTACTAGGCCATGTTACGCACAAAATATCTTAACTCTAGGCCTTGTGGTTTCTGACAAGAAGATTTTTCTAGTTTTTCCTATTTAAGTCTATGTAAAAAATGGGGGGGCCAATTTTGACCCCAGGGCCATGATTTGAACAAACTTGGTAGAGGTCTTCTAAGGCCATGTTACACACCAAATATCTAATCTCTAGGCCTTGTGGTTTCTGACAAGAGTATTTTTTTTTAGTTTTTCCTATATAAGTCTACTTAAATCAAGTGACCCCTGGGTTGGGGCCAATTTTGATGCCAGGGTCATGATTTGAACAAACATGGTAGTGGTCCACTAGACAATGCCACACACTAAATATCTAAACTCCAGGCCCTGTGGTTTTGGAGAAGAAGATTTTTTAAGATTTCACTTTTAAAATCTATTTTTAGCACCTATGACCCAGATATGCAATGGACTGGAACCATTTGAACAACTGTGATAGGGCTTCATGCAAGGAACATCATAGGCAAGTTTCATAGGAGATATTGTTTGAAACAATTGTAGTCGACGATGGACGACGGACAGCCATCGATCCTATAAGCTCACATGAGCACTATGTGCCCAGGTGAGCTATAAATCAGTTGTAATAAATAGCCAATGTTCAGTTCTCATGTGTGTATCTTATGAAAATTTATTCACTTATTTGGTCTGACCCAGGAACCATCAAGAGGGATTAGTAGGAGGTGTAAGAAATTGTTTCCCAATCAATGTAAAATAAATAAGTTTGAACTAAATTGATTACTTACATAAATTTTCTATTGTACGTGAAACAATGGATTTATCTTTACTATACAGAGAGTGTTACAAAGTTGTATGAACAAATAAAGGAAACCCTGATCAGACAGATGATTCAAGGAGCTGTCTGATTTTGGTCTCCTCGCCAAGGCATCAAAACATCTATATGAGGTAAAGATTTAATCTAAAAATCCAATATGTTTAACATAAAAAAATAAACCAAAAATGTTAGCAGTTTTTGTATCAGGAAGAGGAAATCTGTTAAGTAAAATTCAGTTCATATTCCATAGATACTTCCCTTATCTCCTAAAATAGGTTAACATATTTAACCAGTCCTTACTTTAATGTGACCATTAATCCTTACCATGCAGTAAACATATGTGACTGCCTTTGCATCCAGTGCAGACCAAGATCAGCCTGCACATCCTTGCAGATCAGCCTGCACATCCTTGCAGTCTGATCAAGGTCTACACTGTTTGCTATTCAGTCAATTAATTTTCAGCAAGCACCCCCATAAACAACTAATGGTACAGTTCAAAATGAAGACAGGACAAGTCCAATTAAGAAAATTTAGCATGGTAAGGACTATACCAGCTGTGCTACAATCATCTTTGGAAACTTCCTTACATTTCAAACATGACAAGATGAATCAGCAAAACCCAATTTAAGATATTTTTTTTTTGTATTCCTTAACCAATTAAAATAAGCAAAACATAATAGAAAAATGCTAAATATCAGTAAAAGTGCTACATAAAAGCTATTAGCTTCAAATTTGGTTGACAATTCAAGCTTGTAATATATTGATTACTTTAATGCATTTTACAAGCACTTAAGTTTTTTAGGTATTACACTTGAAGAAATCCATTTAGCTATTGCAAAAATACTAGCACACAGTCACACACATTCATATCCTCTGAAACAAATTCTTTAAATAACGTTTGTAATTACAATAAAATCAGATCAGTCTGCAAGTTCAATATCTTAACACTGTTTTGCTTTTCAATGATTTTAGAGGTCTCAAGTGAACACCAAAGAATTTTGTTGGACTTGGATTGTCTTCTCATATGCTGATAGTGTTTTTATTTAATTTATTTTTTTAATTGAAATTCTATCTCCATATACGGGGGCGGGTCAATAATTAGTGTCGTTACCATAGTAAAATGAAAACCACTGATGCAAATATCAATTTCTTTATGTCATTCCTTCAATGTAATCACCTTTATGTAATACACAGAGTTTCAGTCGTTTAATCCAATTTTCAAATGCTTTTCTATAGTCTTCTTTAGGTATACCTTTGCATAACTGATACAATGCGGATCCAAGTCCATTCCGGCTTCTGTAGCGGCGACCCTGAAGGTGTTTCTTTAACTTTGGGAACAGAAACAAGAGGGCCAAGATGGCCCTTGGTCGCTCACCTGAGAAAGATGATTGCTTAAGAAATAAAGATGCTTGAGTGTAAAAGTGAAATCTGGCTTTTTTTTATGGTGAAATGGGCATAACTCCTAAATTTACAAGTCAATATCAGTTATAATTGAACCCGATTGTGAGATTATGGGCATAAACATTGTCTTAAAGTTTAAAAATGATTGTTAAAAAAATGAAGTTGGTAGAGAATAAATAAAGTGAAATCTTGCATTTTTTGTATTAAAAGAGGCACAACTCCTGACCTAAATGACCCATATTAACTCAATCGAGACATTATGGTCATTAACAATGTCATAAAGTTTGAAGATGATTGCTAAAAAAAGGAAGATGCTAGAGTGTAAACAACATGAAATATGGCTTTTTTTATATTAAAAGGGGCACAACTCCTGACCTAAATGACCCATCTCAGCCACAATTGAACTCAATCGAGACCTTATGGTCATAAGCATTGTCATTAAGTTTGAAGATGATTGCTCAAAAGATGAAGATGCTAGAGTGTAAACAACGTGAAATCTGGCATTTTTTTTATATTAAAAGGGGCTTAACTCCTGACCTAATCAACTGATCTCAGTAATCAACTCAATCGAGACCTTATGGTCATAAGCATTGCCATAAAGTTTGAAGAGGATTGCTCAAAAGATGAAGATGCTAGAGTGTAAACAACTTGAAATATGGCATTTTTGAATATTAAAAGGGACATAACTCCTGACCTAATGGTACGATATCAGCCATAATCGAACTTGGCCATGATTTTATGGTTATAAACATTGATATAAAGTTTGAAGATAATTGCTCATGAAATGAAGATGCTAGAGTGCAAACAATGTGAAATCTGGCTTTTTTGAATTTTAAAAGGGGCATAACTCCTGACCTAATGTTCCGATATCAGCCATAATCGAACTTGTCCGAGATTTTATGGTTATAAATATTGTTTTAAAGTTTGAAGATAATTGCTCATAAAATGAAGATGCTAGAGTGCAAACGAACAAATTGTGGACGACGGACGGACGGACGACGGACATTCATCGATCCTAAAAGCTCATCCTGAGCACACGTGCTCAGGTGAGCTAAAAAGTCACAGGGTGCCAAATGTGGCGACTATGGTGGGTGGTTTAGAACAGTCACATGTTTGCTTTCAATAAATTTCTTCACAATGTCCGCTTTGTGTGGTGTAGCGTTATCATGCAAAAGGTACATGCCCCTCATTCCGGTACTAGGACGAAGTTAGTCAACTTTAGTTAGCACTTTCCTTCTGTAAAACTTCGCAATGACAGAGCATTTCTTTGAAACAACAACTTGTGCAACTAATCCGTGAATTCCGAAGAACATAGCATACATTACTTTCTTGGAGCTTGTCACTCTTTTGGCTATACAAGGCCTAGGGGCATGTTTCGTTGCCCATATTTTATTATTTATTTTGCAAGTCGGCTCAGAAAAGTGGAACCAGCTTTCATCACCAGTAACAATGTTGGAAAACTTCCTACTGTCATATTTTGGAAACATCTTTAATAATTTTCTGGCTCATTTCACACGCTCTTGCTTTTGTTCAGGACTTAACAAATGTGGTATCCACCTAGTAGCGATCTTCCTAACTCGAAGATGCTTCTTCAGAATGGTAAAAGCTGACCCTTTTGACATGCCAGCATACCTAGCTATCTCAGAAATCATATATTGTGCTTCTTTACCAATGAGATTGTTTACTTTTTTAATGTTGTTTCTGGTGATAACTGACGGTTTCCTGCCTCTACCACTGGCATCCTCCAACCTCTCTCTTCTTAAACATAACAATCCATCTTTGAACTGTTCTTAAACTAACAACAGAAGACCCAAAAACAGTACAGAGTTCATTGTGAATTACTGTTGCGCTTAATCCTAAAGCCATACGCGTTTTAATATAAGACCGTATTTCTAAAGAGTTCATTTAATGTTTGGCAGACATTTTTATACACAGTTGATCGTATGTACCTCTTTCAGTACTTATTTTCTCACTGTCCTTGTGTATAGATATACATGTATGATACACCGTTGGAAAGAGTTTGTGCATATCATAGTATAACTTTGCACGTCCTCCATGCAGTATTCGTGAAATAAACTGAGGGACGACACTAATTATTGACCCGCCCTTGTAAATACATACATCATGTCAAATCTTGTTGAATAAAAAGTCACAGTGTATAATGTTTACGTAATTGTAAGCTACTCTCATGATAAGCTAGAAGCATAAGTCACAGTGTATAATGTTTTATGTTAAATGTAAGCTACTCTCATGATAAGCTAGATGCACAAGTCACAGTGTATAATGTTAATGTTAAATGTAAGCTACTCTCATGATAAGCTCGAAGCTCAGGTCACAGTGTGTAATGTTTATGTTAAATGTAAGCTACTCTCAAGATAAGCTAGAAGCACAAGTCACAGTGTATAATGTTAATGTTAAATGTAAGCTACTCACATGATAAGCTAGAAGCACAAGTCACAGTGTATAATGTTTTATGTTAAATGTAAGCTACTCTCATGATAAGCTAGATGCACAAGTCACAGTGTATAATGTTTTATGTTAAATGTAAGCTACTCTCATGATAAGCTAGAAGCACAAGTCACAGTGTATAATGTTTTATGTTAAATGTAAGCTACTCACATGATAAGCTAGAAGCACAAGTCACAGTGTATAATGTTTTATGTTAAATGTAAGCTACTCACATAATAAGCTAGAAGCACAGGTCACAGTGTATAATGTTTTATGTTAAATGTAAGCTACTCACATGATAAGCTAGAAGCACAAGTCACAGTGTATAATGTTTATGTTAAATGTAAGCTACTCTCATGATAAGCTAGAAGCACAAGTCACAGTGCATAATGTTTATGTTAAATGTAAGCTACTCACATAATAAGCTAGAAGCACAAGTCACAGTGTATAATGTTTATGTTAAATGTAAGCTACTCTCATGATAAGCAAGAAGCACAAGTCACAGTGTATAATGTTTACGTAAATGTAAGCTACTCTCATGATAAGCTAGATGCACAAGTCACAGTGTATAATGTTTTATGTTAAATGTAAGCTACTCTCAAGATAAGCTAGAAGCACAAGTCACAGTGTATAATGTTTATGTTAAATGTAAGCTACTCTCAAGATAAGCTAGAAGCATAAGTCACAGTGTATAATGTTTATGTTAAATGTAAGCTACTCTCATGATAAGCTAGAAGCACAAGTCACAGTGTATAATGTTTTATGTTAAATGTAAGCTACTCTCATGATAAGCTAGAAGCATAAGTCTCAGTGTATAATGTTTTATGTTAAATGTAAGCTACTCTCAGAAAAGGAGGATGGTTTTTAACAACTGTCATCACAATACCACACACTCAAATCTCCCATTCATGTGACAGCATTTCCTCTTCCTACACAGCATCTCATGCTGGCAGACCTAACAACCCAGGGCTATAACGCAGGACTGTAACAGCATCTTCTACGTAACTGGTTCTGCATTTAAACTTCAAACTCGTAATGTATTTGCTAATTGTTTAAAACAAAAGTTATAATAAAGAAGTGAATCAGTTGACATGAGGCTCAATAAAACCATCCAACATTCGGTGTTAATGAAAAGCTTGATGACATTTTATTGCCGCTTGGCCCTGCACATCTACTTCCTATTCTCATTAGTGCCTTCCATTATCCAGGGAAAACAATTGTACCTGATGATTTTAACGACCCTTATACACAGTGGATAACTAGTATCTTGTCACACTGGCAAGCTTGTCAAATGCAACACACTGCTTAATCAGATTACCCAACAAACCCTACTGAGTCAGGACAAATTTAAGCTGGGATAATTCGCAAATCACCATGAGGGAAACACAGAGAAAGGGATTAAAAGTGCATGAGTTATTCCAAAACACACAATTGTTCTGATTAATTCTTCTCCCTGGGAAAATAGCATTTTCAATTTAGTTTTCAGCAAGCAAGTCACTATTTGAGAAAGTTTTAATGCCTTTTGACAGAAGGTATCTTATTGTTTTATTAATATTTTCTGTACATTCAATGATATATTTTTATCAGTTTAACAAACTTAATCTGCATTTTTTTTCTAGATCCTGACAACCTGATTATCTATCAATTAACAAAAAATGGCATTTTGATACTATATGTGTTAATTTATAAAAGCATTGCACTGATAATACTTGTACGAAGGCTGTCCCAGTAAATCGTAAAATGGACCATTTGTAGAACAAATAATAAGGGAAAATCGATGAGACGGTAATATAAGAAAAATTTACCTTTTCTTGATATGCTGTGAAACTTCTTTATAAACAATTGAAAGACTGTACATTAAACAACACTATCGCTCAATTCATAGCACATATCTTTAACGTCAAAATGGAGAATGTCATCTTACTGACGGCGACATCTAGCTTTTCTCTATGTAATCTCTGCGGGGAAACACATTTATTGTGCCATGTAACCCATTTACTGAATACATCATGGAAGCACTGTTCACTGAGAGTCCTATTAAAGTTCTGGAAGGTGTACCAGATGGCCTATCCATTATCAAACAGCTGACCACGTAGTTTTGTTTTCAGCTTATGAATTAGGCAAAGGTCCGGTGACAGCCGCTGAAATCTGAGTATGTTGATTTCCATCTGAGTTATCTTCCTATGGCAAGGAGCATTATCCTGGTTCTCTAGATCATCCACAAGGTGGTGTGAGCAATTTTCCTTTCCACACTACCTGATTTCATCATACAGACATTTCCTATCAATTATTTTTGAACATTCATATTATACAGAAAAACCATTAATTTGTAGTTAGTGTTCAGTAAGTCAACTTCTTATAATAAAATTTGTATATTAATAGATCTATATATATCATTTATGCTATATACCCCTATAATAATAATTTGCATATTAATAGATCTATATATACATTTATGCTATATATCCCCATAATAATAATTTGCATATTAATAGATCTATATATATCATTTATGCTATATATCCCCATAATAATAATTTGCATATTAATAGATCTATATATATATCATTTATGCTATATACCCCATAATAATAATTTGCATATTAATAGATCTATATATATATCATTTATGCTATATACCCCCATAATAATAATTTGCATATTAATAGATCTATATATACATCATTTATGCTATATACCCCTATAATAATAATTTGTATATTAATAGATCTATATATATATCATTTATGCTATACCCCCATAATAATAATTTGCATATTAATAGATCTATATATATATCATTTATGCTATATACCCCTATAATAATAATTTGTATATTAATAGATCTATATATATATCATTTATGCTATATACCCCATAATAATAATTTGCATATTAATAGATCTATATATATATCATTTATGCTATATACCCCCATAATAATAATTTGTATATTAATAGATCTATATATATATCATTTATGCTATATACCCCCATAATAATAATTTGCATATTAATAGATCTATATATATATATCATTTATGCTATATACCCCCATAATAATAATTTGCATATTAATAGATCTATATATATCATTTATGCTATATACCCCCATAATAATAATTTGTATATAATCTATATTACATTATGCATATCCCTATATTATATTTATATAAGCTATATTTATTTATGCTATATATCCCCCATAATAATAATTTGCATATTAATAGATCTATATATATATCATTTATGCTATATACCCCATAATAATAATTTGTCATATTAATAGATCTATATATACATCATTTATGCTATATACCCCTATAATAATAATTTGTATATTAATAGATCTATATATATATCATTTATGCTATATACCCCCATAATAATAATTTGCATATTAATAGATCTATATATACATCATTTATGCTATATACCCCTATAATAATTTGTATATTAATAAATCTATATATATCATTTATGCTATATACCCCCATAATAATAATAATTTGTATATTAATAGATCTATATATATATCATTTATGCTATATACCCCCATAATAATAATTTGCATATTAATAGATCTATATATATATCATTTATGCTATATACCCCCATAATAATAATTTGTATATTACTAGATCTATATATATATCATTTATGCTATATACCCCCATCATAATAATTTGCATATTAATATATCTATATATATATCATTTATGCTATATACCCCTATAATAATTTGTATATTAATAGATCTATATATATCATTTATTCTATATACCCCTATAATAATAATTTGTATATTAATAGATCTATATATATATTATTTATGCTATATATCCCCATAATAATAATTTGTATATTATATTTATATATATCATTTATGCTATATACCTCCATAATAATAATTTGTATATTAATAGATCTATATATATATATATCATTTATGCTACAGTAAAACCTCGATAATGAGACCACTATTGGGTCCATCTGAAAGTGGTCTTATTATTGAGTTGGTCTCATTATTGAGTTATGGTCTTTTCATAAATATTTCATTTCAATGTTGATCAAATTCAATACCTTTTTTTAATTTGATAGATGAAAATAACATTTTTTGAATCAATTTAATGTTTTTAAAAAGTTTTGTTATGAAATGTAATCCTGATTATTTGTATAAAACTTTTTTTTCACATTTAAAATCTATGGTCATATCATGCCGATTAAAAGTCTTCCCATCTCTAATTTTCCTATAATTATCAAGCCAATTGCTTATTCAATTGTAGTAATAAACTTTTTTCAATTATCCAGTTGCTTCCGACTTTTCTCCATGCCGTTTTGATTCAAGACAATTTCTTTTGAATTTAAAGATCTTAAAGTTTGATTTCAGTTTTAAATCAAAGTCTTTGGAAAGTAGTTATGAAAGTGATTGACTAATATGACGGGATATCTAATTCTATTTTAGTCAAGTTTTTGTGGGAAGTCTTCGTGCCAATTAACGACTGTCAAAACTTTAGACAATCGAAACGCGTCACGATGATTGTTACTGCTAATCAGGGGCATCTCATCTGAACATATAACAAATACTCGTTAGCTTGACAGGAAATACATCCGTAGATCCCAAGATTGCTCTCTGTTATGTAATATTACCCATCTCACCCATTGTTTTCACTCTCCATCTAATCTTAGGAAACTAGGTGTCGTAAAATGACAACTTGAATCAACTTTTTCACAGGACCATCGTTCGCATTATTGAGGTCAAAAGAAGACTAATTTTACGATTTGGTCCAATTTTAGCGGTCTTTTTACGCAATTTTGAGTTGCCCGCTTTAATGAGGTGAGCGACCATTGAATTAATAGAGAAAAATTCGGGTCCGACAAATATGCCCGTAATATTGAGTTGGTCGTGAAAATGGGTTGGTCGCAGAGTGAGGTTTTACTGTATATACCCCCATAATAATAATTTGTATATTAATAGATCTATATATATCATTTATGCTATATATCCCCATAATAATAATTTGTATATTAATAGATCTATATATATCATTTATGCTATATACCCCCATAATAATAATTTGTATATTAATAAATCTATATATATCATTTATGCTATATACCCCCGTTTCAGCAACTTCACATATTGTTTTGCAATGGTCTCTGCCAATGACGCTCTTCATTGTTAAAATATTTCTCTCCTCTCTGTACACAGTGTGCTCCAATGAACAGGTCTGGACCATTCTTGCCAAAATTACCTATGCCATGTAAACACTAAATGTGTAGATTGTCTTGTACCTTCCAATATTTAAAATATGTTTTATAAGATAAATTGAGAATCATTCTGGCTTGATAGTTTAGGTCAATAGCGATCCTATGCACCATGTCTTCATCTGACATCGTAATTTTTCGTGCCTACCGTATCCGTTGGTTTTTATCAAAGAAGCATAACTATCAACCAATTGTTGTGTAAATTTTGACAGTTAATGACAAGACGTCATTATAATCCTGCAGTCAATATACTTGACATTTCCATGAAATTATTATTTTTGATAACTTAATATAGTTACAGACAAAATAGATGCATGCGAAATTTAACGGAAAAATGGAGTGTGCCGCACACACATGCGTGTGGTATTTTTCTAAATTCTTTTACAGAGACATGATTTTCCTCCTAAAAACCTATAGCATAAATGATTGAACAACATTACTGGAAAGTTTCACAGATATATGACGTGGTTTTATTTGATACAGAATACATTCTACGATTTACTGGGACAGCCCTCGTAAATGGTAAATTAACTGTTATTTTGAGCATTTGTACTGAACATTGTAAGTCTTTAATCACTAGCTTCAACAAATACAAAGTTGTAAACATTTGCACTATAACACAAGTCACTTAATCAGTAAACTGTAGGACTTATCTTGTATTGTAATCCTGATACACAGGCTTCCTCCTTTGATACCTATGTACCTGGTACCACTGGGAAAATGTGGCATTGACTTATATTCACTCAAAGGATAATATGTTACTGATTTTTATCCCCCACTATCCTATTCTATTAGGATATTGTGAGACTGAACTGTATCACCTTATTAGGATAATGAGAGACTTGATATAGTGCCTAGGTTATGCACTTTACTGAAATTAGGTGACATAAATTGTGGTCCATTAGAATATCAGGAAAGGGTGACACATATCTCAAGCATGACAGCATGATACCTGACAGCACTAAAAAGGGAAAGAACCCTGAAAGACTAATATATTTGTTAGTGGGACTGAAAGCCTTAACGGCTATAACCCTTACCTTCACATCTCTCCCAGCCTGGGGGCAGGACCTCAGGCTGCTCTGCCGTCTCGACACAATCCTGCTGCAACAAACAAGGATACCATACACACCTCAACCCTCAGACTCTTGATCTCACCAGTCTTACTCTTCCTCCTGCAGTATAACTTTATTTCATATTGAAACAAAATAATTCATTTTAAAAGTGATCTTGTTTATAAAAATCTTCTTGTTGTCTCTGATGGTCCATGATGATGGAAGAAACCGCAGTATGTGGATAATATCCACATGTCTGAATGGGCAACCAAATTTTTTCTCACATATAACAAAGACTGACCTAGGATAGGACCAGGCTTGTGTTGGTGATAAGCCAATGCATTAACCATTAGAATATCTGGAAACAAAAGACCTTTGGTCATTTTTTATATTTTAACATAAATTCTGAAAATATCCTTTTTTTCCTTTTTTTAAATCTAATACTGTCTTAATGATCATCCCATAATTTGTTTGTACATGGCACAAAATCTTTTTGTCTTTACATCTCATTAACAAACTCGAAGGAAATAATAATCATCACTCTTTGTGTTTATGCATCCCCCTCTTTTCAACACATCTTTTCAAGCCATCATTTCCTTTTAGAAGAACATTCAAACTTAAATGAACTTGGATTTTCTGACAAAAGCATAAAAATGGCAAGTAAAATTTTACATATTCTTTAGACATTAAGTGGTAGCGTTAAAATTTTGTAGTAATCATTATTTTGTCGTTATTTTCCACTGAATTCCTGAAAGCTACTAACTGTGCCAGAACAGATATGGAGAAGTTAGTGACATGAGATAAAACAGTATGAAAAGTCTTCAATATCAATGCTTTATTGGTAATTTCAAACACGTGCAACTGATGATTATAGAACTGGAAAAATATTGGGCAAGTGGTGCAAGTATAAATGGGTGTGCGGAAATAACAAGGTTATTCTGAAGTCACTGAGATTATGAAATAATACCTTTTACCGTCAGAAAACTCCTTTATAACATCAATGCATCTGATATTTAGTTTTCTGAAAATTATTTTTTTAAGAATAAAGAAACAACCACAATTATTGCTGTGTAAAACTAGATGTGGGTGTTCCTCGGAACACTTGTGTCGCCTGCATTTAAGCATGTTTGATGAAAGAATTGACTAGAAAATCGATCTTTTGACAAATTATTGATAAAGCATAATCTATTTTGTGAGGTACAAAATAACACACACACACACATATATATATATATATATATATTTTTTTTTTTGGGGGGGGGGGGGGGGGAATAAAATATTCAAACAGTGCAATATGTAATAATTTTCCCGAGCACTTTCGACTATACAGTCTTCATCAGAGGAGTGTCAGAATGACTATGAATTCAAAACATTAACTGTAAGAAAAATTATGACGTCATTAAGCACTTATGACGTTAATTATATATATGTTGCAAGTTTGTAGTCATCATTATCATTATTGAGTTATCATTCTTGTGTACTGCACTCAGACCAATGAGATCTATCTACTATAAATGTTTAAGGCAACACTTTACAAGTTATGCACCACACAAGAATTAAATCCAAAAAAATAAACAAAGGGAAATTACTCCAAAAATACAACAGTTATCATTCTTGCACAATGCACTCCATGAGATCTTTCCACCTGTGAGGTTTCAAAGTAATACCTCAAATACTTTTCGTGTTATGCTCCAGACAAAAATGAAGTCTGAGTATCAACAAAGGGCAATAACTCAAGGAAAAAGAGAAACAGAGTTATCATTCATGTGCACTGCACTCAGACCATTGAGATCTATCAAAAATTAAGTCTGAAAATCAACAAAGGGAAATAACTCAGAAAATAAAACAGAGTTATCATTCTTATGCACTGCACTACAAATCCATGAGATCTTTCCATCTATGAAGTTTCAAAGCAATATCTCAAATACTTTTATGCTCCTGACAAAAATAAAGACTGAGAATCAACAAAGGACAATAACTCAGGAGAAAAGAAAGTGAGAGTTATCATTTATGTGAACTGCACTCCTCTTCAATGAGATCTATCTATCTATAAAGTTTTAAGTCAGCACCTCAAATACTTTTTGAGTTATGCCCTGGAAAAATTAAGACTGAAAATCAACAAAGGGCAACAGAAAATATGAAAGTTATCATTCTTGTGCACTGCACTCCACCTCAATGTGATCTATCCATGTTTTAAGTTTCAAGGTGATACCTCAAATACTTTTCGAGTTATGCTCCGGACAAGAAAGTGTGACGCCGACGACGCCGACGACGACGCCGACGACGACGGACAAAGTGATCCCTATGTGTCTGCCATGCTATGCAGGCGACACAAAAATTTGCAAAGATCTTATCACTTCATGATGGCAAAACTAATCTAAAATCTCCCTACAGAAGAACGAAAGAAAGAAAGAAGAAAATGTTTCTCTGAAACACTAATGCCCCACCAGGATATGGTCAGAAATCAACTATTTGCTTGTTGTTTTAAGTTTATATAATGATATACATTTGTATAATTAAGTTTAATGATAATGTGAAATTACCTTTATAGAAAAAGAAGCTTATACAAAGAGGTAAACCTGGGGCAGAATAAGAACTTTTACCAGGTCAGTGCCATAAAATTAAATAAATACTACCAGTGAATAATCTATATTATGATGTACATAAATGTCAAGTTTCATGAAGATATGAAGTTGCATCTTCATAACAAGAGGGCCATAATGGCACTGAATCGCTCGCTCACCTGATTATAAATGAGTAACATATGTTGGATTTTTCATATTGACCTACTTTTTGACCCAACATGACTCAACTTGGAACTTATCCAAGATATTATGGAAACAGACATTCTGACCAAATTTTATGGAGATATGGTGAAAAATGTGGCCTCTGGAGTGTTAACAAGGTTTTTCTAAGATATGACCTCATGACCTACTTTTTGACCCCACATGACCCAAATTCAAACTGTCCATGATTTTATGGAAACAAACATTCTGACCAAGTTTCATGATAATTGGGCCAAAAATGTGACCTCTAGAGTGGTAACAAGATTTGACCTCGTGACCTACTTTTTGGCCCCACATGTTCAAAATTAGAACTTGTCCAAGATTTTTTGGAAACAAACATTCTGACCAAGTTTCATGAAGATTGAACCAAAAATGTGTAGAGTGGTTACAAGATTTGACCTCATGACCTTCTTTTTGACCCCACATGACCCAAATTCAAGCTTGTCCAAGATTTTATGGAGAAAAACATTCTGACCAAGTTTCAAGAAGATTGGGGAAAAATGTGGCCTCTAGAGTATTTACAAGGTTTTACTAAGATTTGACCTTGTGACCTACTTTTTGACCCCACATGACCCAAATTCAAACTCGTCCAAGATTTTATGGAGAAAAACATTCTGATCAAGTTTCATGAAGAAAAAGCTGTTTTATAAGATTTGACTTGTGACCTACATTTTGACCCCACATGACCCAAATTTGAACTTGTCCAAGATTTTATGGAGACAAACATTCTGACCAAAGTTTCATGAAGATTGGCCTAAAAATATGGCCTCTAGAGTATTAAGAAGCCAAATCGTCCATGACGTACGATACACGACAGACGCCGGACGAAGGGTGATCACAAAAGCTCACCTTGAGCACATTGTGCTCAGGTGAGCTAAAATAAATAAATAAGAAGAAAAAAAAAAAAAAATGTGTCTGTGAAACACTAATGCCCCGCCAGGATATGGTCTGAACCAAATATCTGCTTGTATTTTTTAAAGTTTATAAAATGATCTACACTTGTATAAAGTTTCTTGAAGTAACCT
>CM037777.1:42993466-43043466 GCA_021229015.1 Solen grandis
AGTCTTCTCCTCTGGGGGTGGTATACCGGCAGCGGCAAGACATAAAGGTGACATATCCGGTCAAAATAAACACAAGCTGTTCCTGCTGATAAGAACTTATGGCACGCCTTCGGTATTGCGAAACACACTTTTTTCACTTAATTATACATAAAAGATTAGGGATATGCAAGAAAATGTTCTAACCTATTATATCTCTAGCAAACTGTAATAATATGGAAATGAGATCTTTAGCGAACTGTAGTAATATGGAAACAAGATTATTTTCTTTCAACTATTATCATGTCAGTGAACTCTGTGTTATCACGGAATAAAATACATCAGTTATTTTATAACAAATCTTCCATTCCCATGTAGGTTTTATGTTTATTTTTCTATTGCTATGGCTTGCAATAATTCCTGAATTATCATATTAAATATTAAGACATAGCAGTGAAGCATATCACGAAAATGTGGTCCCGTTTTATCATTGTTTTTTTTCCATATGAAAGAGACAGTTGTTGGATACAATTAAGTTCGGGTGTGATACCATGCTAATTTCGCAAAAAAAAAAAATGCTCTTCGAAATATACGTGTCCGAGGTATAGCACCGATATACTGTAAACATGTTCCTGTGTAGAACTAGTACTTAGAGCTCCGTGTTCTCAAAGCAATACCGATGCATCTTGTACACATCATATACGTATTAGGATTTACGCGATCATCGGAAAAAATGCTCCGGTTTGGATTTTCAGTCTCCACCTACCTGAAGTTTGATTATCTCCGTACTGATGAAAAAGGGGGGAAAAAGAAAACATAATTTGCACTCATTCATCCAATTTTTTTGGAAGTGTGTGTGCGTGCGCGCGTGTGCGTAATGAACGAGAGATAGAGAAACCTAAATAAAATAGGAAATAATTAAATAAATAAACTATATTCGTAAATTACAAATATCTTTTGTTCACAAATTCATTAAATAATAAAGAAAAATGGGCATTCGAGTAAATACAGCAGTAAAAAATGTCCCGGGAAATAAATAATTACACGAAAGCAACATTTCGGACGATCTTGCATAAGTAGGTAAGTTTTAATTTGTTAGTTTTTAGACAGGTTAATAAAGCAAACATTGATCAAACATATCGATTACACATATTTTAAAATTATTCCACTTTAATACTGATATAGTCACGAAGCTATATTAAAGGTATTTACGTCTCTGATATAGTACTTTTCACACGTGCATCAAATTATATAACATCGCATGGCGTCTGCTCCTGAAAGTCACGTAGGCCATAACACATGTATAAAATAATAAAGTAAAAGAAATATAACTATTGCAATTGGTAAAATATGAAAAAAATGTACTGCATAATGTGATTTAATGATCCACCATTAATAAACTTAAGCAAATATTAAATTTAAAGACACAAACATTAATTATTTCTGAAATATCGATGGTGTCCCGTAACTTTAACTGTCCTAAACCACTGGGTGGTTCAATATGATATACGTTATGCGATTTACGATATACGATTACCGATATACGGTTGCCTTACGATGCGATGCGAATTGAATGCGATAGAATACGATTCCATACGTTACGATGCGATTGAGTAATTTATACGTTACGATACGATGCGATACGAACGATATACGCTATTTTTTACAACTGATACGTTAGCACCACTGTAATATATCCATGAAGTTTAATGTTTGTAGCACAAATACCTTCAGACTTACCTGTGTCAAAGTTTTGGGATGGACGGACAGACAAAGGCAAATCTATATGCCTCACTTTTTAGTGGGGTGCATAAAATTACACTGGCAAAAGAAGAGAGCACAGCAATAACAAGAGGCCCAAGGGCCATAGATGCTCACCAGAGTACATCTGCATTTTAAAATGAAACAATTGTTTTCTGTAACAAGGAATGTTTAACTGTGACTATTTTATGTGGTTCCTTTTGAGAGTGTCAATATGAGTCTATATGAAGGAAAAGGTTAAATCAGTAACAGTTTTTAATCTGCAAAAAGCAGCCAAAACAACTATGAGTAGCCTAGAAGTAATTTTCTACCTAAATGTCCCACATACTCTCGACACCATAGTAATTCCATCCCTATACACTCTATGGAGCAGTGCGGTTGTGATTTACAAGCGCTAACATTTTCAGAAAATACAAAGTTATCATGCAACTTAAAACACACTGGACAATCGACGGTCATGTAATCTCATTCATTTCAAGCACTTCGTGCTCTGGTGAGCTAAAAACAAATTGAGAAGGAGAAATGTGTAAAATGCGGAGAAAAGCCAAAAATGCGGATCATTTAACGGTCTTTTATTTTATTTTTTTTTATTATTATTTTATTGGGGGGGGGGGGGATTTTCACCTACAGGTGAGGAAAAACATATACTTTTACGAATGGGGCCAAATTTCGGCCCCAAATTGGCCTTTGCACAGAAGAAGAATTTTGATGTTTTCTATATAGAGTATATAAGGGAATTAGCCAACCCCCTAGGGACCTCATTTTTAGCCAACTTTATTTTAGCCATATTGGTATACATTCATGAGGTGACCATTTGGGCCAAAGGAAATTAAATTCTCACAGCTGGCTTCATAAAAAAATTATTTTGATGTTTTCTATATAGAGTATATTAGGAAATTAGCCAACCCCCTAGGGGCCTTATTTTTCACAGATTAACTTTATTTTAGCAATTATGGTAGACATTCATGAGGTGACTATTTGTGCCAAAGGAAAATAAATTCTGTCCAGCGGTTTCAGAGGAGATGATTTTCAAAGTTTTCAATTATTTTTTCTATTTGTTGCCATGGCAACCAGAGTTCTTCATGGATCAACTTTATTTGAGCAATTTTTGTAGAGGCCCACCTAAGGATCATACATGCCAAGTTTTATCAAATTCTGTCCAGGGTTTCAGAGGAGATGATTTTCAAAGTTTTCAATTATTTTTTTCTATTTGTTGCCATGGCAACCAGAGTTCTTCATGGATCAAGTTTATTTGAGCAATTTTTGTAGAGGCCCACCTAAGGATCATACATGTCAAGTTTTAACAAATTCTGTCCAGCGGTTTCAGAGGAGATGATTTTCAAAGTTTTCAATTATTTTTTCTATTTGTTGCCATGGCAACCAGAGTTCTTCATGGATCAAGTTTATTTGAGCAATTTTTGTAGAGGCCCACCCAAGAATCATTTTCAAAGTTTTCAATTATTTTTTTCTATTTGTTGCCATTGCAACCAGAGTTCTTCATGGATCAACTTTATTTGAGCAATTTTTGTAGAGGCCCACCCAAGAATCATACATGCCAAGTTTTATCAAATTCTGTCCAGCGGTTTCAGAGGAGATGATTTTCAAAGTTTTCAATTATTTTTTCTATTTGTTGCCATGGCAACCAGAGTTCTTCAAGGATCAACTTTATTTGAGCAATTTTTGTAGAGGCCCACCCAAGGATCATACATGCCAAGTTTTATCAAATTCTGTCCAGCGGTTTCAGAGGAGATGGTTTTCAAAGTTTTCAATTATTTTTTCTATTTGTTGCCATAGCAACCAGAGTTCTTCATGAATCAACTTTATTTGAGCAATTTTTGTAGAGGCCCGCCCAAGAATCATACATGCCAAGTTTTATCAAATTCTGTCCAGCAGTTTCTGAGGAGATGATTTTCAAAGTTTTCAATTTTTGAGCAATTTTTGTAGAGGCCCACCCAAGGATCATACATGCCAAGTTTTATCAAATTCTGTCCAGCGGTTTCAGAGGAGATGGTTTTTCAAAGTTTTCAATTATTTTTTCTATTTGTTGCCATGGCAACCATAGTTCTTCATGGATCAACTTTATTTGAGCAATTTTTGTAGAGGCCCACCCAAGGATCATACATGCCAAGTTTTATCAAATTCTGTCCAGCGGTTTCAGAGGAGATGATTTTCAAAGTTTTCAATTATTTTTTCTATTTGTTGCCATGGCAACCAGAGTTCTTCATGGATCAACTTTATTTGAGCAATTTTTGTAGAGGCCCACCCAAGGATCATACATGCCAAGTTTTATCAAATTCTGTCCAGCGGTTTCAGAGGAGATGATTTTCAAAGTTTTCAATTATTTTTTCTATTTGTTGCCATGGCAACCATAGTTCTTCATGGATCAACTTTATTTGAGCAATTTTTGTAGAGGCCCACCCAAGGATCATACATGCCAAGCAAATTGTTGACGACGGACGACGGCGGACGATGGACGAAGGGTGATCCCAATAGCTCACCCTGAGCACTTCGTGCTCTGGTGAGCTAAAAACTGGCCAGTTAATATGCCCAGATGAAAAATATATTCAGGAAGCTTCAAGTTTGTAATATAAATACTTTTGGAGTTGTGGGCTACATAAAATTAAAATTCCATATATTTCCTAACCAAAGGCCCATAGTTCTGTCAATGTCAAAGGTGATCCGATAAAAATACCCAGGTGCACAAGTTCATATCCTGAATAATACATTTGTGAAGTTTCAAGTCTGTTGTACAATTACGTTCAGAGTTATGCGTGTCACAAAGTTTCGATACGGACAGACGGATGTACATCTGTCCAGAAGGAGGCAAACCTATGTGCCCCCCCCCAAATTTTATTATTCTCTTCACACATTGTGATGCTCAACATTTTCTATGAAAACAAACAAGCTAAAAAAAAATAGACTGGAAGCTATCAGAGCATCCATAGGTTACTGACATGATCCATTATAAATTCAAAAACCAAACACTGCAGGAAACAAATATTCAGTCTTCCCTATATGTTACTGCATACCAGAGGCGTCTTAAACAATGGTAATTTAATCAAGACAACGGTCTATCCAGCAGTCCTGTAACATTATCTTATCACACAATTCCACAGACAAGCTCTACTGGAGCAGTCAGGCAAATTAAATACCAATTACAGAGAAAAACAGCAGACGGGTGAGCAGAAATATGCATATTTCTCTTTCTTTTTATACATCAATATTTCATATGGCATAATGTTTAATACTGAATTATCTAAACATTTTTTGTTCAGTTATACATAGAATATCTTAATTTCTTAAATGTTATTTTTAATTTTTTCTCTGAATTAACATCAGCTATCTTTAACATTCAAATCTTGACATATTTTTTTTTTTTCATATTTTTTTTTAAAAAAGTCCTTCCTACCCTACCGATTTTTCTTTCATTTCATACGATGTCTTGTAAGTTTAGGAAGGTCAAAAATTTAATATTAGTTGAAAGATAAATCATGCCCGAGTTTAGGAAGGTGCTGCTTTCTGAGCTGACCAGGTATAAAAAACACATTGCATTTCATATAACATTAAGTTTGGAACAAGAGGGCCATGATGGCCCTGGTTCGCTCACCTGAGTCTAGGGTTACCCAAGGAACATCAGTCTGTATTAAAACATTTTGAAATCTGGCCAGTAGTTTTGAAGGAGGTGATCCTTGCAAAGTTTTATCAAATTCTGTCCAGCAGTTCAGAGATGTCATTTAAAGATTTCACTATATACATACACTATAAACTCTTTATAACGCGGGTTTGGGGGTCCAAGGTGGTGATCCGCGCTCTATGTGAATCCGCGTTATTGCTATTTCAGGTTAAAATCCCCCCCATCCACTTATACTGTATGCTATATCGAGTAATGCCATCCCCCACCCACCCGCTTACACTGTACCGGTAAAATCGGCGGTCAGTTTCTGTCTTATTCTTATTGTGATTAATCGATAATCCGTATCAAAATGTGTGTTAATTTATATATTTATTACCATCTTACCATAAGAATGTGTATCTTTATTAGTCCAAAAAGAAAGATGTTTCATTTCCATTTCAGATTTAACGACAATAGGTGATAGCATGAAAAACAGGATAGCGTGAGAATAACTCAAGAAACGAGTCGTATATGTTTGTTTCATATGTATAACACAAAAAATAGCCGATTTTGGCTTCTTAACTGGTTGACTTATGACAGTTTACCATTGTTCACGCACCTAAGTGTACTAGTGTGACTGGTTTTCAGCCTACAGCGAGAGAAACTAACACTTATCAGGTAATCGGCGGATAACCGGAAACCGCTGTTTGTAAACAAAAATGGCGGCTACATACGAAAAATACGAAAATTGCTATTTTTCCACACAAAAAAAAGGGGTCCATGGACATCCGCGTTACATTGGATACAGCGTTGTTCCGAGGAGCGTTATAAGGAGTTTACAGTTTTCACTATATACATATGAGGCAAATTAGCCCCGACCCTGGCGGCCATGTTTTTTTTATGGATTGGAATAATTTCAGCAACTTTTGTGAAGCTTTAAATTTTGTCCTTCAGTTTCAGAGGTGATGTCCTTAGATTTCACTATAAACATATTAGGCAAATTAGCCCCATCCCTGGCGGCCATGTTTTTTCATGGATCGGAATAATTTTAGCAATCTTGGTAGAGTTACCCAAGGAACATCTGTACCAAAATATTTTAAAATCTGGCCAATAGTTCTGAAGGAGATGATTTTTAAAGTTTTCATATTTTTTTTCTTTCCGTTGCCATGGTAACCAGAGTTCACACATGAATCAATTTTATTTTAGCAACTTTTGTGAAGGTTCACCCAAGGAACATCCCTGCCAACTTTAAACAAATTCTGTCCAGCGGATTCAGAGGAGATGTCATTTAAAGTAAATTGTTGACGACGGACGACGAACACTGGGTGATCACAAGAGCTCACCTTGAGCACTTCGTGCTCAGGTGACCTAATAAATGTGAATTTCTTCCAGAAATAAAACTTTCTTAAAATTTACAGTATGTTCTCAAATCTCTCATGGGAAAAGAAGGATAATGGTAAGTTTTAAACAAAGCAGTACACAAGACAAACTTTAACAAGAGCCATGTTGACATGGCCATCCCAAGCCAAATGCTTGCTCTTTAGAAGATGTGTTGGAGAGTAGAATATTTCATTTTTAAAAGAAAATTTTGGTAATGAAGACTGATGTTTGAAGTGATAATAGATATGAAACCCATGTGAAGACCTACTAATTCCCCTATTTTGAGGTCTACAGATAAAATGTCAAGGTCACTGTGACAAAAATTAACAATAATTAAAATAACAAAAGGCAAAAACTCAAAAATTATAAAAGGTAGAGTTATCATTCTTGTGCACTGCAATTTTCCTCTATAAGATCTATCCACCTATGAAGTATCATATTGAAATCTTAAATACTTTTTTACTTATGCTCTGGACAAAAATTAAGTCTGAAAAATAACAAAGGGCAATAACTCAAAAATTATAAAAGGTAGAGTTATCATTCTTTTGCACTGCACTCCTCATCAATGAGATTTATCTTCTTATGAAGTATCAAGTTGATACCTCAAATACTTTTCGAGATATGTTCTGGACAAAAATGTGGGACAGAAGGACGGACGGATGGACGGGGACTTTAACCATATCTCCAGCCACCTTGGGCATGGGATAATAAAAAGTTTCAGTTAGGGGAATAATGAGGTAGGTTGTTCCTTATTCCCTGTTATTTCATGGCAGTTGTTTATTCCAACATTCCCTCTCTTTTCAAGAAGAACCAGTTTAAAACTTTGTCTTTCAAATTAACTAAGAAAATATCCTGAATGGTTTCAGCACTTAACATAAATTTAAGTTAGAGGAAAAAGTCCTAGCACAAGACTACCTAGATCAATCTGGAATATGAAACCACCTGACTACCTAGAGTGACTTGGCTTGATATAACTGGACTACCTAGATCAATCTGGAATATGAAACCACCTGACTACCTAGAGTGACTTGGCTTGATATAACTGGACTACCTAGATCAATCTGGAATATGAAACCACCTGACTACCTAGAGTGACTTGGCTTGATATAACTGGACTACCTAGATCAATCTGGAATATAAAACCACCTGACTACCTAGAGTGACTTGGCTTGATATAACTGGACTACCTAGATCGATCTGGAATATAAACCACCTGACTATCTAGAGTGACTTGGCTTGATACCACAGAACTACATTCACTAATCTGGACCACTTACCAAGCTATACTCTTTGGCTTGGTACCACAAACTGACTCTGGATTTATACCTCTAATTCATCTAGCTAGACTGCTTTGGCTTGGTACCACAAACTGACTCTGGGTTTATACCACTAATTCATCTAGCTAGACTGCTTTGGCTTGGTACCACAAACTGATTAATCTGGGCTGATACCACTTATTTACCTAGCTAGACTGCTTTGGATTGATACCACAAACTGACTAATCTGGGCTGATACCATTGATTTACCTCGTTAGACAGCTTTCGACTGATACTACAAGACCACTATCTGACTAATCTGGATTGATACTACTGGGCCACAAGCAAACTGATCTGGATTCCAGATACAAAGCTTACGCTTCTCTTTATGATCCTTCTTTATTGATATTTCAGACTAATCATTGTGATTTTAGTTAAGATATAATAAATTGTATAATCCTTTTGCATGTTTATAACATATAAGTATCAGTGCTATTAGAAGAGAAGAAATGTGTTTTGCCTTAATTACTCTGCCTTGTTTTATACCTTACTCCAAAACTCCAGAGAAACAAAAAAAAAACAAGAGGGTCATGATGGCCCTGGATCACTCACCTGGTATCATTAAACTATGTAAAATCAAGTGACCCCTGGGGCAGAGCCAATTTTGACCCCAGGGTCATGATTTAAACAAACTTGGTAGAGGTCTATTAGCCCATGTTACATACCAAATATCTAAACTCCAGACCATGTGGTTTTTGAGAAGAAGATTTTTCTAGTTTTTTTTCCAAAATAAGTCTATGTAAAATCAAGTGATCCCTGGGGCGGGGCCAATTTTCACCAAATATCTAAATCCCAGGCCATGTGTTTTCTAGTTTTCTAAAAATTTTTCTATATTGCCTATGTAAAATAGGTGACCCTTATGGCGGGGCCAAATTTGACCCAATGGTCTGATTTGTAAAAACGTGGTAGAGACCCAGTAGACAATGCTACATACCAAATATCTAAACTCCAGGCCTTGTGGTTTCTGAGAAGAAGATTTTTCAAGTTTTTTTTTCTATATTAGCCTATGTTTAATCAAGTGACCCCTGGTGCTGGGCCAATTTTGACCCCAAGGCCATGATTTGAACAAACTTGGTAGTGATCTACTAGACAATGTTGCACACCAAATATCTAAACCCCAGGCCTTGTGGTTTCTGAGAAGAAGATTTTTCAAGTTTTTTCTATATTAGCCTATGTTTAATCAAGTGACCCCTGGGGCGGGGCCAATTTTAACCCCAGGGCCATGATTTGAACAAACTTGATAGAGATCCACTAGACAATGCTACACACCAAATATCTTAACTTTATGCCTTGTGGTTTCTGAGAAGAAGATTTTTCAATTTATTTTCCTATATTAGCCTATGTTGAATCAAGTGACCACTGGGGCGGGGCCAATTTTGACCCCGGGGTCATAATTTGAACAATCTTGGTAGAGAGTCATAAGATTATGCTACATACCAAATATCTAAACTCCAGGTCTTGTGGTTTCGGAGAAGAAGATTTTTAAAATTTTCATTTTTAAAATCTATTTTTAGCTCCTGTGACCTAGATCTTTGACCAATCAAAATAATTTTAACAACTTTGGTTGAACATTCCTGTGAAGTTTTATCAAAATCCAGTGAGTAGTTTAGAAGGAGATGTTGTTTAAAGAAATTGTTGATGACGGACGCACGAAAGCACGGATGACGGACAACAGACAAAAGGCGATCAAAAGAGCTAAAAAAAAAAAAATAACGAAGAGAAATTCATTAACATGTGGTAATGACTGATCATTCGTCTATATTTTCTGAAACTGACATCCTAGCATGTCAACTTCTAATGTTTCAAACCTCTTGTCATTGTTAGTGGAGTTTATAATCTGAATTTGGAATTGCATAATAATCAGGTAATGGGTGATAGTGTAATTGAACAAATTCACAACATGTTGAATATGTTTCAAGCTATAAATCATGGCAGAATGAAGAAGGAAAAAATAAAATGTTACATAATTAGAATTCAATACAACAGATGAATCAGCCATTTCTGGATGATTAATTCTTTTAAAAAAAAAATTAAAACAAAATTTAAACTAATGCAAGATGACAGATTGTGATTTGAATATTAAGTGATTGCTAATTTATTCAATTAACAACATTTTTCAGTAGTCAACATATTCAAAGTGCAACAAATTTCTGCTTTCAATCTGTTAGATAAATTTTTTTTAGCCCAGACTGTTTTCAAAAGACTTTTTCTGGAATGTACTAATGCTGGAGACAGAGCATCTTCCTTTATAAATAAGAAGGGAGAGATATCAAATGTACTTGAATAACCCTCTTGATTATGTTGCAGTAAGCATAAAAGTTTAGTTTGTAGTCCTTTTATATCCCCTGTGATATGTTGGATATCCTCAGGGAACTTCATGGCAAAGCAGATTGCTGACATATACATCACTCAGTCTTTCATCATTGTGGGTTCAAATCCTGGCACAGTCAGTCAGATTTTCAAGTAAGAAACCATCCAGCTGGCTTGTGATAGGTTGGTGGTTCAACCATCCAGATGGCTTGTGAAAGGTTGGTGGTTCAACCATCCAGCTGGCTTGTGATAGGTTGGTGTTTCAACCATCCAGCTGGCTTGTGATAGGTTGGTGGTTCAACCATCCAGCTGGCTTGTGATAGGTTGGTGTTTCAACCATCCAGCTGGCATGTGATAGGTTGGTGGTTCAACCATCCAGCTGGCTTGTGATACGTCGGTGGTTCAACCATCCAGCTGACTTGTGATAGGCTGGTGGTTCAACCATCCAGCTGGCTTGTGATAGGTCGGTGGTTCAACCATCCAGCTGGCTTGTGATAGGTTGGTGGTTCAACCATCCAGCTGGCTTGTGATAGGTTGGTGGTTCAACCATCCAGCTGGCTTGTGATAGGTTGGTGGTTCAACCATCGTGGCTTGTGATAGGTTGGTGGTTCAACCATCCAGCTGGCTTGTGATAGGTTGGTGGTTCAACCATCCAGTGGCTTGTGATACGTCGGTGGTTCAACCATCCAGCTGACTTGTGATAGGTTGGTGGTTCAACCATCCAGCTGACTTGTGATAGGTTGGTGTTTCAACCATCCAGCTGGCATGTGATAGGTTGGTGGTTCAACCATCCAGCTGGCTTGTGATAGGTTGGTGGTTCAACCATCCAGCTGGCTTGTGATAGGCTGGTGGTTCAACCATCAAACTGGCTTGTGATAGGTTGGTGGTTCAACCATCCAGCTGGCTTGTGATAGGTTGGTGGTTCAACCATCCAGCTGGCTTGTGATAGGTCGGTGGTTCAACCATCCAGCTGGCTTGTGATAGGTTGGTGGTTCAACCATCCAGCTGGCTTGTGATAGGTTGGTGGTTCAACCATCCAGCTGGCTTGTGATAGGTCGGTGGTTCAACCATCCAGCTGGCTTGTGATAGGTTGGTGGTTCAACCATCCAGTTGGCTTGTGATAGGCTGGTGGTTCAACCATCAAACTGGCATGTCTTAGGTCGGTGGTTCAACCATCCAGCTGACTTGTGATAGGCTGGTGGTTCAACCATCCAGCTGGCATGTCTTAGGTCGGTGGTTCAACCATCCAGCTGGCTTGTGATAGGTTGGTGGTTCAACCATCCAGCTGGCTTGTGATAGGTTGGTGGTTCAACCATCCAGCTGGCTTGTGATGATAGGCCAGTAGAAAACCTGATCTGAATTGGGCAAATTAGCTTTTATTTGATAGCTCTTATGAAGTTAAAGGTTATAGTTAGGGGTTTCAATAAGACACAAAATCAGGAATTTTCAAAAATTCCATGACTAATTTTCAGGAATCATTTTCTTAAAATTTGCAGATAATGTAGCACATTTAATGTGCATATCTATTTAAAAAATCCTTCTAGTTTAAAGTTGGCTATCTATCTATAACTTGTTATATAGGTCATGATGTTGAATGTAAATGCTACTAAAAGGTGGCAGGGTGGGTATGGATATATATATATATATTTTTTTTTAATGACTGATTTTGATTATCTCTTAGTGACATTTATAAATATCAATGCAATCTTTATTATCCATTTAATTTTACCCTAACATTGTGTTTTTTGTGCATTATTCCTTCAAATTTATTGTTAACATTTTTTATGGTTACCTTGCTTAGATTAAAAAAATATATTAATAACCATAATCTACTCATAAATGATCATAAATTCCTGCCTGAAAAAATATGAGGAGTTCAGTTATAGAGATGGATATAATTGTTTCACAGAATAATTCTTAAACAATTATTATTTCCAATTCTATTTCTCCTATTTCAAAAATGAAAGTAATCTTTCAAAACTGATGACAATTGCAAGCACAGTCTGTTTCTGATTGTTGTTTTATTTTATTTGCATAGCCAAATATAGGTGTGCATATACTCTGCAGAATAATAAAAACTTGTTTTATAGCCTTTAACAAATAAAAACAAGAGGGCCATGATGGCCCTGGATCGCTCACCTGATATCATTAGGCTATGTAAAATCAAGTGACTCCTGGGGCAGAGCCAATTTTGACCCCAGGGTCATGATTTGAGCAAACTGGGTAGAGGTCTATTAGCCCATGTTACATACCAAATATCTAAACTCCAGACCTTGTGGTTTTTTAGAAGAATTTTTTCTAGCTTTTTTCCAAAATAAGTCTATGTAAAATCAAGTGATACCTGGGGCAGGGCCAATTTTCACCAAATATCTAAACACCAGGCCATGTGTTTTCTAGTTTCCTAAAAAGAAGAATTTTCAAGTTATTTCTATATTAGCCTATGTAAAATCAGGTAACCCCAATGGCGGGGCCAAATTTGACCCCAGGGCCATGATTTGAACAAACTAAATATAGATCCACTAGACAATGCATGAATCATGATTTGAACAAATTTGGTAGAGGTCTATTAGCCCATGTTACATACCAAATATCTAAACTCCTGGCTTTGTGATTTCTGAGAAGAAGATTTTTTTCAAGTTTTTCCTATGTTAAATCAAGGGGGCGGGGCCAAATTTGACCCCAGGGCCATATTTGAACAAACTTGGTGGACACTAGACATGCTCAACCAAATATCTAAACCCAGGCCTTGTGGTCTCTGAGAAGAAGATTTTTTCAAGTTTTTCCTATATTAGCCTATGTTTAATCAAGTGACCCCTGGGGCGGGGCCAAATTTGACCCCAGGGCCATGATTTGAACAAACTTGGTTGTGATCTACTAGACAGTGCTGCACACCAAATATCTAAACCCCAGCCAGGCCTTGTGGTTTCTGAGAAGAAGATTTTTCAAGTTTTTCCTATATTAGCCTATGTTTAATCAAGTGACCCCTGTGGCGGGGCCAATTTTGACCCCAGGGCCATGATTTGAACAAACTTGGTAGAGATCCACCAGACATTGCTACACACCAAATATCTTAACTCTATGCCTTGTGGTTTCTGAGAAGAAGATTTTTCCAAGTTTTTTTCCTATATTAGCCTTTGTTAAATCAAGTGACCTCTGGGGCAGGGCCAATTTTGACCCCAGGTTCATAATTATTACAATCTTGGTAGAGAGTCATAAGATCATGCTATATACCAAATATCTAAACTCCAGGCCTTGTGGTTTCTAAGAAGAAGATTTTTCAAGTTTTTTTCTATATGAGCCTATGTAAAATCAGGTGACCCTTTGGCGGGGCCAAATTTGACCCCAGGGCCATGATTTGAACAAACTTGGTAGTGATCTACTAGACAATGCTGCACACCAAATATCTAAACGCCAGGCCTTGTGGTTTCTGAGAAGAAGATTTTTCAAGTTTTTCCTATATTAGCCTATGTTAAATCAAGTGACCCCTGTGGCGGGGCCAATTTGACCCCAGGGTCATAATTTTAACAATCTTGGTAGAGAGTCATAAGATCATGCTACATACCAAAAATCAAAAGGCTAGGCCTTGTGGTTTAGGAGAAGAAGATTTTTTCAAGTTTTTCCTGTATTAGCCTATGTTAAATCAAGTGACCCCTGGGGTGGGGCCAATTTTGACCCCAGGGTCATAATTTTAACAATCTTGGTAGAGAGTCATAAGATCATGCTACATACCAAAAATCAAAAGGCTAGGCCTTGTGGTTTCAGAGAAGAAGATTTTTAAAATTTTCATTTTTAAAATCTATTTTTAGCTCCTGTGACCTAGATTTTTGACCAATCAAAATAATTTTAACAACTTTGGTAAAGGGCCCCATAATGAACATTCCTGTGAAGTTTTATCAAATTCCAGTGAGTAGTTTAGAAGGAGATGTTGTTTAAAGAAATTGTTGACGACGCACGCACGCACGACGGACGACGGACAAAAGGCGATCACAAAAGCTCACCATGAGCACGTTGTGCTCAGGTGAGCTAAAAACAAGAGGGCCATGATGGCCCTAAATCGCTCACCTGAGATAATTAGCCTTCAATGCCAAACATGCTAAACATACTGCTTTAGAAATAGAGATGCTGAGGCGTAAACAGTGAAATTTGAGGTTTTCAGAAATTTCTTAGAGTGCTAACAAAGCCAAATAAGCCATTTTTATCATTTCAAAAGGGGGCATAACTCCTGTCCTAACGGGCAAATATCAGCCAAAATTCAAAATTTTATGACGCTTAACATTGTCACAAATTTTAGAGATGATTGGTTAAGAAGGCCCTAGATCACTCACCTGAGTACAGGGTTACATATTAACCTGTACTAATTATGGCCAGGAAAAACAGAGTTCCTTATGTATCAAGTTTAAATAACAAACTTTAGTTTAAATTACTTTAGTAAATTAAGTTTTGCCACATGATCATTCCTGCAAAATTTGATCAAATTTTTTATAGCTGTTTCATAGGAGATGTCGTTTAAAGATCTCACAATATACATATAAGGCAAATTAGCCCCACCCCTGGCGGCCATGTTTTTGGCAGATCCAAATAATTTTAGCATCTTTGGTAAATAGTCAGCCAAGGATCATCCCTGCAAAATTTGATTAAATTCTGTGCAGCTGTTTCAGAGGAGATGTCGTTTAAAGATTTCACTATATACATATAAGGCAAATTAGCCCCGCCCCTGGTGGCCATGTTTTTTTGCAGATCCAAATAATTTTAGCAACTTTGATAGATGGTCACCCAGGATCATCCTGAAAATTTGATAAATTCTGTGCAGCTGTTTCAGAGGAGATGTCGTTTAAAGATTTCACTATATACATATAAGGCAAATTAGCCCCACCCCTGGCAGCCATGTTTTTTGGCGGATCCAAATAATTTTAGCAACTTTGGTAGATGGTCATGCAAGGATCATCCCTGCAAAATTTGATCAAATTCTGTGCAGCTGTTTCATAGGAGATGTCGTTTAAAATTTCACTATATACATATAAGGCAAATTAGCCCCGCCTCTGGCAGCCATGTTTTTTGGCGGATCCAAATAATTTTAGCAACTTTAGTAGATGGTCACAAGGATATCCTGCAAAATTTGATCAAATTCTGTGCAGCTGTTTCAGAGGAGAAGTCGTTTAAAGATTTCACTATATACATATAAGGCAAATTAGCCCCGCCCCTGGCGGCCATGTTTTTTGGCAGATCCAAATAATTTTAGCATCTTGGTAGATGGTCACCCAAGGATCATCCCTGCAAAATTTGATCAAATTCTGTGCAGCTGTTTCAGAGGAGATGTCGTTTAAAGATTTCACTATATACATATAAGGCAAATTAGCCCCGCCCCTGGCGGCCATGTTTTTTGGCAGATCCAAATAATTTTAGCAACTTTGGTAGAGGTTGACCCAAGGAACATCTGTACCAAATTATTTTGAAATCTGGCAAGTAGTTTTGGAGGAGATGATTTTTAAATTTTTCAAATTATTTTTCTTTCCGTTGCCATGGCAACCAGAGTTCTTTATGGTTCAACTTTATTTTAGCAACTTTTGTAGAGCTTCACCCAAGGAACATTCCTGCCAAGTAACATTAAATTCTGTCCAGCGGTTTCAGAGGAGATGTCATTTATAGAAAATTGTTGATGACGCATGACGGACGACGCACGACGACGGACGAAGGGCGATCACAAAAGCTCACTTGAGCACAAAGTGCTCAGGTGAGCTAAAAAATAATACCCTTTTTTTTCGTAAAGAAAAGTCAGCAAATTACACACCTGACAGTTTGCCATCTAGGCAGCTATTAAGCTCTCTTTTAATATAGGATTGAAGCAGAAAAAGGGAATACATGGTTTTTGAGTTAATTAAGTCATGGTTGATCCTTTTTTTCTTTTCATTCCAATGCACTCTTACGAAAATGTGAGATGCCAATGTACAACTTTTGAGGCAATTTGACATCTGAAAGATTGGCAATCTGGCTGTAAATTAGCAGATATTTAATGCAAGATTTAAGATAAAATATATGAAGTAAATATTGAAAAATGTGAAAGGGAATTTGTAAATTAAATCTAGTAGATTTTTCACTTTTTTCTTTTGTATCTTTGTTTTCTACTGGAAATAGTATGATGCCTAGCCAATTTAGACATGTCAATACCGTACAGTTACGTGACTTGCATATTTTTTCAGTTCGTTTTCCTAAATTAACTCCATGTCTTTTCTGTCAAAATCTGAAATTCTAAGTTATTTAATCGATATAAACATGAGATAATGGTCTATATAACAATACTAGAATACAGTATTGTAACTTGTAAACAGTATCTTCTGCAATATTAAGACAGACGACATTTAGTGGGCTGGTAACTGACCTTTCTGTTTCACTTGGCAAATGTATATATCAATCATTAAACGTGGGCGGAGGAAATATTACTGATTTTGCATACGCAGATTGGAATCTGTATGGACTGATAAGCAGCGCATGACATCTGGTGTACATGCTGTTGGCGTATGATAGGAATGAAGAACGTCAAGTGTGTGTTACATGTCTTGGTGTAAACAGCCATGTTCTGGACTTGGTCCCTGATTAACCACACTCAATACACAGTCATAGACTACTAATTAGTCGCCTGTTCGAGTCTGATTCAAACCAGTTTTGATTGGAGATTATGAAAAAGTTTGGTACTTTAGACAAGGCCATATAAGGCTATTTAGAGGAAGTTTCAAAATGCCCAAGGTCAAATTCTGGGACGTAATTTGCAATTTTCAGGATGTTATTGAAACGCCTGTATAGTTGATCTTTAAATATTCTAAGATATATTCAGCATATTTGATTAAATAGAAAAAGACCCACTTTTCTGGCATGCAATTTCAATAGAAGACCAAAGATCATTTTACTTACATTTTTTGTTTGATATTATCAGTGAGAGATGGAGTTGTCTGCCCACTGTCAGTCTCCTCCATATAATGGTCGGTACTCTCCAGCTCTTTATTCTTTCGCCGCTCGCTTCTTTCTCGTGCACTCTGCTCCAGTAAAGAGATATAGGCAAGAATTCCTTTTGGCTTTTCTCCATAGGCAGTGTTCACACACTCCGTATTGTCTAATTTTTCATCCTCACTTTCAACCTCGTCTTCGTCATCATCACCCTGCCTAGTATCCGGATTAACAAAGTCATTCTCTTCATCAGAAGATAACTCATCGCTCTTCAGGGAGACAACTTCCTCGTCCTCTGTTGAATTCTGAGATGACAGATGCTCATTGTAGAGCTTGGTCTTCTCTTCTTTTTCAATTGCAAGCGACATGATGTTGACGTCTATGTTACAAGTATCGCTTTCGTCACCTGTTGATTTCTTTAAGTTTCTGTTGATCTTATCGTCAAACTGGTAATTTGGATTTGAGAAGCTCAAAAATGGTGTTTCCATATCTGAAAATAGAAGTAAGACATAATATTATTAGTCAAGTTAATCCATTGGCAAATAATCACCACTCCTACAGCAAGTGTCTACTTAGTTTGCTAAGACCATTACAAACTGATTAACCCAACATGGGACAGGAAACCAGTATATTGTCTACACAAGTCAACCTGGGACAAAAATGGGAACCAAAAATAATTGAGCAGAGAACCACTCTATACTCTGCAATAATATCATTAAACTGGGTACCAAGATAAACTCTGACAGAATTTTGTTAAATAAAGTGGCCAGATGTGATCTGACTGATTACATAAGCTATGATAGTCAGCTGATAACACAGTTGGGTTATGTACAGTGTGGGATGTGTTCACACTAACTACACACAAGACCTTTGGTGATGCAATTGGGGAGTGGGGCTACCATGCCATCTCGTAAGCCTTTGTGTGTACCAGGCATGCGTTCAGTATGACAAACCGTATGCAACCGGTCACTTACATTCATCTATGGGATTGTCTTAGGACCATATACATGCTGTTCACGTGCTCCTTATGCTGTACATCGTGGTTTATGACACTGAGATAGTTTCATAGCTGATTGTAAGTGTACGGTTGCATACGGTTTGTCATACTGAACGCACGCCAGGTGTGGACGATCAAACCCACATAAACAATGGGTACCCTTCAGGTCATATTGGGCTTCTAAATATCAGGGGAAGGTCAGTCCTAGATTGAATCAACCTGGATGCATCTAGGCCATTTTTACCCATTTACCACTTATCTACAGAGTTAAACCAGGTCCAACAGAAAGAAATGTTATGGGCGTATGCTACAGTTTTTTTTTTCCTCAATTAAATTTTCTGATTTTCACAAATATGTATAAAATTGTGCTGAGCACAAAAATGCAAAAATATTGATAGGTCACCATGCTTTTTATGCTACATTTACGTATCCATGGTAACTGTTTCTAATAAATACTAACAGTTAATTCATGATAATTCCATATATCTGAATAAATAGTAAATATATTATAAGTAACTCCTTTTTGACAGAAATGGAAAAAAACCCAGAAATTTTGGAAAAGGGAGAGGAAAAATACACATAGCTTCATTTTCAAACATTTTTTAATTTTAACAGATCTTTCTTTTGATTTTTTTTTTTCATTTTTCTTGTAAATATTCTTTAACTGATCAAAACAATGTAAAAAAGTAAAGGTCATTGTTTGCATTTTCAAGCTACTGTGCTGTTTCTATGGTAACTTGCTGTCCAATGCTAAACAAGAAAACGTTGAAAATCTATTAAACATACTTAATTCATTTCAAATTAATAAACTATTTGAAAAGGAAATGTTATTAATACAAATAGATGTCCTTTACTGGCAAAACAACCCTTTATTAAAGTGAAGTTGTGCTGACATTGTGACAGCTTATATCCTAACCTCTGTAGTACCCGAAATATGCTACACTTAACATGACCGAAACATTTCGATGGTATTAACTGTAACATACACTTTCAATCTGGTTTAATTCTAGCCTGAGCCAGTGACTGGGATTTTTTTCCAATATGACATTTGTTATAGGTTTTGCAAAATCAATGTGACATTTGTATTTAAATGTGACATCTTTGAACATTTTTCTCTTTAAATGTGACATACTAAAGCAAAAGACCCCCTCCTTTACAAGTCATGAATGTCCCACAGTAATAACTGCATGTGTTAATTGATAAACATGAACAATGGATGAACACATATTCATAAATTATATGCTATATCTGTCTGTAGACTTTGGTTTAATGTCCCACTGACAATATTGGAATCATTTGAGGATGGTTTTCTATATGAGATGTAGAATTGCCTCATAGCAATATCACGTCCACATATGATGTGTTTTATGATAAATGAGATAAGAATCTGAAGAATATATTGTAAACAATACAAGGGCATCTTATTTCTAAAAATCAATATGCTCATACATTGATTTCCAGGACATCACTCTAAAAAGAACATGAAATGCAATTACAACTTTGCATGTACAATGACTGTCTGTATTACACAATCATATAATGTATATATTGTCTACCGATTCCAGTGTTGATCTTCATTCCACTTACTGCTTTGTATTTGTTTCTGAAATATTAAGGAAGGGGTAAAAAAAATAATTTTTTTTCTTAAATCTTTGCTAAATTATAACTGTTCATATTCAACTTGAAAGTCCTATTACAAAATTTACATATTTTGGAGATACACACATAAAATATGCAGTTGTTACACAAATGAAAATCAAATTGGAGAAACACACACATACATATTAAAAATTAAATTATCCAAAATTCAGGATCATTACCCAGTTAAACACCCATACAGACTGCAGTCCTGTTTAACTAGTTTAATGTTACAATATATACACCCCAAGATGGTGTGACTAACAACAATGTAAGGTGGTACAGTACTTTGGATCATTTCCTTATCCCTCCCTATCATGCTGAGGTGACTTTTGATGGCTCAATTTAATTTTGCAAATCACAGACTTGTCAAGCTACCAGACACATACATTAGCTGCTTGAAAATGTATCACAATCCCTCTGGCTCCCAAACTGTTCCAGACTTTTAAATATGCAGAAAAAAATGGATAAAAAACGATTTTTTTGTTTTGTTTTTTTGAGAGATCAAAATTTTCAGTAAATATGTACATAATGTTTTGGGAAATAATAAACAAAGTTTGTTTTTAATATCATCCACCAAAAATAATCAAAGTATGCTGTGGAGAAAATGTCAAAAAATATTTTGGAAACTGCCACAACAATGTCATGTGATGCTAATAGTGACAACTTCATATTTTTCTCTACTGCTCACAAACCACAAACCTTCTGGCTCTCAAACTTATCCGGACTTTTAAATATGCAGAAAAAATTGATAAAATGCTATTAAACATTTAACACACATATATATAAACAAACATTGAAAAAAAAACACACATTCAAATATCAACACACACATATATATACAAATAAACATTGGAAAAAAACAACAAGAGGGCCATCATGGCCCTGAAACACTCACCTGATTAACATCGCCCTCAATGCCAATTATTGTATTACGAGTCATACTGAATACATAATCCATGCAGAAGTACAGCAAGATCATCTAAATTCAACACAAAAACTGTCATCCAAACTTTAAAGGTCATACCTCTAATAAGTCTATATAAAATAAAGTATCCCATGGGGCAGGGTCAATATTGACACCAGGGTCATGATTTGAACAGACTTGGTTGAGGTCCACAAGTAAACATCTTAACTCCAGGCTTTGAGAATTCTGAGAACAAGATCTTTTGAAGGTTTTCCTATACAAGTCTATGTAAAATCAAGTGACCCCTGGGGCTGGGCCAATTTTGACCTCAGGGCCATGATTTGATCAAAATTGGTAGATGTTCATTAGGCCATGTTACCCACCAAATATCTAAACTCTAGGCCTTGATGTTTCTGACAAGAAGATTTTTCTAGTGTTTTTCCTATACAAGTCTATGAAAAAACAAGTGACCCTAAAAATGGGGCCAACTTTGACCCAAGGGTCATGATTTAAACAAACTTGGTAAAGGTCCATAAGACAATGTCACACACCAAATATCTAAGCTATAGGCCTTGCAGTTTTGGAGAAGAATTTTAAAGATTTCACTTTAAAAATCTATTTTTAGCTCCTGTGACCCAGATATGCAACGGACAGGAACCATTTGAACAACTTAGGTAGAGCTTCATGCAAGGAACACCCAGGCAATTTTCATAAAATTTGGCCAAGTGGTTTAGGAGAAGATGTTTAAAGAAAATTGTTGATGCCAAACTCCGGACAAAAGGTGATCACAATAGCTCACCATGAGCACATTGTGCTCAGGTGAGCTAACAACACATTAAAATATCAATTAGAATCTTTCTTAGTGAGTGATTTAACCTGGAGATTTAATGAATAGCTCTAGGTAATGAATACTAAGGTATACATTGGAGAAGATTTTTCATTTCTTAGTAAGCAATTTCTATATGAACATTAAACTTTTCCTTTTGTTCAAATCCCTTTGGGGACAAGGATTTTTCACGACTTTCCCAGGCACAAAGTACTGGTCCAACCCAAGAACCGTTAATAGGGATTAGTATAAGTTGTAACATGAGCACCGCATGCAGATGCCAATGCTGGTCTGTTTGTTTGAATAAGAATAGTGAACAAGTAAATGAAGTTTGATAACAGACAGTTTAATAGTTTAAAAGTCATGGCCAAGGTTAAAGTTCTTTACATCGACAACACCAGAGTGATAATACTACCTTGACTTTTTTTCTTTGAGAAACAGGAGAGCTAAAAAATTGTTTCCCAGTCAACGTAAAATAAATAAGTTTAAATTGAAACATGTCTATACAGGGTTCATACAGAGAGGTAAGGGCAAAATTTAAGCACTTTTTAAGGACTTTTAAAGGACTTTATTAAAAATTTAAGGACATTTTCAATCATTAAATTAAAGCCAGTAATTACACTAACAGAGCTGCACAGTTTGTCACCAATTAAGTTGACCTTGGAAAAAAAAAACAAGAGGCCCATGATGGCCCTAAATCGCTCACCTGAGATAAATAGGTTGACCCAAGGAACATCTGTACCAAGTTATTTTAAAATCTGGCCAGTAGTTTTGAAGAAGATGATTTTTAAAGTTTTCATATTTTTTTTCTTTTTGTTGCCATGGCAACCAGAGTTCTATATGGATCAATTTTATTTTAGGAACTTTTGTGAAGGTTGACCCAAGGATCATTCCTGCCAAATTTAATCAAATTCTGTCCAGTGGTTTCAGAGGAAATGTTGATTAAAGTTTTCCCTATATACATATAAGGCAAATAAGCCCCGCCCCTGGCGGCCATGTTTTTTACGGATCGGAATAATTTTACCAACTTTGGTAGAGGTTTGCCAAGGAACATCTGTACCAATTTATTTTAAAATCTGGCCAGTAGTTTTGAAGAAGATGATTTTTAAAGTTTTTTTGTTTTTTTTTGTTGCCATGGCAACCAGAGTTCTACATGGATCAAGTTTATTTTAGCAACTTTTGTGAAGGTTGACCCAAGGATCATCCCTGTCAAGTTTAATCAAATTCTGTCAGTGGTTTCAGAGGAGATGTTGTTTAAAGGTTTCTCTATATACATATAAGGCAAATAAGCCCCGCCCCTGGCGGCCATGTTTTTTTACGGATCGGATAATTTTAGCAACTTTGGTAGAGGTTGACCCAAGGAACATCTGTACCAATTTATTTTAAAATCTGGCCAGTAGTTTTGAAGAAGATGATTTTTAAAGTTTTCATTTTTTTCTTCATTTTTGTTGCCATGGCAACCAGAGTTCTACATGGATCAAGTTTATTTTAGCAACTTTTGTGAAGGTTGACCCAAGGATCATCCCTGCCAAGTTTAATCAAATTCTGTCCAGTGGTTTCAGAGGAGATGTTGTTTAAAGGTTTCTCTATATACATATAAGGCAAATAAGCCCCGCCCCTGGCGGCCATGTTTTTTTACGGATCGGAATAATTTTAGCAACTTTTGGTAGAGGTTGACCCAAGGAACATCTGTACCAATTTATTTTAATATCTGGCCAGTAGTTTTGAAGAAGATGATTTTTAAAGTTTTCATTTTTTTTTCCTTTTTGTTGCCATGGCAACCAGAGTTCTACATGGATCAAGTTTATTTTAGCAACTTTTGTGAAGGTTGACCCAAGGATCATCCCTGCCAAGTTTAATCAAATTCTGTCCAGTGGTTTCAGAGGAGATGTTGTTTAAAGGTTTCTCTATATACATATAAGGCAAATAAGCCCCGCCCCTGGCGGCCATGTTTTTTTACGGATCAGAATAATTTTAGCAACTTTGGTAGAGGTTGACCCAAGGAACATCTGTACCAAATTATTTTGAAATCTGGCCAGTAGTTTTGAAGGAGATGATTTTTAAAGTTTTCAAATTATTTTTCTTTTTGTTGCCATGGCAACCAGAGTTCTTCATGGATCAACTTTATTTCAGCAACTTTTGTAGAGCCTTACCCAAGGAACATTCCTGCCAAGTTTCATTAAATTCTGTCCAGCAGTTTCAGAGGAGATGTCGTTTAAAGAAAATTGTTGACGACGGACGACGCACGACGACGGACGCCGGACGAAGGGCGATCACAAAAGCTCACCTTGAGCACTTTGTGCTCAGGTGAGCTAAAAAATACTGGGTGAACCTAAATTTTTCAGCTCCTGAAGCTGTTTTTCAAGATTTGCAGAAAGTTCAGCCAGCATTCTTTTCTTTTCCACTGGCTTCCGTTGCCGATTTATTGAAGAAACTTCCAAGTGAAAAAGTTTCACATGCAGCAGCATCATTTTTCACATGTATGTCCGATTTTGTGTGCAACTTCAACACAGTCTCCCCCATACAGCATACAGGCAACCCTCGTTACACCAGCAGTGTTTGTAAATCTCATTTTTGCCGTGTATCGAATTTGCCGGTGTAATGAGTGAATCCTATTTTCCTATTTACACATCCCACCCACTTAACCGTAATGTTGATTTCGGTAAAAGGAGATTTTATAAATTATAAATGATAAGGCTAATATAACTTTTATGTTGCATCTGAATTAATTTTACACGTATTTCATGTATCATGTGTGAGTGTGTGTGTGTGTGTGTGTGTGTGATTTGTAAATAAACTTTGTTTTACCTGTAAAATTATACACGTATTCATGTTTTACCCTACTTTGTAAAAATGTAGATGCTACATGTATATACAACTTCCGGTTAGGTATAATAGCTTTACGAACATACTTATATCATAAAGGGAAAAGACAGAATAAACAAAAATAGAAATTACAGTTCATTTTCTATTATGTGATTGCTTTAACTTTTTTTATTGGAATGAAAGTCAGGATACAAGTAAGGATATAAAAACGTAACAATAATTATCAACAACTATAAATAGCATTTATTGATTGGATATCTTTACCTCTCGCGCATCAAGAAATTATCTCTTCATTTTCCCATTGGTAGGTACAGTTAACTATTGTTGAAAATCATTACAAACTGACAACACGTTGATTGAAACTCGACTTAATTGGTAATCAAAGGCATGTTGAAAGCCGTGTAATAAACAAAACAAACTGATCACCTCATTAATTGATACCACTTATCGATATCATCTGCAATCAATGCAGCTATAGGTTTGATCAAAAGTATGTTTTTTATCCGTGTTAAAACAAACAACAAGAGGGCCATGATGGCCCTGGATCGCTCACCTGATATCATTAGGCTATGTAAAATCAAGTGACCCCTGGGGCAGAGCCAATTTTGACCCCAGGGTCATGATTTGAACAAACTGGGTAGAGGTCTATTAGCCCATGTTACATACCAAATATCTAAACTCCAGACCTTGTGGTTTTTGAGAAGAAATTTTTCTAGATTTTTTTCCTATATTAGCCTATGTTAAATCAAGTGACCCCTGGGGTGGGGCCAATTTTGACCCCAGGGTCATAATTTGAACAATCTTGGTAGAGAGTTACTAGACAATGCTGCACACCAAATATCTAAACCCAGGCCTTGTGGTTTCTGAGAAGAAGATTTTTCAAGTTTTTCCTATATTAGCCTATGTTAAATCAAGTGACCCCTGGGGCAGGGCCAAATTTGACCCCAGGGTCATAATTTGAACAATCTTGGTAGAGAGTCATAAGATCATGCTACATACCAAATATTAAAACTCCAGGCGTTGTGGTTTCTGAGATGAAGATTTTTTCAAGTATTTCCTATATTAGCTTATGTTAAATCAAGTGACCCTGGAGCAGGGCCAAATTTGACCCCAGGGTCATGATTTGAACAAACTTGGTAGAGATCCACCAGACAATGCTACACACCAAATATCTTAACTCTATGCCTTGTGGTTTCTGAGAAGAAGATTTTTCAAGTTTTTTTTCCTATAGTAGCCTATGTTAAATCAAGTGACACCTGGGGCGGGGCCAATTTTGACCCCAGGGTCATAATTTTTACAATCTTGGTAGAGAGTCATAAGATCATGCTACACCAAATATCTAAACTCCAGGCCTTGTGGTTTCTGAGAAGAAGATTTTTTCAAGTATTTTCTATATTAGCCTATGTAAAATCAGGTGACCCCTGGGGCGGGGCCAATTTTGACTTTTGACCCAGGGCCATGATTTGAACAAACTTGGTAGTGATCTACTAGACAATGCTGCACACCAAATATCTAAGCTCCAGGTCTTGTGGTTTCTGAGAAGAAGATTTTTTCAAGTATTTTCTATATTAGCCTATGTAAAATCAGGTGACCCCTGGGGCGGGGCCAATTTTGACCCCAGGGTCATAATTTGAACAATCTTGGTAGAGAGTCATAAGATCATGCTACATACCAACAAGAGGGCCATGATGGCCCTGGATCGCTCACCTGATATCATTAGGCTATGTAAAATCAAGTGACCCCTGGGGCAGAGCCAATTTTGACCCCAGGGTCATGATTTGAACAAACTGGGTAGAGGTCTATTAGCCCATGTTACATACCAAATATCTAAACTCCAGACCTTGTGGTTTTTGAGAAGAAATTTTTCTAGATTTTTTTCCTATATTAGCCTATGTTAAATCAAGTGACCCCTGGGGGTGGGGCCAATTTTGACCCCAGGGTCATAATTTGAACAATCTTGGTAGAGAGTCATAAGATCATGCTACATACCAAATATCTAAACCCTGGCCTTGTGGTTTCTGAGAAGAAGATTTTTTCAAGTTTTTCCTATATTAGCCTATGTTAAATCAAGTGACCCCTGGGGAGGGCCAAATTTTGACCCCAGGGTCATAATTTGAACAATCTTGGTAGAGAGTCATAAGATCATGCTACATACCAAATATCTAAACTCCAGGCCTTGTGGTTTCTGAGAAGAAGATTTTTTCAAGTATTTCCTATATTAGCTTATGTTAAATCAAGTGACCCCTGGGGCGGGGCCAATTTTGACCCCAGGGTCATGATTTGAACAAACTTGGTAGAGATCCACCAGACAATGCTACACACCAAATATCTTAACTCTATGCCTTGTGGTTTCTGAGAAGAAGATTTTTCAAGGTTTTTTCCTATAGTAGCCTATGTTAAATCAAGTGACACCTGGGGCGGGGCCAATTTTGACCCCAGGGTCATAATTTTTACAATCTTGGTAGAGAGTCATAAGATCATGCTACATAACAAAAATCAAAAGGCTAGGACTTGTGGTTTCTGAGAAGAAGATTTTTCAAGTTTTTCCTATATTAGCCTATGTAAAATCAGGTGACCCCTGGGGCGGGGCCAATTTTGACCCCAGGGCCATGATTTGAACAAACTTGGTAGTGATCTACTAGACAATGCTGCACACCAAATATCTAAGCTCCAGGTCTTGTGGTTTCTGAGAAGAAGATTTTTCAAGTTTTTCCTATATTAGCCTATGTTAAATCACGTGACCCCTGGGGCGGGGCCAATTTTGACCCCAGGGTCATAATTTGAACAATCTTGGTAGAGAGTCATAAGATCATGCTACATACCAAAAATCAAAAGGCTAGGCCTTGTGGTTTCGGAGAAGAAGATTTTTTCAAGTTTTTCCTATATTAGCCTATGTTAAATCAGTGACCCCTGGGGCGGGGCAATTTTGACCCCAGGGCATAATTTGAACAATCTTGGTAGAGAGTCATAAGATCATGCTACATACCAAAAATCAAAAGGCTAGGCCTTGTGGTTTCGGAGAAGAAGATTTTTAAAATTTTCATTTTTAAAATCTATTTTTAGCTCCTGTGACCTAGATTTTTGACCAATCAAAATAATTTTAACAACTTCGGATAAGGGCCCCATAATGAACATTCCTGTGAAGTTTTATCAAAATTGACCAAGCGGTTAAGGAGGAGATGTCGTTTGAAGCAAAATGTTGACGGACGACGGACGGACGGACGGACGACGGACGGACGACGGACGGACGGACGACGGACGAAGACCGGTCACAATAGCTCACCTTGAGCCTCTGGCTCAGGTGAGCTAAAAATCAAAAGGCTAGGCCTTGTGGTTTCGGAGAAGAAGATTTTTTCAAGTTTTTCCTATATTAGCCTATGTTAAATCAAGTGACCCCTGGGGCGGGGTCAATTTTGACCCCAGGGCCATAATTTGAACAATCTTGGTAGAGAGTCATAAGATCATGCTACATACCAAAAATCAAAAGGCTAGGCCTTGTGGTTTCGGAGAAGAAGATTTTTAAAATTTTCATTTTTAAAATCTATTTTTAGCTCCTGTGACCTAGATTTTTGACCAATCAAAATAATTTTAACAACTTCGGATAAGGGCCCCATATTGAACATTCCTGTGAAGTTTTATCAAAATTGACCAAGCGGTTAAGGAGGAGATGTCGTTTGAAGCAAAATGTTGACGGACGACGGACGGACGACGGACGGACGGACGACGGACGGACGGACGACGGACGAAGACCGGTCACAATAGCTCACCTTGAGCCTCTGGCTCAGGTGAGCTAAAAACTGACTACCACACCTATTTCAATCCCTAACAACGGTTATCTGTCTAATTAAAGGCAAGTTGTTCACACGTCTACTGGAGTGGCTTCCCATTTTTTACTCTCTCAAACAGTGAAATCTGCCACTAAGAAATGCGGCACATGTAAACAAATGTTCAGCTGTGATCACCCGTGTAAAGACCGTGTCAAATTACAAATTAACAACGGCATACACAATAAACAGGTAGTGTACCAGCAGGGGACTAGATTAACGCCTTTGGCGAAAATTGGCAATGATCAAAAGCCATCCGTAAGGCTGCTGCTATAACGAAAAGTGATTACACAATGAAACGGAGATTTGTCTGCCGAAAATTGCTGCCAGTACTGGAAGCCGAATTTGCCGTTGTAAGATAGAAATAAAGAACAAAGAAATCCATTACATGACTTTTATTGACGGATCCCGAATTTGCCGTTGTATCGAATGCCGGTGTAACGAGGGTTGACTGTATATCAAATGTTTTCGAATAATATGTACTCTTCGCCTTTCTTTTGTCGTCACAGACACTGACCCAGGTAAATTTCATGTCAACTTTTATTAAAAGGACAGTTTCTTGATCCTGATGCCATTTTGTTGTTTGTTAACCCCCGAACAATGAAGAGTTTAAAACTTCTGAGACCATTTCTGGTACCATGCCTTATTCGTTATATTCGTCCCCAATACTGTTAGCTCTATTGTGCTACCTGTTTTTAGATCGCGAAAGAAATGAATTATGCAAAATCACTAACTGATGTTTTTAGAAAATTTAAGAATTTCTATAATTTTCAAGGACATTTTGATTAAAAACCAAGCACTTTTAAAAGGACAAACCTAAATTCAAGCACTTTTAAGCAAATCTTTTAGTTTTCAAGCACCTTTCAAGAACAATAGTAAAATTTAAGCACTTTGTAAGACTGTGTGAACCCTGCTATATGAGGTACAGGGTTTAAGCCACACATACCCATCACATTTCCTCTAGGACCAAATGAGGATTATCAGAATATGCAGGCTTTTTTTATGAAAAATATTAAGCTCCTTATGAAAATATGGTAATACATTAATATCCTATGTTTTGTTTTTTTTTTGTTTTTTTTATATTCTCTGGTGTTTTAACAAACATAAACTCAACAAAACTACAAAAGAAGGAAAGCCATTAAATTTTGGTTCACTGGATTCAATACAGCAAAATATGTATCATCAAACTTCAAAGCAAAGTCAACATACACATTATCTGAAACAAATAACTTCTCTGACTTGATTACTGAACCTGTACAGTGCAGCAAGATAACTTGTTTCCTTTTTTTTTTTTCTATTCACTCTTCATAAATGCACTTTTATTGATTTCATCATTTCATTCATAACAGAGTAAACACACTATCTAGTTTCAATGTTCAAAGGTTTCTAGAGGAAATGCTACCCCCTAATTCGCTGTATACAGTATCATACTATTCTCCCCAATCTCGGGAATGAATTAATTCTGCGTAATGTAATTGAGAAAATCACCAATATAAACTGGAAAATGTGATGGGGCAGGGAGAAAAATCAACAATAATCTGTATAACTGTGAAACTGGATAGCTTACATCAGCTGAACATTGGCTCCAAACATGCTCCTGTCAGAAGGTTATGCTGACTTTCCAGCGAGACAAACAAAAAGGAATGGTTGCCCATACAACTTCATGGATTTTATGCCCTCTGTAATGTTAGTCAGACATCCTATCCTAAACGTTTCTTACATGGCTTAATTTAATGTTGGTTTGACTGATTTCAACATCAATTGTTTAAATAAGGGTAAACATTTATTACAGAATCATTTGTTCAAAGCAAAAAAACAAGATGTGATTGAAATACACTATGCCCTGAGACTTTGAGCAGGTCAGATGTCAAGATGTGTCTGAAAAACACTATGCCCACTCTGAGTAGGTAAGATGTCAAGATGTTTTTTTTTCAGTTTAATGTCAATATCTTGTATAGTTTTCAAATATATAGTAAATACATTTTTCTCTGGACAGAAATTCATGGAGAAATTAAAGAAAAGAGATAACTTAACAAGAGGGTCACTGCTCACCTGAGAAACATTGCCTTGATTGTCTGTACAAGTTACTATATTGTAGCAGTCATACTGAATACATTATCCATACAGTAATACAGCAAGATTATTTCAATTCCAGACACCAAATAGTACCTTTTGGCCAAATTAAAAATACAGTGGGTCAATGGGTAAGGGTCAAGGTCATCCAAGGTCAAAAATAAAACCTTCCAATTAAATTAAATTTTAAAAAAAAAAAATTAAAAAACAACACTTTGTATATAGAGTATCATAGTTATTCAGTAATTATTCAGTACTTGTCGTATTTGTGTTTAGAAATAAATAAAATTGCACAGTTTGCAAGAATGTATGGTGAATCCATCGAAAATGGATAAATCTAAAAATAGTTACACCCTTTGGTATAGTGGTTTCTTAATATTGTTCAAAAATATGTCTACTCTTCTTTGGGGAACCTTGACTAGCCTCGCAGCCACATTAAAGGTGAACCACAAAGAAAATATTACTTTTTCTAAAACTTTTCTTATTTCATCCATTTTCATAAGGAAACCACAAACAAACTTTTTTTTTTTGCAAAAAAAATCGCTGATAAATAAAATGCTGATTTTGTTTGCTGTTTTTTAGGGTCACGTGACCCATATGACATCATCAATAGACCATGTGTCATTTGCCTTCTTTATTTCATATAAATGTATGTAATCATAAAACATATTTAAAACATTTTCATGAAAAGCGTCATGTTTGCTTTTGGTCTAGTATAATGTTAAAGGTTTTATCGACTTGTTTCTGTGAAATTTAAATAGGCAAATTTGATTAAAGTAAATGATATACTTGTGATTACACAAATTAGATTGACTGTGAAATAAAAAGTTAAATTTAGAGAGATAACAGAAGTTTTCAAGTGAATGGAAATGAAAATTTTCATAATATGAATATGATTTCACCACTATGACCTTGCGTATTTCTATACTTTGGTGTTAGTATTACAGCCATTTAATTCTCTCCAAACCGAACATTTGTTGTAATGCACATTATGAAAAGGAAGCTCTCTTAACTGATCAATTGGGACAGGCAATAAACAATACATTTTACCCCCACCCACACCCAAAAAAACAACAACAAAAAACACACACACTCAAAAAATTAAGATATGGAAATTAGTAGCACTGACTTTCCTTCAGATATATATCCCTGTCTTCCTTATCATAATTCAATAAAAAAAAATTCAGCTTTTTATCATCAGTCCATAACTATTCATTTGTCAATAAATTAAGTTTAAAGGAAATCATTTTCTCAGGACATATTAATCAGAATCACATTTACATTTTTTTCTCTACCCTACAAAGAAATAAATTATAAAATCGATTTAATTTTAATAAGAAATGGAACAACAAAATCTACCTATATCTTATATTTTTGCACTATAGTAATTCCTTTTACATTATCTTGAATGAAACTTGCCGACCTTAAATGCATTAATTATGACTTTATATAATCTGTGTCATTATTAACTAACTGACAATGTTTTTAACATCTTGAAGTGATTGACTATTGGCTAAAAGGTTGACAATATGTCACACCCAGGGCCATAAATCATGCCCATCAATTAGGCACCTCTCCAACAACACACACATGGTGACACCCGAATCAAGTAACCCTTTTATTACCCCCTGATTACCCCCTGATTACCCCCAACATAGACATTTCACCTCTGTATATATAAACTTTATTTTTGTCTCATTCGTATACATACATACATATACTTATATACAACCATAAAAACATGTATACAACCATTCTATTTAAGAATTTTAAGAGACATAATGACTAGATACAATCAAATACTAGGCACATTACCATACTAAAATATAAAAATATATTAAATTTCAATATATTATATATAAACACATATATACAAATATACACATATCTATATAGCTGACAGAATCAACATATTTCTTGTGAAATAAATAAATTAATTATTTACAAATAAATAAAAGACGACGTTGTAAAATAATAAAACAGGTTTTGGCACAAATCCTAATCATCCCATTATTTGTGAATAGAAATATAAGTTGTTCAGTTTTAGACATTACACCAAATGAATTATTTATAGCTGTTGCTTTCTCAAATAATGTTTCTCGTATATCATTGTACATAGAGCAATCAAAAATAGCATGGCTTTCATCTTCAATACTGTCACAGAAAGGACATTTTCGATCAGAAATGCCTAATCTTTCATAACGCCCAGTTTCTAAACGTAAAGGGGCGACACCACATCGAAATTTACAAAATGCAGCATGATGGCGTGGGGGCAAAATAACAGTACAATACATTTCTGTCTCATAACTGGTTTTAAAGAGACGGTAAGTGCGTAACTTATTACCACCACGACCTCTGTGACCCCAAACAAGAAATTACATAATCATACCAAACAAAAAACTTGATTCTTATCAGTAGATATGTTAGGGATTATACTCATTCATTCAGAATCATGGTTTTTGTGGAAACCAAACACTGCTACAGGATTTTAAATGAAAATAAGATGTTTATTAACGTTACTCATATTTTTTATATAACCTGGACGTTTATGTCATTATTATTAAATATCATTTTTAGAATACATCCCCATATGACATTTTTTCCCCATATGCACCCACCCCTATCAGTATTCGGTACATTTAGCAACCAGTTTTAGAATTTCTGAAGAATATTATTATCTTAATATTTTTGATACAAATGTAAATTAGTTGATAAACACATTTACACCCTTAATCCCTTAATATTTCATAGTCATCTTGGATTTAGCTTGAAATTAGTTAAAGTAACTGTGAATTGTTCAATACGACATTACAGTACTGGCAGAGTTTTGTCTATTGATGATGTCATAGCAAAGGGAGAGAAACCAGTCAATCTTTTCTCACCTGGGTCATTTTTGCAACTTTCAATAGCTGATTTCATACAAACTACAAATAATTTTTTTAAATATTTTTTATACAGAAGGTCTTACACTAATATATTCTAAAAGATAATAATGAAAATGAAATCTTTGTGGTCTACCTTTAAAAGAGTATTAATTTATATAGCAACGAAATCGGTTTTGTGTCCCAATTTTAACTACACCGGTCGTACTGTTTATATTTGAGAGTTATCCAAATTATCTTTTTAATTTATGTTGTTTGGCGTTAATATGAACATTCAGATGGAAGACGCTGTAGTCTGGCATGCGTACAGCATAAGGTGCACGTGAAATTTTTGCATGGTATGTGGCCCTAGGCTAAGAACTTCATAGTTTTGTGCAGTATAAGGTGGGGCTCTTTATGTTAATGTTAATAATGCCCCACTAATAACAGGCAACAGATTTAACCTGTGCATTTCTGCTAGCACCTAATCATAAGTCTTTGATTTGTAATCTGTTTTTTTTTTTTTTTTCCCTCCACAATTTGTTTGTCGTTCCTGTAGAATTTGTTTAATTCTGTTATGCAGGTCGAAATAAAACTATTATTGTTCACAGCAATTGAAACTTTTCATTAATTAGTACATCCTGAAATATATTCCAATACTGCAACTATAATCCTCCCCCGTGAAAGTCATACACCTTTAAATAAGTGACAGCGATGAGTCCTTTTTAACTTTATGTTTTTCATTCATTTTGTGTGCTTAACTTAGTTTATTTGTTTTTATTTGAATTATGTAATGCCTATGTATGTCATTAAAGGTTAACAGATGGCCAGTTCAACTCTTTCCCGGGATTCTGACAGTACTGAAACTTAAACAAGCATCTATTAGTTAACTAAGTACAGCAGTGAGAATATGAATTATTATCAGAAAGAAGTCATTCATCATTAAGTTTGTGTCCGACCCCAATGCATGAGGATCAAACCCATAATTCTCGGCTTTACTGCCAAGCCCCACCCCGGCCAATTTATTTATGTGAAATGAGTGGTCCTTATTCTGTGGCTGGTCACTGATTTTATTTGAATTATTTAATGCCATTTTATGTCATCAAAGGCTACAGATGGCCAATTCACCCAACAACTCCTAATTTCTCGGGACAGTACTGAAACTTAAGCATGCATCTTTGTTGTTAACTAAGATGAAGTAACATCAGAAAGAAACTGTATGTCATTCATGATGGAGAACGTGCCATACCCCAGTGGGGATCAAACCAACAACTCTCAGGCTTCACAGGCAAGCGCCATCAAGGCTGGTTTATTTATGTGATCAGGCATGATATAACTCATATCTGTTCAGACGAATCCAAACAGTTAAAAACAGTTAAAAAAATACATTCCTGCGATTTCAATGGTCTTTTTTTCAGAAGTTCCCTATATATAAGCCTAGGTAAAATAACAAGTGAACATTGGGCGCGGCCAATTTTGACCCCAGGGCAAATGTAATTACTTGGAAGAGGTCCAATAGGCAATGATACACACAATATATCTTCACTTCAGGCCTTGAGGTTTCTGACAATAAAATTGTTCAAGTATTTCCCTGTGTAAGTCTATACATGGGACATAACTCCTGATTAAATAGGCCAATATCAGCAATAATCAAACTAATAGCTGAGAGATAATGGCTCTCTAAATATGGTCATGGAGTTTGAAGAAGATTGCTTAAACAAGTGACAGGAATTGTCACAAAACCAGGTTTTCTTTTCGTAATGTTTCGTCCCAGTACAGATTATTTGTATCAGTCAAATAATTTTGTGCTCAATGTCTATTAAATCTAATGCAATTCTGTATAAAGCAAACATACATAATATGTGCAACAAGGATTTTTAACTTACATTTATCCCGAAAAAAAAAAAGCGCACAGGCACTTACTGCTGGTGCCTCTGCAAAAGTTTCGACAAAATCCGTTGAGGTCAATCATTTCTCCAAAAATTATCAAATCACGAAATACTGACGTTATGTGCCAGAGCACTAAATGATGGTGACCCTGCAAATGTTTGGATAAAATTTATTGAGAAATGTAGGGGGAGTTGCACACAGAATATTTCTCAATAACTTACACATGTGTTATTGAAAAAATAACTAAGGGCCAAAGTTCCATCAAAAAATGGTCAAACTGCAAAACCAATCATTACTATATATTTTAAAATTAAGGAGTTATGCTCCGTATCAGGAATTTTTACAAAGGGGCAAACATGTAACTCCAAAATTATGAACCACAGAGTGAGGTTCCTATGCACTGCATTCCGCTTCAATGAGATGTATGCACCTATAAAGTTTCAAGTCAATACCTCTTATAATGTAGGAGTTATGCTCCGGACAAGGAATTTTATCAAAGGGGCATTACTCCATCAAAAATGGTCAAACTGCAAAACACAGGGTGACTTAGTGCAGGTACTTCGGTTAAAGTATGGACAAAATTTATTAAGAAATGTAGAAGTTGTGCACGAAAGAATATTTCCCTTTATTATTAAATCCGTTAAGGGGCAAAGGGCCATAACTGCATCAAAAATAGTCGAACCACAAAACCCTGACAATATGCGCCAGGTCTCTATGTAATAATGCTTCTGTAAAAGTTTGGGCCAAATCCGTTGAAAAATGTAGGAGAAGATGAGCACAGAAGAAAATTTTCACTATATATTACATATGTGAAAAAATAACAAAGGGCCATAACTGCATCAAAAATAGTTGAACCACAAAGCCCTGACAATATGCGCCAGGCCACTATGTAATAATGCTTCTGTACAAGTTTGGGCCAAATCCGTTGGAAAAAGTTAGGAGGAGTGCGCACAGAAGAATATTTGCGATTTCTGAGAAGAAGATTTTTTTCAGGTTTCTCCTATATTAGTCTATGTTAAATGAAATGACCCCTGGGGTGGGGCCAATTTTGATCCCAGGGTTTGGGGGGCCAAATTTCCCAAGGCATGATTTGAAAAAGTAGAACCCATAGACAATGCTACATACCAAATATCTAAACTCAGGCCTTGTGGTTTCTGAGAAGAAGATTTTTCAAGTTTTTTTTCTATATTAGCCTATGTTAAAATCAGGGACCCCTTTGGTGGGGCCAAATTTGACCCAATGGTCATGATTTGTAAAAACGTGGTAGAGACCCAGTAGACAATGCTACATACCAAATATCTAAACTCCAGGCCTTGTGGTTTCTGAGAAGAAGATTTTTCAAGTTTTTTCTATATTAGCCTATGTTTAATCAAGTGACACCTGGGGCAGGGCCAAATTTGACCCCAGGGCCATGATTTGAACAACTTGGTTGTGATCTCTAGACAATGCTACACCAAATATCTAAACCCCAGGCCTTGTGGTTTCTGAGAAGAAGATTTTTCAAGTTTTTCCTATATTAGCCTATGTTAAATCAAGTGACCCCTGGGGCAGGGCCAAATTTGACCCCGGGGTCATAATTTGAACAATCTTGGTAGAGAGTCATAAGATCATGCTACATACCAAAAATCAAAAGGCTAGGCCTTGTGGTTTCAAAGAAGAAGATTTTTAAAATTTTCATTTTTAAAATCTATTTTTATCTCCTGTGACCTAGATTTTTGACCAATCAAAATAATTTTAACAACTTTGGTAAAGGGCCCCATAATGAACATTCCTGTGAAGTTTTATCAAAATCCAGTGAGTAGTTTAGAAGGAGATGTTGTTTAAAGAAATTGTTGACGACGCACGCACGCACGACGGACGACGGACAAAAGGCGACCACAAAAGCTCACCATGAGCACGTTGTGCTCAGGTGAGCTAAAAAAGAAATGGCCTTGAATTAATCAATTTACAACAGTAAAATAATATTCTTTGAGTAGATCACAGTAACGACGATGCAAATGTTACTTAGGTTGTATGTAAATGCATTATTATTTTCTTTATTAAATTGGGACACCGGTTGAAGTTGAACATAGTATTTTCGTAAGCATTTATTTTGATTAATACAACTAAAATAATAAACAAACATGAATTTACATCATCATACAAGTGTATATACGAGAATTATTATCACTAACACTGTACAATGACATCGGCAATGAGTGGGTGGGGTAATGCATCAGTAAAATATGAAAACTCGAGGCAGAAGTGAGCACTACATACATGGGTGTTGATGGTATATTGTTTACTTGCAATTTGTTTCTGTTAAATAACCACGTTTTTGTTTTGTCTTCCACAATGCCAAGTATATTCTAGATAAGAACTTACAAGTATATTGAATTTTGCAAACACTATTTTAGGGTGTGTGTTAGGGGGATATTGTTTGATTATTCATTAGAAAACACAAATTCCAATACTTATCTATTTGTAGATCTTCATGATTAAATAAGAATATTTTGTTAAAAGATATATTTTCCTATGTAAAAAGAAAGAGAATTTACCAAACTGTCAATCAATGATGAATAAGTTTAGCAAAATTAGCAATGCAGAAAGAGAAAAGTGGTCAGTTGTAAGGCTTTTGTCTCAATAACTTTAATTGATATTTAAACCAAAAGAAAACAAAATGAAATCTTAATCATGACAACTCGTTCATAGAAAATATATATTTGGTGAATAAGTTTGTCCCTAATGTTTTCTGTTTTGTTATTTCAACGTTTTCTTTTTCTTGTTTTGTTTTTTCAGACCTTTAAATTAAATTGAGCTCAAAATACTCCTAATTATGTACGGTGTTAAGTGGGGTCACCTCGACCCCCACATACCTTTTGACGAGGAAAATAAATGGGGTGACCCTGATTTTAAGGACTTGAATATCTTGTAACTTTTAGGCTTGTTAAATAGTTGATTTTTTTTTTTTAAATCAATACAATAAACTTTCATAAGTAATAATGGAGATCCCTCACATTAAATTCAGGCTTGGGTCTGTTTGACATAAGTATGTCGTGTTTAGCCTCTAATTTTACAAGGTAAAAATAAAACAAAAAAATAATGGGGAAAAATCTGTTTCATTTTTATTTATTTTCCTACGTCACTTTTTGGGGCTTTTATCTTTATTTTTATTCCCTCCTCCTTACTTAATTTTTTGAAAAAAATCACGTAATTAAAAAACTCTGGCCTTACCTAATAGATTGCTTTGCTTATTAAAACTATCAAGCTTTTTTTTTCTTTTTTTTACTGGGAGACAAATTAATGAATGTTCATCCAATGATAACAGATGGGGGATAATTGTAGCTATTGTAAGAGGTGTTAAAACAACAATTTATCAAACAGGCCTATTTCGGCTGATTTAGCAGTCTTGCCCAATTCTCAGGAACATGATCCTGAAGTTGCTAAGCATCTCCTACCAGCTAACCATTGAGAATTCACCCCTCATCTTATTACCCCACTCCCACCCCTGTGTATTGAGATGTCTGCTGGCACATTAGTATCCCCTGATGTTTCCGAAAACTGGTGACACCTACCCGACCCGCGAGGCAGTAAGACTGTCAGGTTGCCTAGCGACCGTTGTTCAAAGGGCTTTATCACAGCAGGGAAATGATATTACTGACCGTAATTACAGGTTGACGAAGAATGCACAGAGGCATCCGGGTAGAACCACTGACCTACCTCAAGCCAGCTGGAAGGCTTCCTCACATGAAAATCCGAATAACCCTGCCGGGATTCAAACCAACGCAGTGAGGGGCTGAGTGAGTGTTAAAGTCAGCCCTCTTGGCCACAGAGGCCCTGTTGTTTATAGTAAATTTTAAGAACAACAAGAGCTGTTAGAGGACAGCACGCTCGACTATTCAAAATGCTTGTTGGTAAATCAAATGAAATCTATTTCAATTCTTTCCCTTCACATTCCCTGTACATAATAATAGTCAAAAATGATATACCTTGATAGTCTGATACCGCTTAATATATTTATGATGTCTAAAATCAATCCCATGCCTAGTAAATGAGACATAAGCACAATAACACTGTGCATGCAAAACTTCAACCAAAAATCCAAGTTAGAAAAGGGCCATAATTTGCATCAGTCCAAAAGTTATCCTCCTGTTTTCTGATGCCCTTGAAGACACTCCTTAACTTTCTAGTCAATTCCACAAGCAATTTCTGAGATATAAGCTGGATAGTAGCTTGAATGCAAAAATTTAACCAAAATTCTAAGTTAAAAGGGGGTCATAATTTTTAATTTATTCCATCAAGTGTTATCTTCCTTTATAGTATGATACCCCTAAACATATTAAAGATGTTTAAAATCAATCCCATGCCTGGATACTGAGATATTAGCATGAAAGTACCTTGCATGCAAAACTTTAACCAAAATTTTTAAGTTAAAAAGGGGCAATAATTTGTAACATATTCTATCAAGAGTTATCTACCATGAAAGTATGATACCCCTAAACATATTAAAGATGTTTCAAATCAATCCCATTCCTGGATACTGAGATATTAGCATGAAAGTACCTTGCATGCAAAACTTTAACCAAAAATTCTAAGTTAAAAAGGGGCATAATTTGTAACATATTCTATCAAGAGTTATCTACCATGAAAGTATGATACCCCTAAACATATTAAAGATGTTTCAAATCAATCACATGCTTGATACTGAGATATAAGCATGAGAGACTGAGTATCTTGCATATAAAACTTTAACCAAAATTTCTAAGTTAAAAAGGGGCCATAATTTGTAATATATTCCATCAAGAGTTATCCACCTTGGTTGTATGATGCCCCTCAACATATTCATAAACTTTCAAGTCAATACCATGAATGGTTATTGAGATACAAACTAGATAGTAGCTTGCACGCTAAACTTTAACCAAATTTTCTATTGCATGCAAAACTTTAAAAGGGGCCATAATTCATATTAAATTCAGTCAAGAGTTATCTACCTTGGTTGTCTGATGCCCCTGAACATATTTATAAACTTTCAAGTCAATACCATAAATGGTTATTGAGATATAAGGTTGATAGTAACTTGCACGCAAAACTTTAACCAAAAGCTGCAACGCCAACGCCGATGCCAGGGTGACTACAATAGCTCTCATATTCTTCAAATAGTCGAGCTAAAAATGCATGAGAGAAATCTGATGTGACCGTTGTTGTCTCTTGTTCCAAGGTGACCGCTGGTACAGGTTTTACTGTATTATCTTAAGCATTTTTTAAGTTATCAGGGATCCAGATTTCTGGATAGATGGACAGATGGAGGACAAACCTATAGTCCCCTCTGGTGTAAACATTGGTAGGCAGACCAATGACTGCATAGCCATAAAAAAATTAACTTAGTATCAAAAAGAATAATTGAATTTCCTATATATATATATATATATACAGTCGAACCCCGGTTACTCCACCACCTCTCATTCAAATACCCGGCGTCATTCGAAATACTTCGTTGGTCCCGATCACTCTCCTTCTTATTTCTATATAAAAAATATCTGGGTTATTCGAATTTGTACCTGGCCTCATCCGAAAAGATTTTTTGGCCCGTGCCAATCAGTTCGTATGATTTTTGCACCCCTTATCCGAAGTCACTGACGAGCATTAATTACCGGCGACATTTTGAAAACAAACAATGGAAAGGTGCGAATGTCAATTAATTACCGAAATGAGTGGGAGACGGCCGCTTACAGTTTGCAAAAGTTGTTAATTGATTAGATGTTTGTCCAGCAGATCAATCATAAAGGTAATGATTAATGATTTAGATACCTGTGCAGTATTTCGGATACACTGGTAAAAGAAGATTTACACAAGTGTAACAAGCAGACCATGATTACATCGTTTTTTAAATGAACATTTCGAGATGACGTTGATATCACGTTTTATACATGTAGTTCTAACCTGATGAATGTTTATGTATGTATTGATGTATGCATTGGTTATGTAACATTTATGCAGAAAAAGATTAATTTTGTCAATAAATATCATTTATCTTTTGCTGTTTTCAAGACGACGTTGATAGTGGATACATGTAGTCGCTTGTGATTTAGTCAGACCTGAAAAAATGTACATGTATGTATCTTGGTTATTGACGTATGCATTGATTGTCTTTTTATCAATATCTTTTATGCATAAAAAGATGGAAGTTGTAAAATAAAAGTTAATTAATCTATATTAGTTTTCATTTACATCGTAATAACATATTTTAATAACGTTCATTGCATGAAAAAGTGGGTGGGATGGGTTTTTGTTCCAACGGTCGACGTGGTTTGGGTTATTCGAAAAACCATGTCTTGCTCGAAATAAAACGCCGATCCCCGGGATTTCGAATAATCGGGGTTCGACTGTATATATATATATATATATTTATTTTTTTTTTATTTTTTTTTTAAATAATAATTGGGTAACCATAAAAATAACTGAATACTTTTAACAACTGTTACCCTGTCAATTTCAGTTAAATGGGATAACCAGCATCTTTAGTAAAATAATGATACTACAGTGTTTAAGAAACATTCATGACAGAATTTTTTTTATTATTTTTTTAAGTTTCAAATAAGTTACAAATAGTCAATAAAATTTTTATAACTTTAGAGAGCCTAATCCTATTTCAGAATCTGCAGCATTCAATACTGCTGTGACGTTACCAATATCTTGAGTACTGTTGATTTTAATTGAGTTTTGCTACCCATTTATTTAAAAATAATTGGGATATTTAGCTTTTTTGAATTGAGTAATTACACAAAATCATAGCCTATCTGTTCTTCAGTATAAAAGTCTCACATTTCACTTTCATTATAACTTGTTTATCATAGTTCATAGAATGGTTCAATATCGTAAATGTTCATGTATAGTGCACATTTCTAGGACTTCTATTTCTAATTTCAGAGAAAGGGTGCCCAAAATACACAAGAATTCAGTTCTTTCAAAGTTTTCCCAAACTTAACCTAACCCACAAAGAAGTTGTATCGGCGAAGTCTATGGGCATATTTCACAGTTTAACCCTGTACCACATATATACGCCATTTTACGCCCTCAATAGGTACCACATAAAGTCTAACCTGCGGAAAGCCACAGTTAAACCTTACCAAATTTAATTACAAAATCCTCATTTCCAGACCACTGAGGAGCAGCGAACAGCATAAAACCTGATCAGCCTGCGAGTTACTCGCAGGCTGATCTGGTTTTATGCTGTTCGCATAGGTCTTTTCATGGTGTCCTCTATGAGGGAAAGGGTTAAATGAGTATTAAAGCTTTACCGTAATAACTTGCCTGAGATTTGTTGTTTGATTGTGTTATCTATCATGTTATTGTGAAATAAATGCTTATGAAACCTTTGTTCTTGTATTCATATTTTTGTTTATATCATGTTATTCACCCAGGACTTGTACAGTACTGTACTGTACATCATAATCAATTGATGATACATATAGCTGAATGAGACGTTTGCATTGTCATTACTAAGACCAACCATGATTGCTGTTCTGATTATATGATCAGTTTTTTTTACATTCAAAGATATTCTACCTTTAGTTTCATTCTGGCAGAACTGTTTGGTTTATGGTAACTGTGCACTTCAAATACCAACTGGAAAGCAACTTGTGACTAACAAACAACAAGGTGTCAACATTTGGAGACAATTACGCAAACTATTGGCCACAAGAGCCATGTTGACATGGCCATCCCCTGCCGAACGATTGCTCTTTAGAAGATTTGTTGGAGAGTAGTATATTGCATTTTTAAAAGAAAATTTTTGGTAATGAAGACTGAGGTTTAAAGTGATTATAGATATAAAAACCATGTGAAGACCTACTAATTCCTCTATTTTGAGGTCTACAGGTAAAATGTCAAGGTCACTGTGATAAAAATTAAGTCTGAAAAATAACAAAGGGCAATAACTATAAAATTATGAAAGATAGAGTTATCATTCTTGTGCACTGCAGTCCTCCTCGATAAGATCTATCCACCTATGAAGTATCAAACTGATACCTCAAATTCTTTTCGAGATATGCTCCGGACAAAAATTAAGTCTGAAAAACCACTGCACTCCTCCCCAACCAACTATGAAGTATCAAGTTGATACCTCAAATTCTTTTCGAGTTATGCTCTGGATAAAAATTAAGTCTGAAAAATAACAAAGGCAATAACTCAAAAATTATGAGAGAGTTATTATTCTTGTGCACTGCAGTTCTCCTCAATGAGATCTATTCACCTATGAAGTATCAAGTTGATACCTCAAATACTTTTCAAGTTATGCTCTGGACAAAAATTAAGTCTGAAAAATAACATAGGGCAATAACTCAAAAATTGTGAAAGGTAGAGTTATCATTCTTGTGCACTGCACTCCTCCTTAATGAGATCTGTCCACTTATGAAGTATCAAGTTGATACCTCAAATACTTTTCGAGTTATGCTCCGGACAAAAATGTGGGACGGAAGGACAGACGGAGACTATTACCATATCCCCCGCCACATTTCGGTGGGGGATAATAATAAACATCAACGTAACAATGCAAACTGAATAGGTGTTCCGCGAATTTAAGACCTTGCGATATAAAGTTTGTATACTTGGAAAATGTGAGAGATTATGCAGAAAATGTTCATTTTATGGTAACTGATTACAGTTTCCATGATTTTTTTATTCTAATTCATGCCACCTCAAATAAATAAAAACAACATTTCGGGAAGGGATTTTAAGATCATATACCATTTGCATTTATTATCAAATCACATTCCTGTCTAAGACCTAAGAGATTATACATTTGTACTAATATTTTGTTTTGTTTGCTTTACTGGTGGTAAGCTGGGGCATGAAATTTAGGTTTGCATGTTGTTCACACTGTACACATTATTCTGACACTGACCTTTATGCATGTTTATATTAAAATACAATTTCTCTGAATATATAATAGGTTGTCTTACCACCTTACCAGACTTCAACCACTTTTTGTTAATTTTTAATACAATTCCAAATGTACGGACACAACATGGATTATGATGAAAATCAGTAAAATGACTCAATATATAAAGATGTGGAATTAGCATTACTACCTGTCAGGTGGCAAGTCACATGGACTTACAACTAGCCAGCAGCCCCTGACGAAAATATACAATATCTTTGTAAGACAATGTTACCTGTTAACAAAAGGTCCCGGAGAATAGTAAGTTCTCTCACTGGAAGTGCTGCAATCAACAACAATAGGGAAACAAACTTAAAGCAGTTTGGCCACAGAAATTAATGAGATGGTCCTAATTAACATCAGTGCCCCTGTCCCGGTATATTCAATTATCTGCCCATAGCCTAGGGAGGTTAGTGCAAATGTGCCAATCAGCAATAAAGCTGAACACAGTTAATGGGGCCATATTGTGTTGATTAGAACAAAGTAGACAATTTTTTTCAATAATTTTTTTTTAAATACGCAAAGTTAGCACATAGCAAAATATTCTTTGCAGAGCACTGCATGAAATTAAACCTGCGCGAAAATTACTAATACTACGGTTCACAAAAATTCAGTTTTGTTAGTTTTGTTTTCCCAATCTTTACCCCCACCCACTAGAGAAGCCATATCAACATATTTCATACTTTAAATTGACAATAAAGCTAAATCGTAAACACTTGCCTGTGAATTGCTGTCTGTTTGTAATTACTATTAAATTTTTCTCCCACATATTTTCTTGAGTGACTCACACACAGATGTCTTGGCTAATTATCACATATGTCAAGGCTTACTTTATGGAAGTCAGAAAATAAAACAACTGCTAAAGTTCCACATTTTGCAATTTGTTTAATTTGGAAATGAACAATAACAACTTAACTTCTCTCTTATATTCTATAAATGTTGTTTAGTTCATCAATTTTATTCTGTTACAATATTTAAAGAAAAAAAAAGACATGTCTTAGTCCTTTCACACAATATACTGTGTGTCTTGGAGAGACAAATTGTATGATGACTGAAATACTGTCGTTGGAACGTTGAGTGCAACAAACAAACAAATTGTGTGACACCACAAACATTTAAAACAATCCTGGATAGTCTGAGGGAATATTAATATTATCAACCAAGGATGGTATACTAGTACCTTTGGGTGCATCGTTTACCTTTTACAAATGACAATCTTTGAAAAAAATAATAAAATCAATGTTGCTATGGCAACATGTTTAATACCTTGACAGAAAAAATATAAAATTGTGGGAATTAATCACAAATGACGTTTACATCAATCTGTATGGTTTGTTTAAATTCAGACTTTGTTTTGGTAATATATACAAGCGTCATCACTCAGAAGCCTTGTAACGGATCTGTTTCACCCAGATGCTCTCAAACCATCATGTCTCTAAAATGCTTGAATTAATCCCGTTCAATAAAGGAGGATGAAGGCCGAAACGACAACAGAGATCATTATTCATGATTTATTTCCTAGTTTGTATTTCTCTTGTTTTTGGACAAGGATCAATAACATTTTATTGTATAGTTGTAATATGCCATGAACCGTCTGACCGGCTGGGAACCAGATCCCTGTGTATCTATACAAGTCCTGACCTTGATACTGGTAAAACCAGAACGGATACTTTCTATAGATGTTTTACTATCACTAATGTTCCTCCAATAACAAAGAGTACCAGGATGCAGATATGAATGAAAATATCCTTAGACAGCCATTAGAGCAAATCAATATAAGTCTGCTCTGATCATATGTCCAAATTAGATCTTGCATCGTTAGATTGGGGTGAAGCCTGATTATAAATTAGCACTAATATCCTTCTATGAAAAGCTCTGAAAGGCCCCAAAATATCACTGTATACACCCAAGAAAGAAGCAATCAAACAAATAAGGCTGACAATAGACAACATACATCAATTTCACTTAATTTTCATTACAATACCAGCATCTGATAGCCATTATTAATATCAGAGACATTGATTTTTGGCCAGTTTCAAATAGCTGAGTAATCAATGTATGCTTGCTAAATATTTGAAACAAGAGGGCCATGATGGCCCTAAATCACTCACCTGAGATAAATAGGTTGACCCAAGGAACATCTGTACCAATTTATTTTAAAATCTGGCCAGTAGTTTTGAAGCAGATGATTTTTAAAGTTTTCTTCTTTTTTTTTCTTTTTGTTGCCATGGCAACCAGAGTTCTATATGGATCAAGTTTATTTTAGGAACTTTTGTGAAGGTTGACCCAAGGATCATTCCTGCCAAGTTAAAATTTTCCCTATATACATATAAGGCAAATAAGCCGCGCCCCTGGCGGCCATGTTTTTTACGGATCGGAAAATTTTTAGCAACTTTGGTAGAGGTTGACCCAAGGAACATCTGTACCAATTTATTTTAAAATCTGGCCAGTAGTTTTGAAGAAGATGATTTTAAAGTTTTCGTATTTTTTTCTTCTTTTTGTTGCCATGGCAACCAGAGTTCTACATGGATCAACTTTATTTTAGCAACTTTTGTAGAGCCTCACCCAAGGAACATTCCTGCCAAATTTCATTAAATTCTGTCCAGCGATTTCAGAGGAGATGTCATTTAAAGCAAATTATTGACGCCGGACGCAGGGCGATCACAAAAGCTCACCTTGAGCACTTAGTGCTCAGGTGAGCTAAAAAGAAAAAAATCTGAGAATTTTGAAGAAAAAAATAGAGATAAAAACTGCAATCAGATTTCAAACAGAAATCCTTCCCAAGCAACAGCGAGACTATCCAAAGAGTTAATGGGCTCCAAACACCTTGTTTGTTTATGCTCTGTCATAAAATAAGTCAACAAAGTAACAAGCAATCCGTCTGCTGCAAGCGGTACAAGAGACTCTCATACTGACTGCTACAGGAATGCATCATTTGAATAATTTTCGTTTTACATTCATGACAAATTTAGAGCATTCTAAAAAAAAATCTGCGTCTGCAGCGATGACCAATCATTGTGAGTGCAATCTGCATCCATAAACCATGGATGTGCCTTGCATAATCCATAAAGAGGCTGCTATAAATGTATACAGAGGACAAGGGTCCATCAAAGTGATGGAAACTATCGACCACCATCAGATTTGATTTTCAGTTACAATAACTGTAGTAATTTGATTTTTTGAGACGTCGTTATCATTCTTGTCAGTGACAATGTGTAGATTTTGCACCGTCTCGAATTAGGAAAGTGCTTCTAATAAATTCTCTGCTCTCCCGTAATTGTGGTGAATTGATGTGATGCCACTTGGGTAATATGATAAAACAGTCTTTTACACCTCCAACCCTGAAGAGCTCCCAGGGGAGGTCAATGTATAATTAAGTAAATTAGCCATTGACATGAGGCCCTTTTTGGACATCATGCTGTATTCATGCTCCATTACCATATCGGCCATATTTGGTAATAAACAAATCCTATCTGATGAAAATAAGCTGGAATTAACAGTTTCTTATGTATAACTTCAAATGATAGATGAAAAAACCAACAGTGACAACTTTGCAGCTGCCTGCATAGTTCACCGGTATATCAACATGAGATGTTAACTTTGTAAGACATTGGATATACAATATTCCCAGATCTCATTTTTGTGTTTGTTCTCTCTCACATGCAGCCTAACTGTAAAGATTTGACTGGGTTTCTATTGCTTTGTCATTTTCTGAAGAAAAATCTTTTATAAGATTGATTCAAGACTTAAAACAGATATGGTTTCCATGTTGCTTTCAATTTTTTTTTATATTATTTCATTTTCCACCAACTTTTTACCACTCTGAGAACATTAATTGTTATCATAAGCTAGGGCAGATTTGACACAGAAACATACAAAGTGCACCTTAAGTTTCAGGCTCACTTGTTTGAAAAACAAGGGTGTTCCTTGGAATACATGTGGTCACCTGCTGAACCATGAAAGAATAAATGTGACATTGCACTGCAAGCAGCATTGACAGACACCTTATTATTTTATTATTATATTAAATATTACCATTTTTTTACCCGTTCAGATTAGCTTGCTTGAATGAACTACAGATGAGGTCAAGGAGCTATCTAATCTGGGTCTGCTTTGTTTGCCATTGTGCCAAAACAAGTCTGATAAAGTGGTTAATATAGTCTAATGGAAATGCCAGAACCTAGTGGTAACATGGTTGATCAATCAAAATCTACTGTTACTATTTGAAGATAAGATTTCAAGACGCTGGTTGATCATTTTTTTACTTTTTCTAAAAGAAAATAAAAAGGCCTGGAACCAGTCTAAAATGTTTGAAATTACTACAGAACCAGTCTTGATGTGAATTTGGAGCCCACGGAGGAAAAGCCAGTTTATTCAACACACTGTCTGTGATTTGTTCTCCCTGAAAGTACAGCATCTCTTTTATCAATATTTATTTCCTCTATTAGAATGAATGAAATGAAATGAAACTCCAGATTCATTCCCCCTGATACCCCATTCTACACTGGTACTTTTGAAGCTATAAAATGGCACCATCATTTTGTAACTTATTTATCACTCCATATAAAGTGAACACATTCCCAGTTTATATCTAAATAAACAGGATCATTTTTTGGCTGGCTGATTCAGTCTTTCTTTTGAATCAGAGAGTCATTTGCCATTTTGATTAGAGACTTGACAACCCATCCTATTCTACAATCCCATTGGACAAGTAATTTTTGCGTAATCCAAAACTGATCTCAATTCCAATCACTTCGAAAACGTAAAATAACTACAAACCCACAGGATTCATGTTTTTTTAACGTGATCTGTGAATCCTGAAGCATCTTGCGACATTAAACTCACATAAACTACCGGATTTACACCAAAAAAAACTTCTCTTTACAACTCTGAGGCACAGGTTGGGTTTTATAATGTGGAATGTTTATACCATTAATTAGCGTCTTACAACCATAAATATGCCAAACCAAGCTTCATACACTCTTAGCAAAATTAATAAGTGTTTTTTCCCTGACATGAAATCTTCCATAACAGTGAAGTCAGACATGAAACCCAAGAAGCAAGAGATATTAAGGTATAGATTAAATACTAAGGGACATTACAGAACCATGACAGAGTCATAATGAATGTTGTTTCCTCTCTAACAACATAGAACCAGCTATTCATGTTACTGTGACATTCATCTCTCTAATGAGCAACTCCTAACTTACAATTCTATCAATTTGATTGCAACAGGCATACCCCCCTCCTCCAGGCAATAAAATAACCATCAAGTGATTTGCTTTGTCTTTGAACAATATTCTGTTTAATTGGAAACAAAACATTGTACAAAACACTGACCTGGTTGTGCAGTAATGCTCCAGATAGCAGGACTTCATGTAGTTGCTTATGCAAAAAGAATACCAAATCCTAAGGGGACCTAGCTGCTAGATTAAACTCTCAATTCATTGAAATTATATTTTTGACTTGCACTACATTGATTTAATTGCTTGTTATTTAATGATCCTTTTGTAACCATTTAACTCATGTAGACATGTTTTGATGCTTTGGTAAACATAGCAGATCCTGAACAAAGAGCAACTACCATATACACCGACAGATTAGGCACACTTTTTTTCCCAGATAATTCAGGTTTATAGAGGGGGTGCGCCTTATATGATGATAATTATACAGCTTTTCAGGTTTCTATTTTCAATCACCGAGAAGTGAAATTTACCAGTATACGATCTCAGAAAATGGATATACTGAAAGCCAATGAATACGATAATTTGCCACAAAGTCTATACGAAACCATGATAAATAATACCAGGTTATATTGCTTTTGTTCTTATTAGTTATCCTACTGGTATATATTTCATGATAAAATGATCGTGAGAAGCTGAAAGATCTTGATAGAAGCCATTTTCAATATAAACAAATAAGTTTATTTTACGGGACCTCATAATA
>CM037777.1:43043566-43093566 GCA_021229015.1 Solen grandis
AAAAAGAGGAGACCCAGATCAGACAGCCCCCCATAGGAGCTGTCTGATCTGGGTCTGCTCTGTTTGCTAATGTGTTAAAATGAGTCTATATGAAGTAAAGGGTTAAAAAATCAAACTTAAAACAATCAATGAAAAATATTATTTGAAAGATATAATTTCTCAATGTTTTTGCAGAACTTTGGTGTAGATAAGACAGTAAAATGGCAGCTAGCAGAGAAAAAAGATGCAATGCTGGGGCTCGTATGTCCTCTCTTTTAGAACAAGAGGATGAAGATGAGTTTTATAAGACAACTTATGGTGGATTTAATGAGGTATTTTTATTATTTATATTGTGTCTGTAGTTTTATAGTTGTTTTTTTTTCCTATTTGTGATTAAGTCTGTATCATACTGTATAACTACTTGTCCATAAATAAAGAAGATAAAATAACATTCTGTTTTTTTGAAGATCTGAAATCTTATCCTAAAGTGTAAAAAATGAGTTTTAATTCTAAAATACTATTCAGTTCATGTAATTTGGTAAACCTTGAAATTCAGTTCCTTAAAATATTTACTTTAAGATAAAAGTGAGCAGATCTCTTGCCAAGATGTCTTTTTGTTTAAAGAGTTTAAAGTTTTTTTGAAAGTATGCTCATCTTGTATGTTTTTGTTTCAACTACCGGTATTCTTTCTGGTTCAGATTTAGCTTTCTTTTTGATGTGATTTAGATATAAGGACTTTTGTGTGTAGGAAGAAGATGACAGAGAGTATGAGTCTGAAGTCTCTGAAAGTGACTATGAGGATTCTGACATCAGCATAGATGAAGATGATGAGGTCAGAAGTGACCTTGAAGATGATGAACCAAAGCGCAAGAAGAGAACTGTCAACACCAAAGCATACAAGGTTCGAATATGTTATATATGTAAAGACATTATACATTATAATGTCTACATGTATTGTTTAAATGGCAGAGAAATTAATTGAACAAAACAATTTTGTTTTTAACAATTCTAAATGTAACTGAAAATTTCAAGACATCTCAAGTGGTAAGACCTGTAATGAACTTTTACATTAGACCTCAACACACACAGTTTAGAGGGGTGTACAGAAATCACCCTGAATGGCTGCCCTTTTGTCTGTCCAGTGTCTATTGAGACATACAGTGTCTTAGACAGACAACTCAACAAAGCAATTGATAGATTGCAAAAAATTATTCATGCAAACAGTACACCATATGAGGATGTAGAAGAAGCAAGATTATTTACAGTTGATGTTTATTAGGTTTCCAGGGGCAATGATGGCATCAACTTTATCTTAGAGGTATTGAACATATAAGTGCAACTCCTCCTAGATGATGGACTTACAGGACAGTTTGAGATGTGCATGAGATATTTCTATCAGGCATTTCCAAAGGGAGATAATTAGGTTTCTTTTCCTGTGCAGAGTGAGATGTGTATTCATCCCATTCAATGATAGCTTTAGTTTCAAAAAAGACAATTGAGTGAAAGCAGCTATAGACTGTTAAAACTGTTCAAGATTTTGAGCATTGAAACATGTAACTTGTTCTAGTACAGATGTTACATTATACATTGTAATTGGTACTGGTATAGCTCACTTGCTTGGCGCTTAGAATATAAGGGTAGTTCCAGCACTGGCTGGCCCCTAACCATTGTCAGGATAAATTGACAAGATATCATTCCACATGTCTAGTGGGATGTTAAACCCAGCAAACAAACAAACACTATACATTGTATTCAGTATATATATTTTCTCTTCATACAGTAAGAGATAATTGTGGATCTGTCCTATCATATATAAAAGTAATAAGTGCAACCATATATTCAGGGTTTGATAGAAGCTCCAGTTTGAAAACGGTAACAAATTATATAACTGTGGCTTTTATCATTTCCGACATGCATTTCTTCATCTCTAGGAACCAGCCCCTAAGAAAACCAAACCAGATGAAGTTAAGCCTAAAGTAGAGAAGAAGAAGAAGTCGAAGCCTCCCCCATCTATACAGATCTACCAGTCTAGTCCTGGTAACAGTTTTGTTCAACCTCACTGATGTGCACTGGCATCTTGGAAACCTCAAATTCTTTTTGACATTAACCGTACAGTATTGTGGAGTTTTGGCATTAAGAATTAAGTAAGAAACAATAAGAGAGAGTAACCCAGATAGAGAGCCAATAGGTTAGCAGATATGTGTTCATCAGCATTCTTCGTTTGGACTTTTAACTTTGTCATGCAGGATTTAACCCTTTCCCTTATATAGACTCATTTTGACGCACTCAGTAGGTACCACATAAAGCCTGATCTGCAGAAAACCACAGTTAAACCTTACCAAATTTAATTATAAAGTCCTCATTTCCAGACCACTGAGGAGCAGCGAACAACATAAAACCTGATCAGCCTGCGAGTTACTCGCAGGCTGATCTGGTTTTATGCTGTTCGCATAGGTCTTTTCATGGTGTCCTCTATGAGGGAAAGGGTTAAAAGGCTTTGTATGATTGTTCAACATGAGAAGTTATGCAGGCACATGACCCAGGACCATAGCTCAAAGGTTAAATTTACACTTTAAGATAGAAGGTCAAAATTCAGGTATATTATTTAGATACAGAAAACCTGAAGGATTTCCATGTATATTTTGTTATCACCCTGTGTCCTACTTCCTTAATTTGCTTTAAACAACATCTCCTCTGAAACCACTGGACAGAATTAAGACTGATCCTTGGGTGAACCTTCACAAAAGTTGCTAAAATAAACTTGATCCATGTAGAACTCTGGTTGCCATGGCAACGGAAAGAAAAAAATATGAAAACTTTAAAAATCATCTCCTTCAAAACTACTGGCCAGATTTCAAAATTTTTTATTGCAGATACTCCTTGAATAACCCTATACTCATATTTGGTTTGTTTAGAAATTCATTTAGAGCTATCAAAATTATCTATATAACCAGTTTAAAACCAGATCAGTATGCAAATAACTACATTTTTTTTTTTTTTTTGCTTTTAGTCAAAATTTCAAAGTTCCGCAGCCATTATTGCCTTTAAGAGTTCAGCATTATGTTTGTCTCAGAATTTTGAATGCAATAAAACAAAGGTACCTGGTATAAAATCAATGACTTTAAATATAATAAGAAGGTAGGTAACTTCTTCCACTGAAAATGTACATCATACCGTTCAATTGCCATAACTCCTTTGAAAATTGGTGGATTTCATAAAATTGGTCTTATTTTGCGTGGAAGGGATAAATAAAGACAATCAGGTACAAAAAACACCCCCTTGCATGAGGAATCGCGCTACAACAGTAGGCGAAGTCTAAAACGTTTGGTCAGAAGAGATCTGACCAATGGAATCTTGCCAATCTCTCCCATGTTAAACTAAAGAAAAACTAAAGCTACAATATCAGTATTGAATTGTATGGACACATAATAATAAAAGAAACAAATAAACCAAAAATGAATACTTGTTATTTCATTTTTCATCTTATGCAGCCTTTTTTCTTTTTTTTTTAAAGTTCATCCAACTCGACCTTGACCGATGATCAGCTACATTTAAACTAAGGATTCTCTGCTGTTTCTATTGAGCATCTCAGTGACATTACTGATGTAGTTTTGTTTTTGATTTAGTCACAAAATCTTTTCAAAACAATGGATTTCAAGTCAGCACAAGTGTTTATTGTAGGGTATATTTGTTTCTTTCATCTGTATATGTCCTAACAATTCAACACTGATAATGTGGTCTTATTAGCTCACATGAGCATAGCTCAGGGTGAGCTTTTGGGATACTTGATTGTCCGTCGTCCGTCAACAATTTTGATGTTTACACACTAGAGGCCACAATTTTGATCCAATCTTCCTCAAACTTGGTCAGAATGTTTGTCTTGATGATATCTTGAACCCTTTCGAAAATGGGTCAGGTTGGATCAAAAAGTAGGTCAGTAGGTCAAATCTTAGAAAAATCTTGTTTACACACTAGAGGCCACAATTTTGATCCAATCTTCCTCAAACTTGGTCAGAATGTTTGTCTTGATGATATCTTGAACCCTTTCGAAAAATGGGTCAGAGTAATTTGGTTACCGAAAAGTATGGTCAAATAGGTTCGAAATTCATTGAGAAAAATCTTGGTTTATCTTTACACACTAAAGGCCACAGTTTTGATGCAATCTTCCTCAAACTTGGTCAGATTGTTTGTCATGATGATATCTCGAACCAGTTTGAAAATGGGTGGGGCTGGATAGAAATGTAGGTCAGTAGGTCAAATCTTAGAAAAATCTTGTTATACTCTAAGGGCAACATTTTTGGTTTAATCATCCTCAAACTTTGGCAGAATGTTTGTCATGATGATATCTTTTGTGGATGGGGTCAGAAAATTCCTGAACATTGTTTCACCTCATCATCTTAATTCTAAAGCAATCTGTTTTGTACAGGCAATGAATGATACTTTTCTCAGGTGAGCGATCTAGGGCCATCTTGGCCCTCTTGTTTTTCTATAGTTTTACACGGGAGAAATTGGCAAGATTCTGTCGACTAGATCTCTTCTGACCAAACATTTTTTTGAATTCACAATTACTTTTTAGGGTGATTCCTTAGGCAAGGGGGTGTTTTTTTTTGTCTGTGTATGTCTTAATTCATCCCTTCCACACAAAATAAGACAAATTTTATAAAAATCTATCAAAGGAGTTAGCATTTGAAACAACATGACATAATGTACGATTTCATTGGAAAAAGTGACCTACTTTCATATTATATATAAGATTGTTGATTTTTTTTTTAATGTGGCAGTTTTTCAGTCAAATCAACTACTGGATACCTTTGCAATAAATATGACAATCCAGCCAAGAGAAAGTCCATTTTGCCATTAATAACTCAAAATGAAAAAAAAAAAAATGTGCGAGAAACTCCGAAGCTTATTAGGTTTTATACTGTTAGTTTCTATTTACTAGAGGTTAGGGATAACACAGTGTAACCTACTGAATTGAAAATTGCTTTCAAGCTTATTTGACTGTAATAATGCCTTTGATAAGCCAAAGTGTAAAATGATGTTGACTGGTAAAGGGATAAAAAAAGAATAAAATTCAAGAAAGTTTGGTAAAAATTGCTAAAATGTTTCTCTTTATTTGATCCATATGTATGTTAATGTAAATGAAACACATTCTGAGTATTACAAACGTTACGAAGAAAATTATGCTTATTTTAAATTTACATACTTAGATAAGAAAACTCTGCGCAAAACCACATCCAAAAGGTCACAGGAAAGAGCAGCACGTGAACAAGAAAGAGCACAGAAGGCAAAAATGCTGAAAGAAATCGCTGCTCAGAAAAGGGTTGCTGAAGTGAGACGATTGACGCAAGAGGAACTCCTTGAGGAAGCCAAAATCACAGAGGAGCTGAATTTACAATCGCTTGGTATGAGATTTTGTTACATGTCATGATGCCACTTTGTTGTGTAATGAAAATTTGTAGATAAATAATTTAGATTTCTGTAATCTTAAATGTTGATAAATTGAGGTTGAATCATATGCCGTCTAAATATGAAAAGCTGTTTTTCTGTCATCTATAGCTCTAGTGCCCAGAGAAATTAATTTATATACTTCATTAATAATAACTCAATGTTTTCAGATACAAGAGAAAAATAGTTAATGTACTGTCATAAAATGGATCATCTGAACAATTCTGTGCTGGTCAAGTATCTGAAGAAATTCTTTCCAGTGATAAACAATTCTGGTAACCACACTTAAACAGAAATGGGGGCTATACAAAAATCTCACTCATTCCTACACTTAAATTCATGAGGACATATCAGAATGCCGGGGGTATTTATTACCTTTAATGATCATTCTAGATTTGTATGGTTCCAGCTCAGTTGACATATTTTTCAAGTTTACATTTCATGTTATCATGCTCAGTGGCATCTGATATTAATCAACTTTTTCATCTGTTAGAAATGGTATTTATATTAGAAATGTGAAACACTGATTAGCATTTTCCACAAAACATGAACATGATCCCAAACTGCTGGCAGAACGCCATGAATTTTACCGACGTCTCTATAAATTGCCTTCATTCTTTTAATGCATGTAACAAATACAATGTATGATACACCCTTTTTGTAAAAAGTTTTCTATTTCATAGTTTATGTCCTCTTTTAATAGAGTTCCATATATTGAATTAATAAACATTGGAAAGGAATGTGAAAGGATTAGGAAAATAATAGTTTATCTTATTGAATTTGTATTCAAGGAAGTTTATGGGTAATTTTATTTGTTGAAAAGAGAGGTCTACAAAATAATTTCAGTGATGTTTTTGTTTGTATATAAATCATCCCAAATATATTTCATAATAAGTCCCTCACATAATTTTTTTTTTTCACAATACCGCATACTTCGGCAGATTAGGCACACTTTTTTTTCCAGATAATTCAGGTTTATAATGGGGGTGTGTCTTATATGATAATATACAGGTTTTCAGGTTCTTTCCTTCCATCTCTAAGAAGTAAAATTTACATGTATACGATCTCCGAAAATGGATATACTGAAAGCTAATTAAAATGCTGCAAAGTCTATACAAAACCATAATAAACAGTACTAGGTTATTGCTTTTGATCTTATTAGTTATCCTACTGGTAACTTATGATACAATGATAGCAAGAAAGTGAAGCAACATGATGAAAGCTATTTTTAGCTCACCAGAGCACAGTGTGCTCAAGGTGAGTTATTAGGATCACCCTTCGTCTGTCATCTTGTGCATCCATCATCAACTAAGCATGAATGATCCTTTGGTGGCCCTTCACAAAAGTTGCTAAAATAAACTTGATCCATGCAGAACTCTGGTTGCCATTACTTTAAAAACTTCAAAAATCTTCTCCTCTCAAACCAGTGGTCAAAATTTAATTTCCTTTTTCACAAAATGTCACCTTTTAGTGCTCTACCACAATTTGATCCCTTGAAAAATGAGGCCCCTAGGGGTTGCCTAGTTTTCTTATATATTCTATATAGAAAATTTCAAAATTCTTCTTCTATGAATCCTATGGCCAGAATATAAATTCTTTTAGCACAAAAATTTATGGCCATCTCATGGCTGTCTACCATGATTGCTAAAATAATATTGATCCCTTTACAAATGAGGCCCCTAGGGGGTTGCCTAGTTTCCTTATATACTCTTTGTAGAAAATATCAAAATTCTTCTACTATGAAACCAATGATTAGAAATAAATTTCTCTTGGCACAAATGGTCACCTCATGGCTGTTTACCATAATTGCTAAAATAAAGTTGATCCTATAGAAAATGAAGACCCTAGGGGATCAGTCAGTTTCCCAATATACTCTTTATAGAAATATTCAAAATTCTTCTTCAATAAAGCCAATGGCCAGAATTTGACTTCATTCAACACAAATGGTCACCTCATGGCTGTCTACCATAAGTACTAAAATAAAGTTGATCACTTAAAAAATGAGACCACTAGGGGATAGGCTTGTTTTCTTATATACTCTATACAGAAAGTTTTCAAATTCTTTTGTGAAAGTAATGGTTAAAAATAATTTCTTACGGCACAAATGGTCACCTCATGGCTGTCTATCATTATTCCAAAATTAAGTTGATCCCCTGAATAATGATTGACTTACTTTAGAATTCTTTGTACCTGAATCTTGAATCTGGTTGCTGCTGGAGGTAACAGTGTAAGCTTATGTACTTTGGTGAGCGATCTAGGGCCATATGGCCCTCTTGTTGATACAAATAAGTTTAATTAACGTGACCTCATGATATACTGGAAAATTTTAACAGGTGGCAATTGTTACTTGATGTGTGTTTGTTGGGAAAATTATGAAAGGTGAAATTGGTCCCCAGTCTTTTATTAAGAATGCGCTGCCACTGTTGAGTAATGCCTTGTTATGAGAATGTGTCACCTTTAGCCTACCTCTCCTTAATGTAAAAGTCTGTCAGTAATCTTATGACATGTAAATAAAATGCCATGTGACGTATGGATAGCTTACAGTTTGTGAAGGTGTCAAACAGCTTGAAGTTCAAAACAGTACTTCATCTTCTACAATGCGAAAAGTGATATTTTTTTCTCAAATAAGTTACCATGAAAATTAAGATGTACCTTTTATGTTGCTTAATTAAACTAAGATGCACCTTTTATGTTTCTGTGCCTAATCTGCCTGTGTGTACGATAGTCTCAGGAGGTGACCTTTGTTCTTGAAAGCACTGTCCAGATATATTATAAGATGGTTTGATTGGTTCTGGAGACCAGGCGGCTAGGGCATCCACCAACCAAAACCTGGAAATTATTGGCTCCATCTCAATCCTTAGTTGTAACATAAAAAAAAACGTGTTGTAGTGTAAAAACAGTAATGGTATAGCTCCCCTGCATGATGCATGGCATATATTAAAGGAAAGTTCCAGAGCAAGTGATAAGTCCAGTGTCAGTATTAGTGGTGAGCTGATTTATCATAAAGTCAACGAATCAGTGACGAGCTTATAGTTGACGTGACGATGACGGCGAAAATAATTCGTTGACGAATTATTGACCAAAAAAAGGGGGGGGGGGTGTTGTTAATATTTCAAAGTGCGTCTGATTGGGTAATTCCAATAATTTGATAAATTGATACTTGCAAAGTTCCACTTTGAACACCGTTGGCCTCTGATTGTAACCTCTTATACTTTATTTCAGTTCAACGTTTATACATGTATTTGAATATTTGAGAAATATACATAATACATATATATATAATCTATATAGTACAGAATACATTGTTTTCATGTCGTACAGTAAGAGGGTTTTAATAGACATTTACTCCAATCATGGTATATTTGGTATTTAATCATGATTAATCAATTAATCAGTGACTTTTGTTTCTGATTAATCGACGAGTATTTTTTCGACTGATTCCAATCACTAGTCCGTATCATTTGATGTTTTAATACTTAGGCAAGTCATAAATGTGCACATAAAGATTCATGAGGTAAAGGGTTAACAAACAACACTTGATATAGAGTGGTATGGTTTCTGTGTGGCATTTTGTAGAGAACTACCAGAGACTTGAACTGGAGAAGAAAAGTCGGCGTGTGATCAAGTCAGCTCAGCGTGGCCCAATGATTCGTTACCACTCCCTGTCCATGCCATACATCGAGGAACTACCAGAGGATGAGGAAAGGAGGTAAGTTCTTACAACAGATATGTATATATCAGCATGATTCTGATATGTGGAATCAATGATTTTACAGTATACCCTGGCTTCTTTCTTTTCTTTAGCAGTCTTTGAGACACTGTTCATTACCTTTCTGGTATAGCTATGACTATCTTACTACAGTTGAGACTTGTTACGTCCACATACTAAGTCTCGACATTTAGTATATCTCGATATACTTTGAAAGTCCTGACTTTTTTCTCTATTAAATATATATAAAATCCATTATTATCTCAACATCGTGTATCATAACATTTTTTATATGTCAACGTATTTCTTTGGTCCCCATGGGTAAATTCTCACCTGAAACTATGTGTTTATCTCGACACATGCTGACACCCTCACGAATGTGTGAATATTCAGTATTGCCACAGTAAGTTTTCACACTTTCGTAGATTGTGTCCCCAGCCACCACAATTAGTGTCAATTACAACATTAAAATGTTGCAGAACTGAACAGATTAATGCTAGATGCAATCATACACACTTAACTTAATCATAAAAAATGTGAACTTGTGATCTAAAGTCGACCCAATTTGACGGTATTAGCAGCAAGAATACTAAAAGAAACTTTCATCTTCAACTTCATTAAAACTCATTTTAGGCTATTACATATAAGACAATTGTTTATTAGGCTTCTAGGGCCTTGATAGACAAATTGTGTCAAATACATGTGTATTTCATAAATAATTGTATACATGGTTCAAGATACATGTAAATTCATGTCGACTTACTCATTTCTCGACATAAAAATGATGATTTCCTAAATGTTGTGATAACGAGTTTAGACTGTATTAGGACATGAGTTATTGCCCTTGAATTATCCTCCCCCCCCCCTCTGATAAAATAAAAAAATAAAAAAAATGGATAATTAAGTATACATGATGCCAGTAAAACGTAATTCAGACCAGTTAATGTTGCAGGTTTAGTATCTAGATTGAATGTCCAGTATGTACCGGTAAGATTGATCAAAGTGAAGACCATTAATCAAATACTTTTTTTACATTTCTAGTAAAGAGGCGCCAGCAGAAGAGGGTACAGAAAAGTGTGAGAGAACATTTATCACATTCACCGACGAGAGGAACTTCAAAGAATATTTCACGGACAGAAAACACAAACAGCCTGTTAGACAGTTTTGTCCAGTTACACGGCTCCCAGCAAAATACTTTGATCCCATGACACAGACTCCCTATGCAACTCTGCAGGCTTTTAAAATAATACGAGAAGCGTATACTCAACAGCTGCAAGGAGAGGGTGGAAGGAAATCAAAGAATACTCATACAAGCTCAAATGATCCTACAAATATTGAGGTCACTGTGAAATGAATGTTTTGAAATCTACTGTTTCATTATATTATCTGATATCACTAGTGTAAAGATGGGACCAAAACCTAATATTGCAGTTTCATGGACAAACATGATGCTTAAGATGCAAGTTTGTAATTATGACAAATCGAGACTACACTGTTTCTGGGGCGTACCTGGTATTGTGTTACATAGAACTGTGTTTTAGAGATTAAAGACAGGAGGTCCATGGTTTGAGACATGTTATATTGGCATTCATATTGCACTGTGTAGTAATGGATTTAAATTGGAGAATGATAACTGTTTATATCAGTTTCTCCATTAGTGTTATATCTTGCCATTTACAAAGAAAAATCATTCTTTGAATACATACTTTGTCCTTATTGTCAGTATAGCATAGGATGGTGAACAGTAGCAAAGTTCTGTGGCTGTGGCTAGAAGATGCCTGCTAGAAATTAATATGTCACTTGAAGCAGGACCAAGATCAGTGGATATATTCTTGTAGTTGAAACCTTGGCGAGTGGGAGAATTTAACATTTTATAACATCAAGGACAAATAGGCATAAGGTTTTGGATATTGTTAAAGGCATTTGAGCAGGATTTTTCTAACAGACAGATTTTTCTAAAAATTTGCATACAAGTACTTCAGACTTAACTAAAAGATATATGAATTAAAAATAGGGGGTCACCATGCTCGTTTTAGAGATCAAGCTTATGGTAGAGCATCACTATTTGCTAAAATTTGTTGAAAAAAACATGACATTAAAAAATAAGATAGATTTTGTTTCTAAATACTGTAACAGCATATTAAAATGATATTTTTAAAATACTTTTATCACCATTTGTAACTTATAATGTATTCTATAAGTTACAGATAAAAATACTGTCAAATATGCATTGAAAATACAAAACGGGCATAAAATATATTTGTGCCCGTACCAAAATGTATACAAAAACTATCCCAAAACTGTGAATTTTTTCTATATATTTTTCTAAAAAATAAATTTTCAACAGACAGATTTTTCTTATTTTTTCAGAGTCAGTTTTCTGATATAAATGCTTTATGAAAATGTAAAAAAATACATACCTCACCAAATTTGTTTTAAAACTGCTCTTTTATTGAAATTGAGCCAAATTTGCATAAAAACACTAAAACGTGACATTTTACACCTTCAAAATTTGGCAAATATACTTTTGATGATCTTCTTAACACATGAATCTAAAATTAAAATCAGCTGTAACCCGCTGAAACGTCCTTAAGGTGTCAAGCTGCAACTGTCAGGAATCCTACAGTCACTAACAACTTAAATTCCATTATCACTGCCCTGAAGAATGAGTGCACAAAACTGAAGGTTGTCAGGTTGTGCTCTGTCCAGTAATATGTAGAACATAGGTTTATTTTTGGAAGTGTTTTAGTAATGTACTAATGTTTACTGGTAAAGATTATTTTGTCAAATTCAATAAAGTATTGTTTATTTTTGTTGTTTTTTAACACAGTCTTGAGATAAGTAAAGTTTGATAGCCCAAGCCCATTAACTGGGTACTATGCCAGTCACAGTCACCTTAAATTGTTTTACACAAGAGTAAAACATGAGGGAGAGGTAAGCTTCAGGAGAAAGATGACCTCAGTCCTTTGATCCTCACAATACCCAGGCATTTCATTTCATTCCATTAGTCCTCATATTATTGTAATTGTACTGTAACCTGTTAAACAGTAATGGAACTAAATGAAAAAAAAGAAGTTTTTTTTAAAAGAGAAACGTTCATTCAGAGGCACTATGGTTATAAATTAAATAGAAAAATGATTTTCCAGTTAAAGTGTTTGTATGGAAGATACTTTATTGTTCAGCCAGTGATGGAATAAAGAGTTGTAAAATCGCATGTTTATGACACTTACTGAAACCATTTATGAACAAATTGAGCTTTTCAGATATCTAAGGAAATATCTTCCCAAGTCATACTTCCATAGGACTCTTGGAATTACTTCAGCTCTTTGTTTAGTGTCAGTGATGCACCATTTTTTCTTCAGAGAATCTTATTCTGCAAATTGTAAAAGGAATTGTTTAAAAAACAATATACCTGAAAACCTTTAGCATTCTCAACACAGACTTTGCTAAATCCTGTATATGCTGGTCTTCTGAGGCAGATTTTTTCTAGGCTGTCACTGAAATTTTAGATAACAAGCCCAATCCCTTAAATATAATTATACACCCATCGGATGACTAGACATATTATAGATTCACTTGCAGTGGCTGAATGGATGGCATCTGTTGATCTTGTCCAAACTTGGTAACAATAGTAAGGGTCCTTGAATTGATGAAAAATTGCAAAGTCAACAGTGTCTGCACTCTAATTCTAACAAACATGAAGCAATTGTCATAATTATCTCGACCAAGCTCAATAACCAGCCAGAATGTCCCAGATACTTCAGAGTAACAGCCCTTGTATTGATAAAAAATTACAGGACAGGCATATTTGCGATAACCAGTGCTCTTGTTAGCTCAGCTGAGCACAACATGCTCATGGTGAGCTATTGTGACTGCCTTTTTGTTGGTCGTCCGTGCGTGCGTGTCTGGCTTCAACAATTACCTTTAAACAACTTCTCCTAAACCGCTGAATGGATTTTTACCAAATTTCACAGGATTGATTCTTATGATGCTCCCTATCAAAATTGTTCAAATTGTTTTGATTGGTTGAAAAAGATCACAGGAGCTAAAAAAGATTTTAAAAATGCAAACTTTGAAAATCTTCTTCTGTAAAACTGCAGGGCATAGAGCTTAGATGTTTGGTGTGTAGCATTGTCTAGTAGACCTCTACCAAGTTTGTTCAAATAATGACCCTGGGGTCAATATTGGCCCAGCCCCAGGGGTCACTTTATAGGCTGATATAAGAAAATCTAGAAAAATCTTCTTGTCAGAAACCACAAGGCCTGGAGTTTAGATATTTGGTGTGTAACATGGCTTTATAGACATGAATCAAGTTTGTTCAAATTATGGCCCTGGGGTCAAAATTGGCCCTGCTCCAGGGGTCACTTTATTTTACATAGGCACATATGGGAAAATCTAGAAAAATCTTCTTGTCAGAAACCACAAGGCCTGGAGTTTAGATATTTGGTGTGTAACATGGCCTTATAGACATGTATCAAGTTTGTTCACATCATGGCCCTGGGGTCAAAATAGGCCCCGCCCCAGGGGTCACTTGATTTTACATAGGCTTAAATAGGAAAATACAGAAAAATCTTCTTGTCAGAAACTAAAAGGCCTAAGTCTAGTTACATGTATTTGGTATATAATATGGACTAGTGGACATCTTTCAACTTTGTTCACATTATTGCCCTGGGATCAAATTTGCCCAGACCCAGGGGTCACATGATTTTACATATAGGCTTATATCAGAAACAAGAGGGCCAAGATGGCCCTTGATCACTCACCTGAGAAAGATGATTGCTCAAGAATTAAAGATGCTAGAGTGTAAAAGTGAAATCTGACTTTTTTTATGGTGAAAAGGGCATAACTCCTAAATTAACTTGTCAATATCAGTTATAATTGAACCGATGGGGCAAATTATGGCATAACATTGTCTTAAAGTTTAAAAAAGATTGCTAAAAAAATGAAGATGCTAGAGTGTAATCAAAGTGAAATCTGGCATTTTTTTATATCAAAGGACTTAACTCCTATCTCAGCCATATTCAAACTCAATCAAGACATTATGGTCATAAGCACTGCCATAAAGTTTTAAGATGATTGCTCAAAAGATGAAGATGCTAGAGTGTAAACAAAGTGAAATATGGCATTTTTTGAATATTAAAAGGGGCATAACTCTTGACCTAATTGACGGATCTTAGCCATAATCGAACTCAATCGAGACCTTATAGTCATAAGCATTGCCATAAAGTTTGAAGATGATTGCTCAAAAGATGCAGATGCTAGAGTGTTAACAAAGTGAAATCTTGCATTTTTTGAATATTAAAAGGTGCATAACTCTTGACCTAATTGACGGATCTTAGCCATAATCGAACTCAATCGAGACCTTATAGTCATAAGCATTGCCATAAAGTTTGAAGATGATTGCTCAAGAGATGCAGATGCTAGAGTGTAAACAATGTGAAATATGGCATTCTCAGCCATATTCAAACTCAATCGGACATTATGGTCATAAACATTGTCTTAAAGTTTGAAGATGATTGCTCAAGAAATAAAGGTGATAGAGTGTAAACACTAAAAATTGTTGACGCCGCACGACGCACGGCGGACAACGGACGCTCACGGGATCACAATAGCTCACCCTGAGCTTTGCTCAGGTGAGCTAAAAAACTTGAAAAATCTTCTTGCCAGAAACCACAAAGCCTGGATATTTGGTGTGTTACATGGCCTTAAAGACATACCAAGTTTGCTCAAATCATGGCCCTGGGGTCAAAATTGGCCTGCTCCAGGGGTCACTTGATTTTACATAATCTTATATATGAGAGTCTTGTCAGAAACCATAAGATCATGGGTTTAAATATTGAATAACATGGCCTTGTGGGCCTGAACCAAGTTTTCAAATCATGGCTCATGGGTATAAAATGGTCCCGCCCTAGGGGTCATTTGTTTTTATAGCTATGACCATCAAAATTTAGACCGCAGGTACAGTTTTTGTGTGGAATTACAATTATTTTGCTGTACTTCTTAATGGATTTTGTATTCAGTATGACTGTTATATAAAAGGCAATGAAGGTAATATTTGTCAGGTGAGCGGTTCAGGGCCATCATGGCCCTCTTGTTTTCGCAATGTTTTCTGCCAGCCAACCAGTATGAAATTACAAAGTTCAAAGCCTTAAACTTAAGGGGTTTGATCATTGTCTCGGCCCTATTATATTAGACCTTGATATTCTGATGCATTATAAAGTCTTCTCCACTGGTTCTAGTGACTGGACCTGGTTTGAAACCCATAACATTTAAATCTAAAATGTCATGAACTTAGCCACTGATGCATGTCATTTGAAAAAATTCTAAGAAAGGTCTAAAATGTTACTGACATTGCCGTTGTTTCATATTTTACCTCATGAATATTCATGTACAAAGGTATGACTTGATTAAAAGATATTTTCGTTTCCATGAAAACTAGAAACTGAGCTACAATATTGTATCAAGGAACCAGGTGAGACTCTGATTAGACCCTGGTGACCAAATATTTAACATGTTTTGAGATTGTATGCAGACCAAGTTTCATTATGACAACACTGAATTATGATTGGATCAAAAATACGGCCTCACCAGTTTTAAATAGCAATTGTTGATGACAAAGGCCAGTCAAAATAGCTTATCCAAAGCACTTGGGCATTGGTGAGCTAATGGAATTGGTTACATCATACAGGTTTTTTAGCTCATGGTGAGCCGTTGTGATCACCCTGTGTCCTGTCGTCGTACATTGTCAACAATTGCTTTAAACAACATCTCTGAAACTGCAGGACAGAATTTGATTAAACTTGGCAGGGATGATCCTTGGTTGAACCTTCACAAAAGTTGCTGAAATAAACTTGATCCATGTAGTACTCTGGTTGCAACGGCCACCGAAAAAAAGAGGGTCAAGATGGCCCTCAAGAAACTCACCGGAGAAAAACTGCCTGAATACATAATCCATGAGATCATTTATAATACCACAAACTAAACAGTGCCTGTGGTTCAAATTTGAAGTCAAACTTGACTGAGAAGGGGCATAACTACTTGGCCAATATCAGCCATAATCAAACTTGGACAAAAGAATATGGCTATAAACATTGTTCTTAAGTTTGATCATTACTTCAGAAATGAAGATGCAAGAGTGCAAATAAAGTAAGATCTGGCAATTTTCAATATGAAAAGGGGCATAACTCCTGACCTAATTGGTTGATATCAGATATAATCAAACTTAGCCAGAAGATTATGGTAATAAACATTGCCATAGAGTTTGACTTGATTTGACTATCTGAGTTTACCGTCACTTCAACAGTGTTTCAGTCAAATAGCAACGTCCAGCTAATTACAGGTGGATGGAAGACCCCGAATGCACGGAGGCATCCAGGTAGAACCATCGACCTACCGCAAGCCAGCTGGAAGGCTTACTCACATGAAAATCCAAATGACCCTGTTGGGTTTCGAACACATGCGGTGAGGGGCTGAGTGAGTGTTAAAATCAGCGACTTTACCCTCTAGGCCACAGAGGCCCCACATAGAGTTTGAATTTGACTACTTGAGAAATGAAGATGCTAGAGTGCAAAGTGAAATCTGGCATTTTTTAATATCAAAAAGGGCATAACTCTTGTCCTAATAGGCCGATATCAGCCATTATTAAACTTGGCCAAGAGATTATGCTATAAACATTGTCATAAAGTTTGAAGATGATTGCTTAAGAAATGAAGATGCTAGAGTGCAAACAAACTAAAATCTGGCATTATTTTTAGCTCACCTGAGCACTTATGCTCAGGATGAGCTTTTATACCGCCTTTTTGTCCGTTGTCCATTGTCAACAATTGCTTGTGAATACTCTAGAGGCCACAGTTTTGGCCCAACCTTCATGAAAATTGGTCAGAAAGTTTATGTACAGGATATCTCAGATGAGTTCGAAAATGGGTCATTTGGGGTAAAAAAACTACGTCACAATGTCAATTCTTTGAAAATTAAAAAAAAAACTTTTGAACAGTCTAGAGGCCAAAGATTTAGCCAAATCTTCATAATATTTGGTAAGGATGTATGTTACAGAATTGGAAAATAGGTCACCAGGTCAAATCTTAAAAGAAAAAGCTTGTGAATACTCTTGAGGCCACATTTTTGGCCCAATTTTCATGAAATTTTGTCAGGATATTTGTCTACATGAAATCTTGGTTGAGTTTAAACATGGGTCAAAAGTAGGTCACCTGGGTAAATCTTAGTTAAACCTTATTACCAACTTGGTTAGAATGTTTACATCAAATCTCGGCTGAGTTTAAAACTTGATCACATGGGATCTTAAAGTAGGTCACCAGGCAAATTTTACCACTTTAATATTACTTAAAGGAAAATTGGGAACCGGTTTTAAAAATGTGAACTCTAGAATCTACGTTTTTGTCCCAGTCTTCATTAAACTTGATAAGAATGATGACTGCATGAAATCCCAGATGAGTGCAAATTAAGGTAGGATCAAAATCTAGGTCATTTTGTCATATGTTAGATGCCACATTTTTTGTAATCATGCCTAACTCAGCAGTCTTACTCAGGTTAGCAACCCAGGGCCATCTTGGCCCTCTTGTAATATTAAAAGAGGCATAACTCCTGCCCTAATTGGCCGATATCAACCATAATGAACTTGGCCTAGAGATTATGCTAATAAACATTCATGTTTGTCATAAATTTTGAAGATGATTGCTTAAGAAATGAAGATGCTAGAGTGCAAACAAAATTTTTTAATATTAAAAGGCGCATAAATCCGACCTACTGGGCCAATATCAGCCATAATCAGACTTGGCCATGAGAATGTATTAATAAACATTGTCATAAAGTTTGAAGATGATTGCTCAAGAAATAAAGGTGCTAGAGTGCAAACAAACTAATTATGGACGATAGACAATGGACATTCATTGACCCTAATAGCTCATCCTGAGCACATGTGCTCAGGTGAGCTAAAAAAGATGAAAATTTCTTCAAAACTACAGGCCACATTTCAAAATGTTTTAGTACAGATGATCTGTTCCTTGGGTTTTGTATTGTAAAACTGACATGAAACGGGACCTTTAAACAAAGTGCAGATGGGATGTGCACTGCAGCATACAGTCCATTCCTGGGGATTCTGGGCCATAGTGCATTAATCTCTTAGCTCCATATCCTAGACTCACTCAGGATTCCTAAATTTCCATATAAGTGCAGTAAAATTCTTCTTTCAAGATGAATGACAAAACATTAATTTCCAATAAATATTGCCTTTGTATTCATTGATTTAATGAGAGTCCCCGGAATATTAATCAAATATTCACACTAAAATTTGAAGATTTTCACTTATTTGGGTCAAAGAGTACATTAGTGCCATAGACAATTGAAGAGTTTGAGCCCAGGTTTGGAAGTGTGAAGGATGCCTGGATAGCATAGTGGTAATGTGCTTTGCTTCTTTCCAATTCCTCTAGGGTTTGATTCCTGGTCACATACATGAGATGGTACAGTGGTTGCCCATCCAGACATGTGTTTTCTCCGGGCTCTCCAGTTTCCTCCCACAATATTGATCATACACAGCCACTAGAGCCATCGAGAGTGATTTATACAAGTGAGAACTTGTTTCATAATCAAAGTAAAATAAATTTTCGAAATCAATGTAAAATAAATAAAGTTTAAGTTGTATAAGTGTGGAGGAGTTTCATTTTCACAACATAACTCACCAACTTTACTTTTACACAATTTACTACAAATGATAATAGAGTTATAAATCAATAAATAATTTTCATAAGCCATAAAAAATACCGGACTTAATATTGCAAAATAAAAAAGTAAGAAATCACAGGACATCTACACAAAATATTTAAGCAGCATATTGACCATCAAATTTAACCCTTTCCCTCATAGAGGAAACCATGAAAAGACCTATGCGAACAACATAAAACCAGATCAGCCTGCGAGTATCTCGCAGGCTGATCAGGTTTTATGCTGTTCGCTGCTCCTCAGTGGTCTGGAAATGAGGACTTTATATTTAAATTTGGTAAGGTTTAACTGTGGTTTTCTGCAGATCAGGCTTTATGTGGTACCTATTGAGTGAGTCAAAATGAGTCTATAAGAGGGAAAGGGTTAACAAGACAAAAATAACAGAATACGAGTTACACCAGTGTGTATGACAATGATTTGTGGGTTGTTTTTCTCGCAGAAATTAAGAATTTCTTTTTCCAGCTTTTATCAAAGTATTAAGAGATGAAACACATTCTGTGAATACTGGTACTTCAAAAAAAAAAAAAATGCTGCCAGTATACATCTTGTAAAAATTACACTAACAATAAACATCATTTAAGACATGTACCAGTACTTCAAAACATGAATATACAAGCTATATATATTCTGCTTTGCTACTAATTTAAACAATTTTTTACTTAAACTGCTTACATCTTTGTTCAATTCTGTGTGATTGTAAGTGCCACAAAAAGTATTTTCCTGATAAAATTGGTCGCAATACCCCTGATTAGAGATGGAGTTTCCCTGAAGGAACATTCTAAAAAGAAAGGGGGAGGGGGGTGGTGGGAGGCACACCACTTTCACAGAAAAAATGACACTTAACTAACTCTATATACTGGTACCCCTTGGGTGTGTTCAGTTAAGCATAATGCTCGCAACTCTTAGGATTTGGTTCCCTGCTTATACTCTATACAATATGATAAAATGGGGATACAAACATGAACTTTTAACGATTACTGAACACTGGACAGAATACAAAGCAGTCTTAATATTAAATCAAAAGCACAGGTCTTGGGTATTTGGAGAGACAGGTTAAAGGCACTGTGCAAAGGAAAACTAGATATAAGTGTTGATGTGAACCATATCCAAGAAAATCAAACAATCAACAAAAACAACAACAACAATAAAGCATGTAACTTGTACTTGGACCAGATAACAATGATAGTCTGCTATTGTTGTTGCTGTTTTAGTAAGCAAAGAAGCATTATGTCAAAGTTATCAAAAGCATGAATTGCCACTTGATCTGTCAACTAACTCAACTTCTTCATGGATATGATGTGTTTGCCTCCAGGTTCTCCAAGTATCTTAACAATTTAAATACCTTCTATTAAATTCCTCCAAACTGACATAAAAGTTTTTTTACTTTTTCTTCCTCCCTTTTTTTTTAAGATTTTACTTAATGTAATAAAGTTAAATGATTAAAAACAAAATAGAATTACTTGTACAGGGTATAATCAATTAGTGACTTTTGAAGGACACCCACAGCTTGTCTTTCCCATTTCGTAGTCATTTCCTTTCACGTTTGAAATGTGTATTGAAATCTGAAAGTATGTCAATTTGTCTAAAATGTCATGACATCATGAGGCAATCAGTGAAATACCGTAAATATACACTGTATCGGAGTCAACAAAAATCAAGTATCCTTGATTCCATAGCTACATATAACAATGATAACTCCTAGTGTTTCCATGGCTGGAAGAGAAACAAAAATAATTCACAAATGGAGAGACAGCAGTCATGAAAAAAGACAATTTTTAGAAGCTATGAAATGACCATCTTAATAAGCTTGTTATGTAATATAATGTTATGTTGCCTTCTTTTTACCTAATACTATCTTTCTTCTGGTAAAGTTTCCAATTTTTTCAAATTTCCACAATTATCATTTATAAACAAATATTACTTCTACAAACCTCAAGATTGTTCTTCACATTACTTTTCGTGGAACCACAGGAAAAACATATTCACAATAAGTACTTTGATGTGTTATACACACATTTTTATCATGAATCTGCTTCAAATATAATACTGGAGGATAAAAATCATCCACTTTTCTTTGGTTCCTGCACTTTACACACAAGTATCTGGTATAATCATTTCAAAAGTTAAATACAATATACCATTGCTAATCTAGGTGCTTCAATCCAGTTTATAAACACTTGGAAAAATAAATACAAAAGCATATATCTTTCGCTTGTAAACAAGACCTTATCTGCTTTATAAGTTTTTTTTGTGTCTTCTATTTTATATATAAAACTGATTTAGTAATAAAGATTTTTTGATTTATATCACTTTGGTACATAACAAAGAAAACATTTTTGCTATGAGGTTTAAAATTGCCTTTCCTTAAAAGCCGTTGGAAGTACTCAAAGTCCCTTAAGCTTTTTCAGACATTGTACTAAACACATCCTACAGTATAGTCTACTATATATGGGTCTTCTCTGTAAACACCTGGTAGAATAGCAACTGTGAGTAAACACATGTATACATAGAAACTGATGGAAGTCTTAACAAAACATGACACAGGCATAATATAAAACATTCATGGAACAGGTATAAAATATACAAAAGAATGCATTACAAGGCAGTTCCTTCATCACAGCTACCTATAGTCTCAAAACCTACATTTCATGAAAAATCTATAATTCATACTTTCCTCAACTCAAAACTCTCAAAAGCTGTATCATTAAAAACAATAGTATGAAAACTATCAAAAACCATGTACTAAAAAGCATGTATGCAACTTTTCTAATATTTAGGTCAATGAATAAGGGATTTCTAGATCTTTAAAATTAAGAAATGAGGAAAATCTCAATACAAGCTTTTACATGAAACGCAGACCAGAATGAATGTATTAAACTAGGTCTAGAAGTAAGGCGTCTGTGAAATGGTAACTATAGTAACAGTCTATCCCTTGCAATGGAATTTATGACATAAGAACATTAAAAAATGAACTGTGAGATTTTCTTTATAAATATGTAAGGGGTGAGGGGGTGAAACAACTTGGGCAAATGATACAAGAAAATAAAACTGAAAGACCAATTTCCATTTTTCAGTAGTGATACACATAAATTGGTACTGCTAATTCAAAACAAAAGATGGCAACTTCTGACTGACTTCGCTAATTCAAAACAAAAGATGGCAACTTCTGACTGACTTCGCTAATTCAAAACAAAAGATGGCAACTTCTGACTGACTTAAGTGTAGAATGTTGTGAAGCCAGACATTCCTTTTTTTTATCCAAGTGTAAATAACTGATATTGTTTGTTAAACATTTGTTCCAAATTAATTTATTTTTTTTAATTAATCTTCTCTAGTATAGGGTAAAATGACACAGCAATGAAAATAATGTCTATGAAAATAACTTACATTTTCAAGTAAAATATATATGTAGTCCAACAATATCATGTAACAATGCTAAACAAAAGCATAAACCATCATGCAGTCTTCTGTGCTACTACCGGTATGGATGAGTTGACAGTTAATTTGATTATTCTATTTTTTTCCTGGATTCACTATCCTGTCCATTAGAAATGGTTTCTGTGGCAGATTTACTACCTCCATTTATATGCTTTTTCTCCACTGGCTTCTTTTTGTATGCTTGAATATAAAAGTTTGCAAACATAAAAAGGAAAATGACTGCATAAGCCAGAATCCAGTAGGCAAACAGCTTTGGATAATTGCAATTCTTCAGCAACAGGAGCTGTGATGAGTGTATGGTCACAAGAACAAACTGTATCTGAAAATACAAGTAAAAAAAAAAAACAATACAAAAAGTCTGTTTACTGCGATTGTTGTTGTTTTGTTTTTTTTCTTTTGCTTGGGTATAACATCCAACTGTCAGAATTTCAGCCTTGCATAGGTTTGTCTATATGAGACAGATATGCCAATGTTGTTAAAAAAAAAAAAAAAAAAAAAAAAGAAGGTACTGATATGGCTCCCTTACTTGCCGTTCAGCATATAAGGGGGTTGGCCAGGTTGGCACTCAGGAACATGTGAGTGGGTGTGGTATCATGCCACATGTCTATGATATGGCAGAGTGGCAGCACTATATCTGTCTCAAGTAGACGAAGTCTTGAAAAGACTCACTGAATTACTGTCAATGGGACGTTAAAGCCAACAAACAAACAGATATATTCAAATTGAAATATCAGGTTATTCAATAAAACTACTGTGATACCATGTAATAAATGGTTGACCTAGGTTACTCAATAGAACACATGGAGATGCTTTTGGTATTGTTTGTGACAGGTTAACCAAGTCATGAGTGGAGAATTATCCAACAAATGTTAAGGGCGGGGCTTTAACCCTAACCATGCTGAATTTCTTAATTTAGACTTGTCCTTTTTAGCTCACCTGAGCACAGCTCAGGGTGAGCTTTTGGGATACTTGATTGTCCGTCGTCAGTCGTCCGTCAACAATTTTGATGTTTACACACTAGAGGCCACAATTTTGATCCAATCTTCCTCAAACTTGGTCAGAATGTTTGTCTTGATGATATCTTGAACCCTTTCGAAATGGGTCAGGTTGGATCAAAAAGTAGGTCAGTAGGTCAAATCTTAGAAAAATCTTGTTTACACACTAGAGGCCACAATTTTGATCCAATCTTCCTCAAACTTGGTCAGAATGTTTGTCTTGATGATATCTTGAACCCTTTCGAAAATGGGTCAGGTTGGATCAAAAAGTAGGTCAGTAGGTCAAATCTTAGAAAAATCTTGTTTACACACTAGAGGCCACAATTTTAATCCAATCTTCCTCAAACTTGGTCAGAGTTTGTCTTATATATCTTGAACCCTTTGAAAATGGGTCAGGTTGGACAAAAAGTAGGTCAGTAGGTCAAATCTTAGAAAAATCTTGTTTACAATAGAGGCCACAATTTTGATCCAATCTTCCTCAAACTTAGTCAGAAAGTTTGTCTTCATGATATCTTGAACCCTTTTGAAAATGGGTCAGGTTGGATCAAAAAGTAGGTCAGTAGGTCAAATCTTAGAAAAATCTTGTTTACAAACTAGAGGCCACAATTTTGATCCAATCTTCTTCAAACATGGTCAGAATGTTTGTCTTGATGATATCTTGAACCCTTTTGAAAATGGGTGGTTGGACAAAAAGTAGGTCAGTAGGTCAAATCTTAGAAAAATCTTGTTTAACCTAGGCACATTTTGTCAATCTTCCTCAAACTTGGTCAGATTGTTTGTCATGATGATATCTCGAACCATTTGAAAATGGGTGGGGCTGGACAGAAATGTAGGTCAGTAGGTCAAATCTTAGAAAAATCTTGTTTATACTCTGAGGGCAACATTTTTGGTCCAATCATCCTCAAACATTGGCAGAATGTTTGTCATGATGATATCTTTTGTGGATGGGGTCAGAAAATTCCTGAACATTGTTTCACCTCATCATCTTAATTCTAAAGCAATCTGTTTTGTACAGGCAATTAATGATACTTTTCTCAGGTGAGCGATCTAGGGCCATCTTGGCCCTCTTGTTTCATTTTGAACTGACTATAAGTTGTTTATGAGGACACTTGCTGAAATTTATAAAGTGAAATGTGCAGACCATGATCAGACTGCTCAGATGTGCATGCTGATTTAATCTGGTTGCAAAGGGTGCATGCTGATTTTGATTTAATCTGGTTGCAAAGGCAGCCACAAGTGCCCTTAGCATTGTAAAGATTAACAAGACTGCTGGTTATCGCAAAATATGCCTGCTCTGCAATTCTATCAATTCAAGGGCCATAACCCAGCAGTGTCTGTTGTACTATGGTGAGTTTTTCACACAACACATTATATATACTTACAATTTGCATCTTTGTCATGTACTTCTTCCACCAGAGGTATTTTTGGTACTTAGGACCAAGTGCTGCCAGTCCATAGTATGTATACATGAGAAGGTGAATAAACGAGTTTAGCAGGGAGTGGAAGGTGCCAAACCCACCTGAAATTTAGAAATTATATAGACTCATTTTGACGCACTCAATAGGTACCACATAAAGCCTGATCTGCAGAAAGCCAAACTCAATCCTTACCAAATTTAATTGTAAAATCCTCATTACCAGACCACTGAGGAGCAGCGAACAGTATAAAACCTGATCAGCCTGCGAGTTACTCGCAGGCTGATCTGGTTTTATGCTGTTCGCATAGGTCTTTTCATGGTATCCTCTATGAGGGAAAGGGTTAACCATAAACAGAAAGGAAACATTACAGTTCAATGATAGATCATTATTTGCTTCATTATAATGCAAAAACCAATAAAAGATGGTTCATATCACTTGCCTGTAGTCATTAATTTATGTTGTCTCACAAATTAAACAATAGTCAAATATAACACGGTACCAAGGATTGGATATAAAAACATTATAATGGATATGAACTGTACTAAACATGCTCCTTTAACTGTGTGTGATGCATGACAGATGCAATTTTGTTTGTTTTGGATTAATATCAAATGGACAGTTACTTCAGTCATTTGTCGACTCTTTTCGACAGAAGACCATTAAAGTACTACCTCACAGCGATGCCATGCTGTAGAAAAGTAGCAGGACAACACACATGGTCATATTATCAAGATACTGGGCATGCCCATACATGCTGAATGCCAAACAGAGCAGATATATACCTTTATTATTTTAGTAGCTTTGGCATGGCATGGTCATAGATTTAACCCAAACCTCCCTGCAACAGGGTGGATGCTTTAACCACTCTGTACAGGGACCAATACAAGAAGGATAATGAAATCCTGATTTGGAGTTGATCAGGAGTAGAACCTGTGAATTCACTCTCTAACCACTAGACCCAATTTCAGGAGTACTTACTTGAAATTTCTATATTTAATCTTATATATACGTATAAAGTGATTAAAGCAAGGATTATACCTGGTACAAAACGTACACCAAACCACCATGATATGGGCATGATTCCATGATGAAAAACATGTAAAAAGGTACACTGGTTGAACTTCTTACGCATGACAAAAAATATCTGAAAGAGGAAACAAAGGAAAAAGAAGTTATGTATTGTACAAAACATGCCACTTACTCAGCTTCAAGCATAATCAAACTGGCCAGTAAAATGCTACATACAAAACTTGCATATAGAGGATTTAGTAAGTGCATCTTTATTATATGTACAGTAGAACCTCGCCAAACCGAACATTGTTAAACCAAATTCCTCACAATTTGAAGTTTATTTTCAGTCCCAATTTCTTCCCTTCTAATTTTAACTAAAAATAAAATATTTAATCCAAATTTCACTTTTCGATTTTTTAACTATTTCAAAGTAAAAATCCTGATCCCGAGATCGCAATTCATGCATATTTTCTATTTTTATTTTAAAGTTGATTTTCATAAACTAATTATTGTCCTTATCATCAATCGTATCCAGGTCAGTAACCAAGTTTTTTTGCGACAGCAAAATTAGGCTGGTTAAATACAGAATACGGAACAGGGTTGTTTTTTTTCGGCATTTTTTTTTAAATCTCAAAACAAGGCGAACTTTTCATATAGGGACTGCTTAAAATTGCCAAATATGAAAACATAAATTCTTTATAAAAATTCCTTTATCAAAATCCAGTATTAAAGATAAACAATTAAATATTATTTAGTTATTAATTGTATAAATAAAATTGTGTTTTGCAAGTGTCCAGGATGACCAGTAGATTTAATTCTTTAAATAAATACATAATTATCCATGTTTTGAATTAAAGGACTTACAGTGTCAAACAATTCGATGAACTTGGACATATAAAACCACCAGCATACATTTGCCATCTGAAAAGGAAAAGCACAAAAACATTTTAAGCTCAACAGCTTACATACGTTTCAGCAATGTACCTTTTACAATTTTGTTTTGAAAAATTTCACCAATTATTAGTTTGTGCGTTTTTTCTTTTCATGACCAGGTCAACTGCTAACAATATCGCAGTCACCTGAATTTGGGTGTTTCTGTACTCTGCCATGCAGCAGTGCAATGTGTATTCCAGCAACTAGCTAGGCTATTGAAAGAATTTCAACACTACTGGTGGTGACGTCACTGCCCAGAGAGTTCAGAGACAGACTGATTTAGTTTTTTTCTTATCTTCTGCATTATATCAGCGTGTTCATATTCACAAATAAATATTTGTATACAAGACCCTGTACCATAATGTGTATCCATATTCCCTACCTTGTGTATCATTTCAACTCTAGTGTTGAATGGTAAATGACTGTGTAATTCATGATTTTAACCCTTTCCCTCATATAGACTCATTTTGACGCACTCAATAAGTATCACATAGAGCCTGATCTGCAGAAAACCACAGTTAAACCTTACCAAATTTGATTACAAAATCCTCATTTCCAGACCACTGAGGAGCAGCGAACAGCATAAAACCTGATCAGCCTGCGAGTTTTACGCATAGGTCTTTTCATGGTGTCCTCTATGAGGGAAAGGGTTAAAACAGCCTGAGATTAATACCTGTAATAAACAGCTTTTGATTCTTCAATCAACCTATATAATCATTCAAAATCTTTAATGTAAAACACTGTAATCATTTAACAAAGAAACATTCTAAAATCAAACCTTATCACCAAGCTTGCAAAACTGAAGTCATCTTACAGTAATGAAATTCCACTCTTTTAATCAGCTGGATCAGGTGTCAGATACATTTAATTGATAGGGGACTAAAACAACTTGAATGCAGATCAATATTGTGAATACATGTAGTGTAATGGCAATCCTCACTTGTCTTCATTCATCTTTGTAAGTCTGGTTTATTAATAATTAAAGTTAAAACCGATCAATAACCTATTTATAGAAGTTTCTGTTGTAATCACAGCCAGAAAATACAGCCTGTTAACTCTTTCCCTCATACAGACTCATTTTGACACACTCAATAGGTACCACATAAAGACTGATAGAAACTGCAGAAAACCACAGTTAAACCTTACCAAATTTAATTATAAAGTCCTCATTTCCAGACCACTGAGGAGCAGCGAACAGCATAAAACCTGGTTTTATGTTGTTCGCATAGGTCTTTTCATGGTTTCCTCTATGAGGGAAAGGGTTAAAGTTTACTACTTTGATTAGGGTTCTGAGGCATAAAAGATAAAAGAGTATGTGTATAGTTCTAGATTGGTCTACATCAGAATTCTAGCTATGAGGATTTCACTGTTATATATCATTATTGTCAGGCCCTCACCATCAACCTGCAACTTATCTGCCAGTTTATCTGGTTTAATACATTTACTTGGGTCCAGTCCAAATGTCTTGATGATCATCAGAATCCTATATCAATGCTCTATCTTTTATTAGAGCTAAATACCCTTCAAAATTATTGAAAGAATAAGTGTACTCCATACACAACAAGCCTATTCATTATACCCTGTACAGGTATTGGAAATTCTTAAGACTATACAATCACATTCAAAGAGCTCTTCTTTTCATAGCAGTGAAATCTAATTGAGAATATTTATAAGAAAACATGTTCATGTATGGTCTTAAATGGTCGTCTCTCCAGTAAATTGTATTGGAAAATTCAAATCAGCTATCAATATGGTCTTTTTTGATAATCAAGAATTTGGTTTCCTGTTAAATATGAACCTCTAGCTAATTACAGATGGAGGTAGATCCCAGGGGATCTAAGTACATGCATTCAGGTACGAAGGCAAACTGGGTAGAACCATCAACCTACCACAAGCCAGCTGAAAAAGTTTCCTTTCATGAAAAACATAAGCGGCCAAACAGGGAATCAAAACTCAGAGCAGTAAGAGCAAGATGATCGTTAAACAATGGCTGAAATTGTTGTTCTACAAAGCTGACCCCTCCTAACAAATTTAAGTTTTCCTGTGAATCAAAAGATTGATAAGATTCTCAGGGGACTATCAGATTAAAAATTTATCTTAACAAATAAGACTGGATAAGCCTATTTGAGAGGATGCTATATATTTATTTTTACATCAATTGGGTAACAAGTTAACTTCCTTGACTGAACCTGTACTCTGTACCTGGGAAGCTCATAAAACAATCCATGCCCTAAACAGGGTTAGGACCCAGAGTCTTCAGATCGGCAGTGCCAGTCAAGCATGTAACTACTGTACCACAGCACCAAATTTTTTTTCCAATATGTGGGGAATGGAATACAGCTCCACCAAGGGGTTGCATAGACTAGACAACATGGGGTTTTGTGCTGTTAGTTATGAGGTAGTATCTCTAATGTAGTGATGGGTTTACCTTGAACTTTTTAATAAGGAATTGCTGATGTGACCTGTATACAAGAGTGTTCTCTGGAACATGTGTGTCACCTGGCGTACGTTCAGTATGTCAAACCGTATGTAACCGTACGCTTACAGCTAGTTACGAAACCATCTCAGTGTCATAAACCACGATGTTGACGATTACCCATGTACAGCATAAGGAGCACGTGAACAGAATGCTATATGGTCCTAAGACAACTCCATAGCTGAATGTAAGAGACCGCTGAAGTTTGACAGAAAAGGTGTGATGGATGGACAGACAGACAAAGGAAAAGTGATCCCTATGTGTCACCTCTGCTTACAGCAGGTGACACAAAAACCAATTCAGTCTAAGAGTCATTCCCCAGCTAATATGTTGCCAGCTGGCTGATCAGGTTTAATGCTGTCCACTACCCAGTACTCCTCAGTATTTTAAACAAGAGGAAATTTAATTTTGTAAAATCTGTTCAGAGGGAAAAATCCTTATCTATGGCATGCGATGGTGGGAAAGATTTGTCTCCTTGGTTTAACATCCAATCAACAGTATTTCAGTCATGACACCACATCCAAGTGATGGAGCTACCTCTATAAGATAAGGAACAAGCAAGGGAGGCATACTAGCACCATTTTTGATGACTATGATATTTTGCTGTCAGAGATCAAACCTTCAACCTCTGATAACGGTGCTGATGCTCTAACTACTCAGTAACTGGGTCTGGGCTGAGTGATAAAAAGTCAAACAATATCAAAGAAACAAAGCCTTACCCTAATGGCATTTGGAGACATGGAATAGTCCACTTCCTGACAGCCAAATGTGTAGCCTGACCACCATCCTGCCAACCCAAACTGGAAGTAGCACAAAGTTAATATCTTTGAGTCTTGCATAGCAGACTTTTAATACCTCTATGTGCTCTTATATACCAGAAAGAAAGGGGGAAAATGTCCCCTCAAAAGTTAAAAAATTAAGTATGTATCTGTTTAGTGAGTTGGTCAAATAAAACTATACTTCTATAATCAAAGACGTAAGAAAGGGAGGATACTGGAGATTTTTCAATTTATAAAGGAAAAAAAAAATAACACATCACTAAAATAGATATAAAACATCCTTCAGGCTTCTCTTATCAAGTGATGGAGAACCTGCGGCCATAATTAAAACCTTTTAATTGTAGTGGGAGCAACATTGTCCTAGGTTTGAGGAAAGAAAAAATAAATCCTGGGGCAAATGGCAATTTGAGAAAAACTGCATGAATTTATCCTTTCCCTCATACAGACACATAATGACGCACTCAATAGGTACCACATAAAGCCTGATCTGCAGAAAACCAAAGTTAAACCTTACCAAATTTAATTACAAACTCCTCATTTCCAGACCACTGAGGAGCAGCGAACAGCATAAAACCTGATCAGCCTGCGATTTACTCGCAGGCTGATCTGGTTTTATGCTGTTCGAATAGGTCTTTTCATGGTTTCCTCTATGAGGGAAAGGGTTAAAGAAAATTTTAACAGGAAAAAATCCCTGACCTAAAACCATGCACATACTTACCTCTAGAAAACAGTATGTTGACAAGATCACCATAGCAAAGTTATATACAAGTAACACGGTCCTCAGTTCAAATGGTTTCCTGTCCCTCATGATCCATGGTCCCATCCGAATGAGTATGAAGTAGCCAATACAGATCAGGAGGCTGGGGTAGGGAGATGACATCATGAACCAATCATCCACTCGCCCATCTGAAAACACACACAGTAAGTGACACTATGTAGTATATAGCATTATAATTCAACTTAATGTAGGTTATTTACCTACAAAAAATGTCATGTCATACCACCCAAAATACATTCTATACTGAGGGTAAAAAAACAACAGTAAATGTATCCTATTTAAATTAATATTAATGGGAAGTCTACATGTTAATAGGATTTTCAAGAAAGTAACCTATTAATTGCTGTGCAAAATGCAAAAAATAAATGTAACTAAATATTGTCATTCTGTATTTCAATTTGGCTTCCTGGATTTTCAGTTGGAGTCTATAATTTTGAACTACTTAACCATTTACAAAACAAATATTCAAGTACAAATTTATGACCTGATCAATTTTAATTTACTGGATTTGAAATGGTACATGAAATGGTCGGCTCCACAATTTGTATGTAACTCCTCCCCCGTTGATATTTTAAGTTTATATTCATACCTAGGTCAAGTGCTCACAAACATTATCACAAACAAAAACACAATTTCTTTTGAGTAAAGCAGGTCAACTGTTCACAACATGCTTTACACTTAAACTGGTTCGACAATCCAGTTTATTCAAACATCCTTGATTGACAGTGTAGGAACTGACCCTGGATTCAGTGTTCCAGAGTTAACATACATGACTGCAGATAAAGTTTTTTTTATGGCCTTCCAATGCACCAAGTACTGGTCCAAGCAAGAAATAGTCAAGATGGATAGGTATATAAGTTCCCAATCCACATAAAATACATACCCAACTTGGGGCAAGTAAGTTTAAACAAAGGGTTTGAATTTAGCCAGATTATGCACTTGCTATTTTTAGCAAGTAGTACAAATTTTTTACATGCTAAATGAAAAATCAACTCACAATTTTAAAGTTTCTAATTCTTTACTTGTAACGAGTCAAGTGTCACGTTTAACCATACATTGCAAAACTAAAACTATGACCCATAGCATGTAGAGACAATAAGTTGAGCATGTATAAATGTAATTTTAGTTTCGGGCCCCATATGACAGAGTGGTGGGTCTTTTCTGTCTATCTCCAGACATCCACCATCTTGTATCTGCAGACTTTTGGATCATAATTCTTTAACTCATCATTAGCTACTCTATTTCCACTCGCAAAAATAGCAAGTACATGAAATTGTAACCTGTATTTATAATTTCTACTTGCATTTAGCGAGTATGCGAGCTTAAATTCAAACCCTGAAATAATGGATTTTTTTTAGCTATTCAGACTGAGAAGAACTTAAGCTGCAATATTGTATAAGCAAACAGAGGAGACCCTAATCAAACAGCTCCGAATCTGGGTCTGCTCTATTTGCAAAAGTGCCAATACATGTCTACCTGAGAGGTTAACCCTTTCCTCATAGAGGACACCATGAAAAGACCTATGCGAACAGCATAAACAGATCAGCCTGCGAGTAACTCGCAGGCTGATCAGGTTTTATGCTGTTCGCTGCTCCCAGTGGTCTGGAAATGAGGATTTTGTAATTAAATTTGGTAAGGTTAAACTGTGGTTTTCTGCAGATCAGGCTTTATGTGGTACCTACCGAGTGCGTCAAGATGAGTCTATATGAGGGAAAGCGTTAAAAAGAAGTAGGTGTCATACTGCCAGCTTACATGTAACTCTACACACTACATGTAGGCGTTCTTTACTCTTTATCAAGTATTCCACTCATTACTTTATTACCTTACGAGGCTTTTAATGACATTCAACAAAATATTTATATATAAAATAGTCAATCGCAAATTGATTAGTGCAAGTTGTGAAGAGATGTAATTGACATATCAGACATAAGAGAAATAACTTTGAATGTCATAAAAGAGGGACATGTGACTAAAAGTTGGAAATTTAAATTAAAAAAATGAAAATTCTGATTATAGCAATTTTTTTTTATATAGTTTTATATAGCATGCAATCTGTAAATCCTGAAATTCAGAGAAATTACTGAAAACTTTTACCCATGGGAACATACAGAAATTCAAATCTAAGGCTTAGTGAAAAATTAGGAAGCTAAAATATACATATAATTAATGAGGCATGATAGTTTTGTACCAAGTCCTTGAAATGCAAACTGAAATCCAAAAATCTTGAGTATAAAAAATATTACAATATAGAATTAACTAAAAAATATTAATAGTTCACAAACATAAAATAAAATAAAGAGATGCCTACCTTTCTTAGCCCAGATCTCATCACAGAACTTCACAGCCCTTGTGTACAAGTCTGCCATGGTTAAATATTGATCCTCCTGCCTTGCTGGCTTGGCTCACTGAATAAAATAATTAATTTGACCAGTTAATCAAATACTGCTGATTTTTTTGTTTGAAAAAAAAAAAAGAAAAAAAAAAGGTTTTCTATAAACACTTTGCAGGTAGTTCATTAAAGAAATGGATGCTCTCAATAACAACTGACAATGAGCTAGACAGAATGAGCTGTTCATGTAGTTTTCACATTGGTGAAATTTTTCATACTGAGTTTATACTTCCCACTGTAGAGAAAACAATTCTTTACACTGCCAGAGGGAGATTAAGAAAAAATACATGCCTTTAAATATTTGGGTGACTGGCTGACATGTCATGATTGAGACATCTCAACATGAGATTTTCATTAACTCAGAATTAATCTCAAATTCTGTATCCTTCTAAGTTTACTTTAGAAAAAGTATTTATGTATACTACTTTCTACGATAATGGCGGATTGCTAATAAAGGTAGTACTGAATATTTTCTATTCCTAATATGTACCATTAAAAAATAATGATCTTAAAAGCAAACTACACATGTAGTTTCAAGAAAAAAATCTGTCAATATATTATTTTGTAAAACATTCAGCTAATTTTGTACAAAAGAAGCAATAATTTCAATGAATTATATATATATTTTTTTTTTTTTTTTTTTTTTTTTCTTGTAGGAAATTCATTTTATTTAGATTGTTTGTGAACGTGACATTTGGCAGTTGGATTTTGCAATTTTTCTTTCTCGCAAAAAGCTGTGACATTTATTTTTTTTAAGTGACATCTTTGAAAATTTCACTGTGACATATTCTGTTTAAATGTGGCAGAAGACCTCTTCTTTCCCCGTCCCTGCTCTGCTATAAATATCAAAAGAAGCATGCATTCAAGATCTGGTTAAAAGGAACAGATTTAATTTTAATCAATGTTGATAATGCTAACCTTACAAATTAATTTGAATATCCCAGATTTCAATTCAGTTTAATTATGCATCAATTTGAAAATAAATGAGTATATATTTGATTAATGTTGATGGAGTCATTAAATGCTATTATGCAGTCTATCTGTTCACAAGTGAGGATCAGGCAATTAGAGGGGTCTAAAAACCTGGTCATGCAGCCTCAAGTTAGAAGGCCTTGAGGTGAAATACAGGGTTTTCCCTCCACACAAAATTGCCCATTTTGACCATCAAAATTTAAATTGCATAAATGACCTCCATATATTTCAAAATTCTGTCTCTTTGTCTATATATCAAGGGGTCATTTGTCCCCTATTTCAAAATATCAAGGGAACACCCTGGTAACTCTAAAAACCCATTGGGATGTAACTGAAAATACGCTAAATAGGGCACCTGAGGAGAAGGGGGAGTGTCATGACCCAGACATGCAATCATACATTGACGTAAACTTTATAAATGCAATGATAAGACACAACCTTTCAGCTCAAACTTCATGGCAACTATAATATTTATTCAAACAATTAATTATCATGAGAGATTGCTGTAGTTTCTTGATTTGATTAATAAACAATATCATTCAATATTGGATATGTCTTACAGATTATACTAAAACAACTATTCCATGCTTATAAACATTTCAATTGACAGATTGTTTCTTAAGCACTGATTATATCATTATGTTTTCTGTAATTGAAATTTTATTTGAATCATTTTTAACAGTATTAAATGTTCAATAAATGGAACAAAAATATCATGTCAAAATCACCATGGATGTAGTCCTGTCTTTTTAAATCCACAACAGCAGGGGCTGATTATGATCACCACTTTGTTTTTGCCAAAAATTGATTGCATCCCTGTTAACCTGCATTTGATCATTTTTTGAGGGTCCCGTTGGTCCAGTTAGTAACATACCCATTTGAAGATCTGAAGGTTGTGAGTTTGAACCCCATTTAAGGATTTTTTATGACCTTCAATGGCGCAATGTACTGGTTCAATCCAAGAACCACTGAGAGGGATTAGTGTAAGTTGTAAGAACTTGCTTTCCAATCAACATAAAATAGATGTTTAAACTTTAAACTTAAAAATATAAATATGCTGTTTCTTTGTGATCTTTAAAAACTGTTTTTTTTTAATTCCACTTTTTTTTCAAGCAGTGACCCTCAAGAAATGATCAAACCCAGACTTAACTGTGAATGGGATACAATCATCCACCTCCCAATAATTGTCAATCAAAAGATTGTTACCATTGTCAGTGGCCAATTTTACTGTTCCCCATCATTTTTAATTCCATCTTTAATATAGTGTACATTAAACTGTAGACTGTGCATCATTTTACCATCATCATCATCATGTGATTGCATCACAATTGCAGTTGGCTAAAACTGTATACATATGCAGGCAGGCTGACTGCTTTCTAAAATAAAGTTACACTGACTACTTACAATTCTACTAAAAGGATAAAAGACCTCTCCTTATGACCATTATTTCATATGTTGACTGACCAGAGCTGATATGAAAGCAACCAGGCTAGTCTGGTCAACAATGTCATGTGGCAAATTGTTCCAGAGAACAATGGATGCAGGAAAGAAACTGTTTTGAAAGATGGAAGTGTGGACTCAGATTTGACTGACGTGTTGGTTGTTATATGCTCTGATAGACTTAGCATTGATATACGGGAGATTTGGAGTAATGTCCACAAGATTGTGAATTATCTTAAAAGCATGGTTATTTTGGTCTTTCTCCACCGGTTTTCGAAGATGTCAAATGTCAGTTCAACAAGCTTGTTGGTGATGCTACTTGTTGAAGCCTAGTCATGTTTCACGAATCTTGCAGGGCAACGTCAAACCTTTTCTAGTTGGTTGGTTTGACAATCCAAATAAGGGGACCAGACAGATGAGGGTTACATCTTATGTTTCGCCAGATGAAGGTAATGGTGGAATTGGTCTTTTTGGTGATGTTATCAATGTGTTTTTTCCAAGAAAGGTTTGAGGAAAAGGTAACACCAAGATATTTGGCGTGATCTACAGTGCTGAGTCCATGTATGTTGCTGTGGATAATATAGTGTTAGGGATAGGTTTTTTTTTTTTTTTAAATTTGGATGACTTCACATTTGTCAGGATTAAAAGCCATCTGCCAATCATTCTCCCAGGATTTAAGACTATCAAGGTCACTTTGGAGTTGGTGTGAATTGTCAGGGCTATGGACAATTGTATACAGGATAAAGTCTTCAATCCAAGCGTGGGTTGTGCCTCTTATACCATAATGGTTCAGTTTCTGAAGTAGACAGGAGTGTGTAACTTTGTCAAATGCTTTGGAGAAGTCTAGATGAATGGTTGTTATTTATTCCTTTAGCTAAGTCATCTATGGTTACTAGGAGTTGAATGTTGCTGGAGCATTTTTTTTTCAGAACCCATGTCAGAGAGGATGTTGTGCAAGTTAAAGTGAGGAATATTGTTACTGTCTTGCTGAAGACAAGATCTGTTCTAGAACCTTGTGCATACTGACGTTAGTGAGATAGGTCTGTAGTTGGACGGCAAGGAACAATTTCCCTTTTTAAAGATGGGTGAGACAAGGGTGGTTTTCCAGTCAAGTGGGATCTGACCTTGGTCCAGAGACAGTTTATATATTTAATATCATTGGTATTGATGAGTGTATTGATTGCACATAAACTAATCTCAATGCCATATAGCATTTAAAAACAGGTGCACTTGAGGATAAAAGCACAGTAAATACACACTGAAAATAATGCAAAAATAATACATCAATGTCATCTTTTTCTACAATGTATATGAGGAAAATTCCAAAAACTCAAAAAATGATTGACCAAAACATAGTCCAAACTTTTTTTGGAGAATAAATGAAAGCAAAATTGGTTTTCTCTGTGTACTGCCAACTCTCCTAAAATTGTTTTATAGGTTTTTCTTTTTCACCTGTTCACAATATTTTGAAGTTGGGGCCTAGTCAGTAGAGCTAGGACGGCCTGGGTACCCGGCTGACTACCTGCAAGTAATACGGCCACGGGTACCCGGGTACTAAATTTCTACCCGATGTTATTAATTTCCCTTTAAATAAAATTTAAAAGTTGTCTCTTTTTGCATCCTGGCACTTGCACAAAATTGGCAGCGAACCAAATTTCTTCAAAAAGCTAAGTTTGGCAGTTTTTCAGGCTTTTGCAAGACAATCAGAAGACAAAATGCAACATTTGCACCCTTGAATTCAGTTACTGTGTAGATGGTCCTTCATCCATGAAAAAAACAGCATGAGTTTAAACACCCCATGAAGCTACGGAAGCGATCTGAGCACAGCCTCACCACAGAGTCTGTTGGTCCAGTGCAGATCACGAAGCAAACTAAACTTGATGGTAAATCACGTTATCATAACGTAACATTTCAGTTGTCATTAATGAACAGAATCATGGAAATTAGGAGTTAATATTCTTTAAATTAACATAAAACTGAAAAATAATAATTACAACAATATCATTGGAACTTCTTTCATGCACATCATTATGCAAATTTATGTAAACAAAATGTGAACCTGAATATTAAAGACACATTGTTTAAACTGATCGTTAGTTTTTACAAAAACATTCTTATGTATCGTACAGTTCTCTATTCTGACGCATCACTATCCTGAGACCTTTTGTTTGACCTCGTTTTTTTTTTTAATGCGACATCATTCTTTAATACAACATCACTTTTAGCACTAGAAAGCCAAATGTTGCGAGTTATTGATGCAGGGCTTTATTTGATGTACTTTATACAACACACCTGCAAAACCTCCTTTTCAATAAGTACTTTTTCTCATCTGGCATATTTTTGGTGAATCAATGAAATAAAAAATCTGTGCAACTGACATTCCCTCGTACATTATTTCTGACAAGAAAATTCCATTTTTATTTACATGCTACAATGCTTAAGTTAGTTAGTTTTGCCATACATTGGAAAATGATTTTAATTGTTTATGTTAAACTAAAAAAGACCATTTTTTTCTTAGGTGCATCTGATAGAACTGTGTACTCGAGGATAGATTTCGCCAACTTATACTTAAATTGGTCTTATTCTGGTGACAAAGCAAATAAAATAATATATCCTCAAGTGCCCAAACTGCACCCCCCTAAGATTTAATTAGGAAATGCAACATAAATAAAATAGATAGAATAAAAACTGTTCACGTACCAATTAATTCTATCAAATTCACATTGATACCCCCCAAAATAATTCTTTTATAAATAATTACGAGTCAAATATTTATTATTATGCCATCATTTTGTGTGGTCCTAACTCCGCCCCCTAGGTGACGTCATAGCAGTTGCAAATTGTACACATATGACTTCCATTTATAAATATGTAAACACAGCAGATGGAATTTCTGAGATACTTTTATTTTGAAAATTCGAGTGTAAAAGATCAATTAAACATTTTTTAAGAAAAAACATATAAAAAGAGTGGTGCGAGATAAAATTTGCAATATTTATCTGTTTCAATCAAAATTTCGTACAAAAATCATCTGAGTTTATTTACCGAAACATAGTAAAAAAAATCTCAAAGTCGCTTACGCGTGTAATAAAATCTAGCAAGACTATGATAAAATAAAGGAAGGTGGCAGAGTTAGGACAGGGGCGCAGTTAGGACCTCCGACGATATTTCAAAAGTATTAACGGACGTCTGTGTCATAATCTAATCATTTTGAACGTTATGGGCATACATGCCATATCTCCCGGCGGGAGATTAAATCTCCCGGGATTTCGACTTGTCTCCCGATCTCCCGCCGGGATGTGAAAATCTCCCGGTCTGACTTAAATCAAACAGGTTTCCCTCTGAACTCAGTATAATCCATTCTATTACCAAACTATGATACAGCATCAGGAAGCTTACGTAAGAACATGTGTTAGTATCAATTCTGACCAGTGTGCTGTACACAGCCACAGGCAATGTGTGATTGTCCTTATCCAATCAAATTGCGTGATTCAGACAGGTAGCAGATTCGCCAGTCTATCAGTTGAAACAATTATCGTTGGGTCATTAGCAGCTATCAAGGCAATACTAAAGCTAGAATGAGTAAGGTTAGAATGCATTTGGTACATCGTAATAAAGACGTAAATGATTGCTTTAGTATATCTTACCAGGGATAAAAAGGTCCCGGAGAATAGCTTATTCTTACTTACCGGAAGTGTAAACAATAAATGATAATTAGATCAGCTGTTTACCAATTATTTAAATCTTAACAAAACTCGTCATATGGACACATCATATAAAGTACACCTCAGCTAGCGGTAAATAGCAAATGAAGTGCAATTTTCACACCGACGCTGATTTGATTAACAACGGATATATCGTCTGCTGAATAATTTACTATAATGAGATGTGCTGATCGGAAGAGTTGGATAACCACTTCATATCACCATACCGTACACGATAAATATTTTCAGCTAAATAATATTTTGGCTAAAAGCAATTTAATTTAGAAAAAAAAAAGAAAACACAGACAGAAGGTGAAAATATTATTAAATATGATCTGACTCTTTATCTTTATTCATCCCCATTAATTAAAACCATATGATCAGAAATCATTCCATAAATCAAAGATACTGTATCAATTTAAATGTGTTTGATGTAAATGGCATGATCTCTGATCTGTTACAAGGTAGTGTTGCATTTAATGTGAAACGGTGCTTGTGGAAAGTTAAGTTTCTATTTGAATAAGATATCTATTAATAAAATTTTTAGATTTTTTTAGATATAATTTTTAAAGGTATTTTCATTAATGCAATACACAGTATATAATATAAACTGTTAATGAATTTAATGAAGGGTAATCAAATGTGTATTTTTCTTTATTTTTTTTTTCATTAATAACGTCTCTTTGATATATGTCGTAAAATCTCCCTGGCTGGACCCCAAATCTCCCTGTGAAAATTTCAAAACCTCCCTGGGAGACATACTGAAAATATGGCATGTATGGTTATGGGTGAAAAAAAAAACAGGTGGCGTTTGGAGAAAAATCCAGAAGATGTTGATATGATGGTTCAGTCATTTATTAGAGAGATCAAACTGATTTTTATTTATAATATCTATATAGCCCTAGTTTTACTATATAATAGTCAGGTACCTGGGTATGATTTAGTATCCGGGGTACTCATCCCAGCTCTACTTTTTTTCTGCATGTCCGTATAAAACAATAAAATATGTACATGTATGTTATAAACGAATGTTAGGTAGATCTACATCATGCTACGTGTTGTATCTTGCAGGATTGAATGGGAAACGCGTCACGCTCCAGTAATATGAACATATATAATACTGTCTGTGTACTCCTATGCATTAAAACTTTTTCTTACATATTTTTATTATTCATGATTTTATATTTGTGGCCATTCGTTGTTTTTTTCAATGGGTGGAAGGATATATAACAAAGCATCGACTAAATATTTCAGCCGACCTTAGCAACATTGTTACCTGTAGGTCAAAATCAAAATTACTTTTACTCAGTGAATGTCAATAAAATGTTCAAAGCATAAACTGGGAGAAATGTAACAATTACTGCGTCGTAATGCAAAATCAACTCACCTATCAATGTGCGTTATAAATTTTATTATTTGTAATTTCCTTGATTTTGTTACCCTTGTCTACCACCACGCCTAAGGTACCGGTGTGAATACAAGGACGAAGACTGAGTAACCCAAATAAAACATTTCCCATACATTCCTCACAGGTATAACTCCACTAAATCTTGGGTTTGACGATATGCCATTATGGAAAAAAAACCCGTGCTTATATTCAGTCTATGGAATAATTAAGCCCTGGCAACTTTCCACAAAATGGTGAATTTTCGCAGTTGTTACCAGGAGTACATTGGACCATATATAATTCCTGAATTCGGTGTGAGCACATTTGAAACTGAATGGTAAAAGGTTATGTAATTTTGCCAATTTCAATATAATGTTTATTCTTAAAATAAAAAAATGATTGATATTAGTCAAAAGTCTTAATTAATTACCGTACGTATTAACATCATTAATTCCAGGAAAAGAAAATATATACAGTAATATATATTAGGATTCAGTTGTAGGTAATTTTAAACATACTCGGTTTGTTTTAGGCTTATGTACTTTGATTAGCGATCTAGGGCCACTATAGTCTATTATAGTATATGTGTGTGTGTGTGTGTTAATTTATATGTTAAAGTCCATTAGTAGAAAAGAATATCAAAGTGATCTGAAAAGGGAGAAAACCACGTAAGGTGATTTAGAAATGGAAAAAAGGTGACTGACTAAGCATAAACATTTAAGAAATTATTTTTAGAGGACTCCATTAAAGTATTTTTTTTAAGTTTATAGAAAAAAATCTGTTTTGAGGAGAAAAATGTTCTAAAAAGTTATTTTTTTTTATAACCTACCATACACTGCGGCATGAAAGAAAAGATGGAATGCCTGAAAAGTTTGTTTATGTTAACATTTTATATACATTATGGTTATGATTAATTACAATTTCAAATAAATTAATCGAGGAAATGTCTTGTTTTAGTGTAACTAAGAAAGTTTTTGTCACGTACGGTAAAGGCATTCCGAAAATAAATGTGTCAAATTTTTAGTCTAACTTAAATATGAAGTGAGTTATGTTGTGGATAAACTTTTACTCTCTGGAAGAAAAAAAAAAGTGCCGTTTCTGGAAACATTTGTTCGTGACACATGGTCTTCAAGTATTTGATACATGAACCAAATATCACCAGTCTTAAATTCTCTGGGCATGAGATTATTTAACAAAAAATAGTGGCCATAATTGCCAAAGACCGCTCGCCAGAGTACCGTAAACCTAATTAAGCATGATTTTAGGTCATTCCGGGCTGGCAACAGCCGGCAGGTTCCAGGTATGGTTTTTAATTGCTGTACAGTGATGTGCGTTTCTCCATGCCTGTCTTTACATGGTGTAATTTTGTAAAGGAAAACAATATTTATACATAGATATGTCACTCGTTTTCTTGAAATTGTCTTTGGTAAAGATTATGACAAATGCCATTGTGTTTTCCGATAGTTAAAATTTAGTTTAACATTTTAGATTTTATTTGAGGACTGCTTTATTGTACTTACACAAAATTAAAAAAAAATACATACTTGCCGTTTTCGTACTCGTACTTAAACTAATAAAAACCTTTATGTGGGAACACATGTTGCAAAACAGATTACACCACATTATCATTTAAACTTTTTGTATTACCAGTAACCTTCAAAAATATACATCCTTGATTTAGTCCTGTTGCAATTCTGATGAAATCAATTTCACCAGCCAGTACGAATTAAGAAGCACAGCGAAACGAATGTTATGTCATTTTCCTGCATTGACGGAGAATCACGCCAACAAGTCATTTGGCCCGATTCTTTGACGCTTGCGTCAAAAGTTTACTTGTATATTTTGTATGGAACGCCACAGCTGGCTTATGTTCGGTATTGATGTTTTGAAGGGTCCATATAGCATTTTGAAGGATCGTGTTATCATCATGTGGGGTTGTTATGTCATAATGTGGGGTTGTAATATCATCTTGATTTTTAAATTCCAATAATGTTCATGAAGCAACTGATGTTTTTACAAAGCGCTATATGGAACTTATTATAGCCTGTATTCCCAATAAAGAAGTCACTATTAGACCAAATGATAAGCCATGGTATAACTCTCAAATTCGAATTGCTTCACGTAAACGAGATCGTCTCACAACTAAAGCTCTAAACTCCGGTCTGATAAATGATTGGCAAAATTATAAACACTTAAGAAATAAAGTTAATAACATGAAAAAAACATGCAAAAGGAGAGTTTTATAACATGATAGAGTATTCATTTTGTGAAATGAAAACAAAAGATCCTACACAATATTGGAGAACAATTAAGATACTCACAAAGGAAAATTATAAACCAGATCAAACTATGCCTCCATTGTTAAATGATGATAACACATTTTCTTTTACAGACTACGAAAAAGGTAACACATTAAATGAATATTTCGTTTCGATTTCAAATGTTAACGAGTCTTCTGTTCAACTTCCTGTTTTGTCATATAAAACTGTATGCAGTTTTCCTGATATCACCATCTAAGAGTCAGAAGTAATTGATGTTCTAAAAAATCTTAATATTAATAAATCATCTGGTCCAGACCAAATAAGTCATCGAATGCTTAAGGAAACATGTACGACTATAAGTTACCCTCTCACTATTCTTTTTAACCGGTCATTACAGGAATGTACATATCAAAAAGCTTGGAAGATTGCAAACGTTATGCCATTATTTAAGAAAGGAAATAGAGAGTATCCAAGCAATTATCGTCCTATATCATTAATTAGTTGTATTGGTAAAGTAATGGAACGAATAATTTTTAAACATATATATAATTTCCTCCACTCTAATAATCTTATTTATACAAACCAATCAGGTTTCATACCAGGACATTCCACAGTTTATCAACTCATTGTTATCTACAACCAAATATGTAAAGGTTTTGATGATAAAAAATCTACTTGTATGGTATTCTGTGACATATCTAAAGCGTTCGATAGGGTATGGCATCAAGGACTTCTATTTAAATTACGTCAATATAGTTTTTCTGAAACTATATTAAATTGGTTAGCAGCCTATCTTCACGGACGCAATCAAAGAGTAATGGTTAATTCTACATTTTCTGACATCAAATCCCTGAAGGCAGGAGTTCCTCAGGGTTCTGTATTAGGTCCTTTACTTTTTATATCAGACTCATTACCTAGTACAATTCGGTTATTTGCGGACGATAGTTCCCTAGCAGTTACTAGTCTAAATAATAATTATATAGATAGAACTTTAAATCATGACCTCCAAAAACTCGAAACAGTGATTACATATATCATAATATCATCAACCGGAATATATTTGACTGAATGTATACTTTGGAGAAAACCGAATCTAAAGTGTAATAACTTGTGGTTTATCCATTTGCTCATAATTTAAGTATATGTATCATATATGTATTGATGTATGTAATATGAGTAATAAAATATGTTTAAATAAAATCTTGTGAGGGTGTAATGTCATCTTGTTGGGTTATTATGTCATAATGTGAGGTAATATCATCATGTGAGATTGTAATGTCATCTTGTTGAGTTATTATATCATCATGTGGGGTTGAAATATCATCATATAGGATTGTACTATTATCATATGGAGTTGAAATGTCATTGGTGAGGTTATATAAAGACATCATGCGTGGTTGTTAAGTCATTATATGGGACTAGTAATATCATCATGTAGGGTTGATTTGTCATTTTGGGTGGTGCAGTTGTCCTTCTGTGATTTCCACTTGACTTAAGGTGTGGTGCAGTTGTCTTTCTGTGATGTTCACTTGACTTGCTGTGTGATGCAGTTGTCATTCTGTTATGTCCACTTCACTTGCTGTATGGTGTCGTTGTCCTTCTGTTATGTCAACTTGACATTGGTAAAGAAAAATAACACTAAAACAGTTTCCTTCTCCGAATCGAAACAAAATGTACTACCTGCAATTTCATAGGTACGTACGTCATATTGCCACACTGCTAATTTCGCTTCACTTTTATCAGAGATGTGAATACCGAATGTAGCTCCGTGCTTTTATTATTATTTATTTTTATAATTTGTCTAAATATAGAAAATAATGTAACGATCTGAAAATGTATTAACGAAGTTAATTTGAGGAAATGGGTAATTTGCACACCCTGTAGGAGTGAAGTACTACTAAGGACCACCTAAAGGAATCGTATACATATGGAAAACATTTTGGAGAGGTCACAATATACCAAACTCAAACGCAGTGGTAAGCCAAGCCACTGTGTTGGAGTTTGACAAGAAATGTGGCGCCAGTCATGTCCGCCAAATATGCTTTGCGGTTATATGGATAACTGCACAGTTTTGCATCAGGTATTGCACTAGCGGGAAAACTCCACCCCTATAAAGTGTGCGGTATCCAATTTAAACATGAACCCGTATTTTTCTACAAAAAACAACAACAAACTACACAAGCCGTGTTTTAAGTATCAGTTACTGCATGGGCGGGGAAAAAGTGTGCAGTATCCAATTTAAACCTATCTATCTATATATACTGCACAAACTCCCCTTTCGGGTATTACTGGCAGGTGCGCGTCGATCTGTGCAAGGATAAAACTGTTAAAATAAAAATTTTGTTAGGGTGAGAAAATTTTCTGAAAAAAAAGGTGAATATGTTAGGTTTAAGATCTGGTAAAAACATCTTTTTGTTGATTCAGGGACGGTCTACTATCTGAAACGAGAGGAGCTTTTGTTTAAATGCTAAAAGATCATTTTGTGAGACTATATTTTCTGGTAAGCTGTTCCAAAGTATCACTGTATAAGGAAAAAAGGAATATTTAAAGTAGCTAGCTGGAGTATGAATTTGCCTGTAAGATAAAGAGTGTAAGTGGCGGGATATCCTCGCTGGTCTTTCAAGATATGCAGGTAATGGGACAGCAACAAGGTTATTTACTATTTTGTAAAACATAAGAAGTCTGGTGACATCACGTCTGTACTGAAGGGTTTGCCAGTCAAGTTCCTTCTGCATGCTGGTGACACTGTCGTAATAAGAATAGTTATTATTAACCCATCGGACTGCTCTGCGTTGTACTTTTTCTATTTTATCTATATATGTCTGTGTATGAGGACTCCAGACTGTAGAGGCATATTCTACTTGAGGTCTAACCAATGCTTTGTAAGCTGCTTCTCTAACTTCCTTATTCTTTGTCTGGATGTTTCTGTGGAGGAAACCAAGAGTTTTATTAGCAGAAGAAGTAATGTTGTCAATATGTTTATTCCAAGAGAGATCTTTTGATATTGTAACTCCTAAGTATTTGGCATTATCCACTGTTTCTAAAGCTTGTCCATGTAATCTGTAATCAAAGGAAAGTGCTTTCTTCTTTTTAGTAATATTTAAAACAATGCATTTACTGGGATTAAATTCCATTTCCCATTTCTTTTCCCACTGCACCAGCTTGTCGAGGTCTTTCTGAAGTGTAATACAGTCCTGCTTGTTGTTTATAGCTAGGTAAACCTGGATAGTTTTGCAGAAAAATACCGTGTTAAAAATCACAGGTACCCAATAGCGTTACTTTTTGTACACACCATAGTCGCATGATGAGATTCGGAACTAAAATTCAAGAATTAGTAGAGTCATATCTGAACAATACACTCGAAGTATATTTTACCGTTACGCCGGTTAGATACGGAAGTTGTGGAAATATGTCAACATTTGGCTTTGATCAAGTTGATTACAGGAGCTCGAACAGATGAATAACGGCAGGAGAGTATGTTTTCATTTTCACTTCCTATGTTTATTCATGTACATATATCCATGCATAAAATTATGAGTTATTGACGTAACTGACGGTGTGTGGGATAAAATCAAGACCCCCTAGTCCGGACCCCTAGTATAGAATTGTAAAATAAAGACATCGACCCATTGACGGTCCTACTAAAAGCGTCATCCAGGATTATGCGCCATCCAGGGTTCTATAGCGCCACCCGCTTTATTACTGGTCGTATAGGTATAAAATTTCACCAGTAGCTTTATAATTCCATTTTACATCGTATGTGCAAATTCAATTGATATATTTTACTTTTTGGATGTTTAAATCCATTTTCAAAATTCACTTCAAGATCTCACCGGTGAGCGACTTGATGCCGTCCGGGGTTTGAAGACGCCACCCGTGTTATTTCAAGTCGTATTTGTATAAAATTTCCCAAGTTGCTTTAAAATAACATTTTACATCTGTGCAAATTTCATACGAAAATTTTATGTTTTTATTGCATATTAGCCTTTTCCTTTTTTCCTCGATCTCGCACCTGTACAAACTCCGTGCACCGGATGGCGCAATGATACGTACTATAGAGTAGCATACATTACAGCTATAGAACCCTGGATGGCGCATGGATGGCGCATAATCCTGGATGGCGCTTTTTAGTAGGACCCAAACTTGAAGCCACTGTCAAGTGTCTGTGATTGAAGCAGCTAGTTGATTTTATAGTCAAAACGTAGGGTGAATCCACCAGATTTCGGAAACTTTTTTGACAACCGGTATACAATTCTATATCCTTCTTAAAGAATTCTTGTGCACGTTATGAAACTTGTAAAGCACAAAATTGTGATGTCCGGATTTACCTTCTTAAACCCGTTTATTGACTTGAAAATAATGCTGAAGTATCAAATACAATGTATTTTCATTGTCATGTGAAAGCGGGGTAACTTAGAAGTCAGTATCGTAATTTCCGTCACTTGGATTTGAAACTTTAATTTAATGTAGCTCATTGCTCAACACTTTTAAAAGTATCAACACCAAACTTTGGGATACTATATAAATATGATAAGGCACAGTTGTAAGACAAGGGGCATTATTTTGCAATCTATATATTCAGAGTTATGCCCCTTTTTTACTTAGAATTTTAGTAAAAAATGCTAATTAAGTGGAATGTTTAGAAAACTATGAAAATTGTCAACACAAAATTTAGAATACTTGAAAATCATAAGATGCAGTTGCAAAACAAGGGCATTATTCTGAAAGCTATATTTTTGGAGTTATGCCCCTCTGTAACTTAGAATTTGTGTCAAAATTGCTTATTATGGAAAATGATTTGAAAGCTATGAAAGGTATCAACACAAAGCTTGGAATATTTGATAATCATGACAAGGCGCAGTTGTAAGACAAAGGGCATAATTCTGTATGGAATGTTATGCCCTTTTTTAACTTAAATGCTTCAAATATGACTTTGGGGAGTAACTTTTTTTTTTTTTTTTTTTTTTGTGCATTAGTCAAGATCAGTAATTGAGAATCGTCGCCCCATCAAGCCAGTCCATTTAACCCAAGGCGGTTTACGCGATGAGTTTGAAAACTTACAACGTGAAGGACAGTACTTTGTTGAGTTTGAAACAAAGGTAAGAGACTCTTCCTTGAGTATCTTATTGATTTATTATCTAATATAAAATTAACCCATTTTGTCAAAAGATTAGATTTTTTTAAAGTAACTATGGGTGCATATTCTTTTTTAGCTCACCTGAGCAAAGCTCAGAGTGAGTTATTGTGATCCCGTGAGCGTCCGTCGTCCGTCGTGCGGCGTCAACAATTTTTAGTGTACACCTTTATTTCTTAAGCAATCATCTTCAAACTTTAAGACAATGTTTATGACCATAATGTCTCAATTGAGTTCGATTATGGCTGAGATCTGTCAATTAGGTCAGGAGTTATGCTCCTTTTAATATTCAAAAAATGACATATTTCACGTTGTTTACACTCTAGCATCTGCATCTTTTAAGCAATCATCTTCAAACTTTATAGCAATGCTTATGACCATAAGGTCTCGATTGAGTTCGATTATGGCTAAGATCTGTCAATTAGGTCAGGAGTTATGACTCTTTTAATAATGCCAAAAAATGCCATATTTATACCCCCGAAACAAAGTTTGGGGGGGTATATAGGAGTCACCCGGTGGTCGGTCCGTCGGTTGGTCGGTCGGTCGGTCGGTCCAGCGGTCCGTTGCATTTTCCTTGTCCGGAGCATAACTTGAAAACCACAAGTTGGAATTCAATACAACTTCATGCAATGATCAACACATGAGGAAGTGCAGTGCACAAGAACCATAACTCCATCTGATATTAGAGTTATTGCCCTTTGTTTTTCCTTGTCCGGAGCATAACTTGAAAAGTACATTTGATTTCAAAACAATTTCATACAATGGTCAACCACAATATGAGGAAGTGCAGTGCACAAGAACCATAACTCTATCTAGAGTAATTACAGAGTTATTGCCCTTTGTATTTTTTCCTTGTCCGGAGTATAACTTGTAAAGTACTGATTTGATTTCAAAACAATTTCATACAATGGTCAAGCACAATATGAGGAAGTGCAGTGCACAAGAACCATAACTCTATCTATAGGAATTACAGAGTTATTGCCCTTAGTTACTTTTCCTTGTCCAGAGTATAACTTGTAAACTACTGGTTTGATTTCAAAACAATTTCATACAATGGTCAACCACAATATGAGGAAGTGCAGTGCACAAGAACCATAACTCTATCTAGAGTAATTACAGAGTTATTGCCCTTTGTTACTTTTCCTTGTTCTTCTTGTCCTGAACATAACTCGAATATTATACATGGTATATACTTGAAACTTAAAATGTAAACAGATGGCGACTAGGAGAAGTGAAGTGTCCAAGAACTGTAACCTTATATTTTTAAACTACTGTGACAAACAACCATTATTGACTCTCTATCAACTTTAAATAAAAACTTTACTTATTAATATCACAACCAATATACTATGTATACAGGTTCTTATCTATGCTCTGCCTGAAGTCTGGCTTCTCCTGCATTAAAGTATTTTGCGGGGGTATTAATCACCTTCAGTGATAGCTCTAGTTCACTTTGTTTACACTCTAGCATCTGCATCTTTTAAGCAATCATCTTCAAACTTTATGGCAGTGCTTATGACCATAATGTCTCGATTGAGTTTGAATATGGCTGAGATCGGTCAATTAGGTCAGGAGTTAAGCCCCTTTTAATAATAAAAAATTGCCATATTTCACATTGTTTACACTCTAGCATCTTCATCTTTTAAGCAATCATCTTCAAACTTTATGGCAGTGCTTATGACCATAATGTCTCGATTGAGTTTGAATATGGCTGAGATCGGTCAATTAGGTCAGGAGTTAAGCCCCTTTTAATATAAAAAAAAGAATGTCAGATTTCACTTTTTTTACACTCTAGCATCTTCATCTTTTGAGCAATCATCTTAAAACTTTATGACAATGTTATGCCCATAATTTCGCAATCGGGTTCAATTATAACTGATATTGACAAGTTAATTTAGGAGTTATGCCCTTTTCACCATAAAAAAAGTCAGATTTCACTTTTACACTCTAGCATCTTTATTTCTTGAGCAATCATCTTTCTCAGGTGAGCGATCAAGGGCTATCTTGGCTCTCT
>CM037777.1:43099103-43149103 GCA_021229015.1 Solen grandis
GTAAACATACAGGAAAGAGAAGGTAGAAACTTTCTTAAACTTGTTAATTGTATTGATTTTTTTAATTAAATTTTTTAATTTTAATTTTTTTTTTCCAACATTTAATAAGATTTTTTTTTATGTGAAGCCATACATAACGGAGTATAATAGAACAGAGAATCGAGCGCACTCACTTGATTCGATTTGTCTCAGCGAGAATTAAAGAAACTCGTTTACAGATGGTCATTGAATCAAAATTTGATTTAAAACATCATTGTGTAATACTTATATCAGTAACCATCTACAGACGCATGGTCAATCAATGCAACATTCCGTGATTGTAAAGTAATCGGTAATTTCTCCAGGCTATAGCGTTACGAACAGTAAAAAAAACTATACTTAAAATCATAAAACCTATATTAAGAATTTCTATTTTCATTTGCCGTCATATGACTGAGCACATTCATTCTTTGCGCATGCGCTCACTTCTCAAGCTGAAATATTTTATACCACTCAGCAATTGGTCAAGGCGACATGTTGCAAAATGTGTTACGTGGTACAGCAAGCAACTGCTATGGAGATCTAACCGGAATTCCAAGAAGTGCGTTTCCGAAAAATAGCGTTTTCCACTGCAATGTAGCCTAAACTTGCCGAGTTAACAAAGAACGTGGAAGAGTGGAAGAAAATATTTCTACCGATCAACTGTGGTCGAGCTGCTTTAACAATAGAACCACATGTTTTGAATGTTAAACGATGATTTGAAATAGATACTGGTTACATTAAAAAATAACGTCAGATTAATATACTTTTAAACCGACATCCGCAAATGATTTATTTCTTTCCTGTGTTGCCCGTTTATGTCCATTAAAGCCAGAAAAGGCGATCTCTTTTGACACAGTTTTATTAGAAAATCATTACAACAAATACAAAAACATGGAGTAATATAAATGACATCACATATTTTGAGGGAAAGCAATAGTATTGACAAAACTTTTTTTCTTCCTTTTATCAGTATGTAGCTACATGGATTCCCTCATGTATTCAATTAGTGTTGTAGACCAAACTACACTCGGTATATTACGGAATTCTCCGTTTGTCGATGGTGACGTCATAGTATAAGCGGTAACATATAGTAGGTACCTGTCTCGAGTCTACTGCTGCGTGTTACTTTTACCACTATTTATAGTCAATATAACAGACGGCTCTCAGCCAAAGTTAGTTGTTAGTTAAACATATTTATTGCTCCAATTTCATACAAACATAGGATTTGTTAGTTGTTAATTTCAGTCAGTGATGGCACTATTAAAAAAATACATTTGCTGTACTACATTTGCTGTACACCAATAAAAGGAGGGTTGACTATAAAGTTATTTGCATTTTAACGTTATCAGCATCACAAGGGCTGGTCAGTAAGTTCGAGGTGGTACAGGAGATAATCGTACACATACATAAATTCCGGTTTGACATAATGGAAAGAAATGGCTTTGTTACTCATTGAATAGATACCCTGAAATGGAGAAGGAAAGGAACAAGTTAAGATATGTATATATATATATTTTTCAATGATTCGTTTTATTCAAATATGTTTTATGATACTGTTTTTAATCATATTCTTACAACGGACATACAATTGTAGAGCCGATGGGTTAGATGGTTATTCCGTTACTGCGGGTCGTGGGTTTGATCACCGACCACGACATGCCGAAGTCGTTGATCGTTGAAATGGTAATGCTATCCTGATTACCCCCTGTCCGTCGTCGACAATTATTAACATCTAGTATACTCAGCGGGAGGTCGTTGGTTCGATCCCCGGCCGCGACATACCAAAGTCGTAAAAAATTGTACTGTTATAGCTCCATTGATTGGCGCTCAGCATATAAGGGTAGTTGCAGGACTGATTGGCCCGGTGTCAGGATAATGTGACTGGGTGTGGTATCATGCCACATGTGTACGGCGTGATACTACAGTGCGGCAACACTATATCTGTCTCAAGTAGAGATCGTCTCCAAATGACTGAACTACTGCGGTGGGACGTTAAACCCAACAAACATTATCAAAGACAGAGATGATAGGTGCACACACTAACCTTGGGTTTGGTTCTTCCGGCACTGTATTCATGGTACCAGGCAGGGAATCGGCCCAAAATGTGGTCAACAATATTAAAACAGTGAAATAAGGTCCTTCCTTCTGCATCAAAGGAATTCCCGATATAAGCTCCAAGGTTATGCAAGCATTTTCCTATTTCGACGTCCTCTGCACCACCATCTTGCCTGCAGAGCGTGCTGTCGCCGCCATGCTTGGCCAAGCGTCTAACAGCTTCCCTGCTCAACACATATCCGGCGCCCCCACTTGCATATCCGCCGTCTATCACTTCACTAAAATGTTGCCCGTAATAGGCCGGAGTTTCTGGATCTTTTGATGCCAGAAAACGTTTTAAATTTTCAACTATTATGTAAGTGTTGTCGTCTGCCTTCAGAAACCATTCATAATCGTCTATATAGTGTTTATACAAATACCGAAAGGCATGTTGGGATTTTTCCGTCAAATGCTCTCTGCCTTCTGATACATTCAATCCGATAACAGGAAATGACTTGTCTGAAACTGAACTGAAATACAGCGTCTTGTCACATCTTCCACCCCACGTTCTTTTCACGTGCAGGGCACGGTCTGTTAAAAACTTTGGTGACGTCATAATCCAGCAGAGTACCCGTGCTGTTGGTTTATCTGAAAGTAATTCAGATAATTATCAGATGTTCCTAAAAGGTCATTTTAATCAGCAATGCAACAAAGTTCTAAGTATATAAAACTAAGTTACTTTTTATTAATATTCTAATTTATTCAAGTTTTAAGATAGTCACCAATTTCAGACACAGGCTAAAAGCGGAAATAAAATAAAATGAAAAATATTCGTTTTATAGACGCTCTTTTACAGACGGTCATGGACTAAAAGTTTGATTTTAAGTATATGTGTATTAGTCTATCAATACCAATTTATAGACGCATTGTCACCCAATGCAACATTCTGTAATTGAAAAAATATATGTGGTTTCTCCATCACAGAGTAAGCATTACGAACGTTATTGAACCTATATTTAGAAGTATAAAACCTTATTAACTTTTTTTTGTGCCGTCAGTAAGTATAAAACAGCATTAAGCTGCACATCCACATGAGGTCGTCAGCTAGGCGCCGTCCATTACTGAATGTTTCAATCCTTTAAGCCTAGGACTCTCTCAAGACGGTGGATCAGTAGTGATTTCTTACCACTACCCCTCAGTGGATAGCTTCCAGCTCTCTTGGTCCCTCTTGAACCATAACCAGCTGGAGGTTTTCTCTTCTGACTGCGAAACCGTTTTACAGCAGTTTTCCTGTTCTGTCCAACAATGTCAAGAGCGCCAAAAGTGGACCACACTGATTGAGCCGGGAACCCTCTGCACCCAACTTCTATTGGAAACAACCATGTCTTCCACCCGTTGTCTTTGCACAGCTGCTGTAGTTCTATGTACTTGGTCTTCTTGGTTTCATGTGCGGTTTGGCATCTCTCCTCCCAAGGAACAGTGAGTTTGACCATGACGAGGCGCATTCGGACAGGTGAACGGATTACTATATCTGGTCTAAGAGACGTCTGGACAACTGATGGGAAGTTCAACTTCTTGTCCTGGTTTATGTCCAGAATCCAGTCTTGTGCCTGGTGTAGTATTCCTGTCCTCGTCCTGGTGCTTGAAGGAATCTGTTTGGTTCCTTCTCTCACGAATGGAATCAGTTCCAACTTCTTCACCTTGGTGTGTTTCTTCTTTCGTTCCAACTCAATGGTATGGGGGATCTCTCGAAGCACTCTATCGTGGCGCCATCTGTATCTACCCTGGGACAGGGCTACACTGCAAGATGAAAGGACATGCTCTAGTGTTCCTCTTCTTCCACATGGTGGGCAGCTAGATTCTAAAGGTGGAGGTTTGCAGGTGAAGGAAGGAGGTCGTATACTGATCTCAGCAGGTGCTGCATTCGTACTGACTCGTACTGCCAAATCTCTGACCACGATAGGGCTCTGTCTGGGAATGTCCAACGAGTCCATGCTCCATGCTTCCCTAGTTGCACTGCCTTTGTCCTTCTAGATTCTTCCTCTACTGTTCTAATTTCTTGCTGCACCATGGTTCTTCGCTCTTGGGGTCCCGCTGTCTTCCACTGTTGGAATTTGACTGACCATAGTCCCTGTCTTTCCTCACAAAGAGTTCCTACAATGTCCTTTTGTCTCAGCCTGGTCTCAACCTGATCACCTTTCTGCCTGTTCTTGTCTCTATTCCAGCTTGACGCACCGGTTCATCCTTAGAATCTCCCAGTGTAACCACCAGCCTTGTCAAATGTCTGATCACATTCACTTTTCGCGCATGAGCTCATTCCACAAGGCTGATCTCGCGAATTTCGTTACCCGGAACTAGTGAAGACGCCATGTAGTGGAATGTGTCGCATGGTAACGCAAGCCCCTGATTCGGTGTTACCGTAGATTTGCCCAAAGCAGGCGTTTTGGAAAAAAAAGCTTTTCCCATGTAATGTGATCTACACTTGCCGAGTTTATTTGTCAGAAAACTAAGTGTCCACCAACATAACGAGGGAGAGAATAAAAACAAAAACAAACGATAAACGAAAAATCAAACAAACAAAAACGTATATACCGATGATCTGTGAACGAGCTACTTCAAAAGTGAGTTTGATGATTTGAAAGACGTTCTAAATTAGATATGGCAAAACTATTGTATAATTATATTTTTAGACCAAAATATAAAAGTAATATATTGTGTTACTGTAGTTCTCGGGGAAACTTTCTTTGAGTAAACTCCTAAACATATGTGAAAACAGACAAAACTGGGATTATATCAAATGAATTAAAGCACATATGCACTTATGTCTACTAGGAAGCCATGAAACTATTATTCATACAAAGCAAATCCAGTACATATTGGGTGGGTATTAAACTGCACATGTATGGGTTTTTCAAAATAATGATCTAAATCTCTGTTACTTTCAGGTTCTTTATTTGTGTTGTAATATCATTCATAATGGAAAAGAAAATACATCCAATTATTAATTGAATGTTTTTCCAGCTCCAGTCTCGCGTGTAGTCTCCAGTCTCGCGTGTAGTCCAGTCTCGCGTGTAGTCTCCAGTCTCGCGTGTAGTCTGTTAACTGTGCTTCTATCCCTCAAAACTTCTTTCCAAATTCTAAATCTAATATAATCAAATATCAATATACTATTGCTTTCTACTTGAAGTGTCCATTGTTTCTCAGAGATTGTAATAATTTCTATATCATAAATGTCATTTAATGTTACCTTAATGTTACTTAATGACGACACATCCAATATACACTGACTTTGCAACGCTTAAATATGCAACATTCTTTATTTAGTATTTTGAATGGATGTTAAAATTCATTTTGGATTTGGCGAATATTTCCGACTTAGGCCCGTAAGATTTCGGAAATGCGAACATATTCGGGTAAGGCACGACAGAAGCGTGTAAACCATGCGTGCATGGAAGAGCTAATGCTGTTCTGTATTGAAGTATTAAAAGTTTGAAGATGAGAGACAGCGGTACGTAATGTTCCTCTAAACTGTCCGTGTACGCATGCTTTCCACACTTCAGTCGTGTCGCAACCGGAGAAAATGTCAGCCTAGAACAAAGTTCACCCAAGAATTTATTCAATCACCTACGCAGGTTCTAAATCACTGGACTCGATTTTCACCAACAAGTACTTAGCGCTAACTAATACTTAATTTTTTAAATTAGGTAGAAACGCACGCTACTAAATCCGTTTAACGAAATACAGACAAGTTATTATATACTAAAACTTATAACGCTTGCTAAGAAATTATATACTTTGGGTAAAAAAATGATGAAATTCGTATTAAGGAGATCTTCATGTAAATATTAACTTTAAAGCGTTAAGTATGGTTTCTGAAATTCAAACATGGTCAAGTTCAGTGTAAACTAGATCGCTGTTGACGGACGACGTAAAACAGACGGAGTTCATACTAACCATTGATAGGGACAAACTTTCGGACATAACGTTCGCCGTTGATGATCACTTGGGTTTCGTGTCTTTGCCCGAACTGCAACACCGAGCTGATGTAGAATCCTGACCGGATAAATCACAGAGAAATTTTAACTTTACAATATATCAAGGGAGATAACTTTAGAGGAGATTAATATTTCTACTTTACTTAGTTATTTCCCTTAGATTTTTTTTTTTTGAGTGGATATGGAATATATCTCATCTTGAAGTGTTACAATTTAACATTTTCACGTTGCGTTCCTGAAAATATTGAAAGTTGTATGGGTTCTCGATGAGATATATTCCATAAACACTCAAACAAATATCCTCTATGTATCACACTGCATATCAAACATACCTTTACACCCTATGACCGGGAGGCCGTGAGCCTGACCCCTGGCCGCGACATACCTGATGGCACGGTATCAAGGTAATGTGAATGAGTGTGGTATCATGCACTTAACTTTGGCGTGATACTGTAGTCAGTCAGCACTTTAGCACACAAGTCTCAAAATTTACTACCTCGGGAGCGGGAGGTCGTTGGTTCCATCCCCGGCCGCGATATATACCAAAGTCGTAAAAAATGATACTGTTATAGCTCCCTTGCTTGGCGCTCAGCATATAAGGGTAGTTGCAGGACAGGTTGGCCCGGTGTCAGGATAATGTGACTGGGTGTGGTATCATGCCACATGTCTACGGCGTGATACTGCAGTGTGGCAGCACTATGTCTGTCTCAAGTAGACATCGTCTCCAAATGACTGAAATACTGTCGGTGGGACGTTAAACCCAACAAACAAACAAAAAAAAATGACTAGAAACTAGGCTTGAATTTCACCAACTATACTTAGCGTTAAGTAACACTTAAATACTTAGAAGCAAATTTAATCAACTGTATTTCCCCACCACGTGGGTTCGAATCCCGGTAGGATCATTCGGATTTTCATGTGAGGCAGCCTTCCAGCTCGCTTGCGGTAGGTCAGTGATTTTACTTGGATGCCTCCGTGCATTCGGGGACTTCCTCCACCTGTAATTAGCTGGACGTCGCTATATAACTGAAATACAGTCGAAGCGACGGTAAACTCAAATAGTTAAGTCTAGTCAATAGTCAACTGTATTTCTCTATTAAAAAGAAACAAATATTGTTAATCATTAAGGTGAAGCTGTATAAAGTGTAAATGTAACTGATTATTTATAATGAAAACTATGATAACTTCCCATTTCCCAAGGTCCAGTAGTAAGGTACATTGTTGACGACCCCCATTTCCGCTTGTGAGCTAGAAATTACCAAGACTTTACCAATTTATATACATGTACACTGCATTATATAATCTGATTCTTTAATGACGTCATTTTAAAACAACGTGTATTCACGTGGGATGCACGAGATTTGCCTTACCCGACAGAAAAAGTAGAATATACAAAAGAACTTGCAGCCCAGGGGAGAAAATAAAACTTATGTTGTACCGAGGTCGTCTGCGTCCAATTATTTTCTTCATCCTGGATAAAAAAGAGAAAGAAATCATAAAATCAAATAATGCTGTCTGTCATTTTTAACTGTTCTCAAATGCAGTAATTATATAGCGACGCCCAGGCAATTACTAGTGGGTAGCGGGGATCGCTTTTCGTGGCCGAATCAAATTGTTAGCCCCTTAACCCATATTCGGATACTCCCGGCTAACTTATTCCGTTTCATTTCATGACACCATGATAGATGGTCTATTGATCGACCGTGTGTATCCGGCGATACCCATAACCGGAAGTTCGGCTGTTCGATCCCCGGCTCGAAGTGGTTGGGGCTTAGTATTTAAGTGTAGGTTATGGACTGGTGTTCGGATGCTGTGGTTGGGTGTGGTACCACACCACCTCTCTGTCTCAAGCAGACGATATCACCAAATGAATGAAATATTATCGGTGGGACATTTAAACGACCCAAGCATATACAATATTTAATGGAATCAGGTGCTTATTGCCATGAGTCCCTTGACAGCTAACGAACATAAATAAAAGAAAAGCAATTGCACCCACAGGTGGGTAGGGATAAGTGACTGTAACCACTCAGCCACGACAGTCTTGTTCGAATCAATTATCGATATATTATTATATACATTAGTCTCTAAAGTTGCATGTTTCGATATAACATTTTAAATACACTAGTAATTAACCAAAAAAATTTCCACTGACGTCTCTTTTATGTGCTGTTGGTCCCTTAAAAAAACCAAGGCTGAAAGGTGTTAATAGGAGAAGTTTACTAGTAACGGTTCCAATGATGTAGTTAGAGCGTTGGTCCCAGAAGGTTGTGGGTTTGATACACAAAGTCGTTAAAATGGTAGGGGTAAACATTTCCCTCGTGTTTGGTGTTGAGCATTTAGGAGTAGATTCGGGACTTGTTAGCAGTGTGTGTGTGTGTGTGTGTGTGTGTGTGTGTGTGTTTATTGGGTTTACAATATTTCATACGTTTGGAGACTTTGTATTCTTAAGACAGATATAGTACTGTCACACTGCAGTATCACGCTGTAGACATGTGGTATGATACCACACCTAGTTACATTATCCTAACACCTGGCCATCCAGTCCTGGAACTACGTTTATAAGCTAACCGTCAAGCAAGAGAGCTATACCATTACCATTTGCTATGTTGCGGCCGGGGATCGAACCCACAAGCTTCCACTTCCGAGACTCTAACCACCCGGCTACCGAGGACGGTGTACGTATGCGCGAAAGCTTTCATTCGCCCTTCAAATTGGATTATCATGGGTTTTATAAGCATACAGGAGTTTCCTATCTTGCTCCGGTCAAGTACAAGAAATAAATTAATAATAATAACAATAATAACGAACAAATGAATTAAACAGCATTTTCTCAATATTGACATTACTTTTCTGTATTTCCTTAAATTATATTGTTTTTATTGAAGTGATGATCAGAAACTTGTCAGACATACTATGTTGAATGTATTACATATGTTAATATCTATGCGTAAATACCTGTCATTTCGTCTCAACTTGAGTAATCCAACGTGTCGGTATACAATATGTTTACTCTGACGGGTATGGATCAAATACAGAAGTGACGAAATAACGTAGAAGACCTCTATCCATATCACTCTAAAATTCAAAACTCATATATATCAATCGTACAAATATAATAAAAGTCCGGAAATATATATTTAATATTTCCCACCAATGTTAAATAAGCACTCGGTTCCACATGAGTAAATATCAGCTTATCGCTGGTACACCTTAAACTGTAAAATCACTGTTCTTCGTTGACATTAAATTTCGTTCGATTTCTATTTAAAGCAATTTCGTAGGTATATTTATCCGTGGAATAACGGTCTTGTAAACTTGAGGCCAAATATGTAAGCGATTTCCTTAGGGTTGATACTCACATGAGAAAAACAAAGGGGGAAAAAAGACGAAACCAATGGAAGTCCACCACGAAATCTATATATGCACGGTGTCTTTTACAATATACTCGGATTTTGCAAAAGCAATGAATAAATTACCAAAACATGACTACACGATTTCTTTTCATGCGAGTTGTACGCTCTGATCCATGACATGAAATAGCTGTTAAATAGGGTGGGGCTGTTTAATTTGCATCTGAAAACATTTTTACTTTACATCCTTTACACAGATATTGATTGTGTCGATGTTATACACGTTTGAATCTTACATATTGGATCATTACAACCATAAATAGACACCATAATCTTTGCTTATAGATTATCTTATTTTACGTTTCATTTGTTTCTAGTATTACTGCAGTGTAGCACTCTCTACCTGTTTTATACAGTTTTAATTTTAAGTATATCTATTATATATCTATTATGTCCATCATCCATAACTAACAATATGTGCATTTGCATTGATTATATAATATTTATGTATATTTCGTTTACATTCGATTGTGAACACGACAGGAAGTTTACGTCAGTAAAGTGTACTGTTTATTTGTTAACAGCAATGTATTTAGAACAAGTGAGTATATATTAGAGATAAAGGGGTGTCGTGGAGCTGTGGTTGTTTTATTTGACTACAGATCCTCACCTGTGGGTATCGTGTTTAATTCTTGTTATAGACATAACATTACAAAACACAAACATACATATTTAGAAATGTTACAAATGAAGAATGATATATTTGGTAAACAACCTTATCTCTGAAGGGATTGTGGGGAGCGTGATCACGTGGTCTTTTCATAGGCTGCAGATTCTGTGGGAACTCCGATATATTGATATCACCACTAGAGATATAAGGGCGCCGTGGTCCAGTTGTAACGTACCCGACTGCGGATCGGAATGCCGTGGGTTCGAACCCCGTTAAGGGCAAAATATTTAATGACCTTCCCAGGCGCTAGGTACTGGTCCAGCCCAGGAAACGTCGAGAGGGATTAGTATGAGATGTAATCACTTGTTTCCCAGTCGACTTAAAAATACTAAACTAACGAGAGATTTTATATATAAGGTAATTTATTTCAAAGTGTGTAAAACAAGTTTATATACACATGATACCAGTATATCTGGTTTATAGCGAGATCTTTGAGTGACAACGTAGTTCCATGAGTTTCAATTAAAATTAATTATGAGTTCGAATTGCTTTAAATCTTTTTTTTCTCCCTATATCTCCTTCAGAGATCTAAAAGGAAATTATAAACAAACAAAAAAAAAAAGAAAAGAAAAAACGAAAAAAAAACGCAGTTGGCGGGCATATCGTTAATCAGTCTGTGCGTCCGTTTATTCGTTAGTTTGTGCCATCGTTCGTTCATATACATCACACCCCAGGTTTATCTTTTTTGACATCACATTTGTACCAAACTTGGTACACATATACATCATTGAATCAACTATTAAATATTAACGCAATGTTATGGCTGTTATCTATATATTGAATGAAAATGGTGAACTCATGCTTACCTTTGAATTTAAGTTTTTTCTACGAAGATGATTTCACATCTTCATGAAACTTGGTACATACGAGGCTTGCTCGGAAACCTTTTAAACAACATGAATAATAAAGGAACTAAAAGGAATACGAATTTAAGACATACACCACAAAACATCCAAACATAATTACTATCTGTATGCAAAATATATATTTCTTAATGACGCCCATATCGTTTCAGCACCCGTTTGAATTTCATGATCAGGCTGTATCCGGAGCACGGCGACGTCATGGTTATGACGTTACGTTGATCTCATCTGTGGGTTATATTTCATAGTTGAATGAAAATAATGATTTTTCTGCCTCGGGTTAACTTTTGATTTTACATTAAGCTGCAATTTTATAAAGACAAATTTCATCATGAAATATGAAACAAATGTATAAACTTTTATTATATATAAAGGCGAGCAAATATTTGGTTCTAACCAACGTATGCTAGCGGTCCATTAGAGTCGCTGAGACACATTTCCTTGTTTGTACATACAATGAAATTTATGCATAGTCAGTTTTGCGTGACGGGTAAAGGAAATCTATCATAACACGTGCGGAAAGTTTAATATATAGCTCAAACTATGATTCCCTTGGTCGATCAGCGACCACGCATTCGCACATGAAAATGTTGAATGTTTGTGTGTCCAGTCACCGTGTGGTTTTATCCACGTATTTCGGTTTCTTCATACAATGATGACCAGTATCAGAATCGATGATGATGATGACTAAGAAGAAGAAGAAGAAGAAGAAGATGTTAATGATGATGATGATGATGATGATAACTAAGAAGAAGAAGAAGAAGAAGAAGATGATGATGATGATGATGATGATGATGATGACGACGAAGAAGAAGAAGAAGATAACTCCTGTGTCTAAAAAGCAAAAAAACAACAACAAAAAACATATGAGCATCGTTCGCCATACCTATCTCTATTCTAAGATGCGTTTGGTCACTTTGATCTACATATCACTTGTAGAGACGTGCATCAGATTACAACAGAAGTTACCCACAAGGAATATTGTTGTATTGGAAATTTATCCTGTGTGTGTGGGTGGGGGGGGGGGGGGGGGGGGGGGGTCGGAAAAAAGGGGGACAACTATTATCGTAATCAAAATGTACCGGTATCTCAGTTGTTTGGATTTATCTCCCTTGAATCTAATGCATCTTCTATTATATCAGAAAAATAGATATAGTCATCTTTTATTCTGGTGCATTAATGTCATGAAAGTGTCAGTGTATTATCACTATAGTAGACATGTAGTCCAAGTGTTTGTCTTATTGACTGGCGGTATCTCGATCATTTCAGGAAGATATACCGCTGCCTCACTGCAGTATCTGCGAGGGTAAAGTCGCTGACTCACTCAGCAACTCACCGCATGGGTTCGAATCCCGGCAGGGTCATTCTGATTTTCATGTGAGAAAGTCTTCCGGCTGGCTTGCGGTAGGTCACTGGTTCTACATGAATGCTTCCGTGCATTCGGGGTCTTCCTCCACCTGTGATTAGCTGGACGTCGCTATATGACTGAAATACTGTCGAAGCGACGGTGAACTCAAATAGTCAAGTCAAGTCAAGTCACTGCCGTATAACACCGTAGGTTACATCCAGTCACATTATTTTGAGACAGGGCCAACCTGTCCATATATACAAGTACTATTTTCAATACCTTCAGGTCGTCTTATGCATAACGTTTTACCCGCCTTTCGGCGATGTTTTAAATTCCGTCAGTTTTGTCTGTGACCTTACATATATGAAGTCTAGTCTTATGATGAATTACACTCATCAGTAGGTCAAGTAAGTGTCAATGAATTCAGAACAGTCCTGGTCAAAAGCTGGTACAAAGAACGAAGTTGGTAAGGTTAACGAGTCAGACTTTTCGCTTGCGGCAAATATATGTCTCTATCCTTCAAAGCTTAAAAGTCAAGTGTTCATTTTTTTGTTCAAATCCCCTCGGCGCTTTCATCGGAATGAACACACACACACACACACACACTACTTGGATGCGGTAATGACAATGAAGTGCAAAACATGTTTCAGTTATCATATCATTTAATTCAAACTACATATTTTTTCATACAATGGGAAATGATAGTAAGGATGAAACATAACAAGTTCAAATCATACATGAAGACAAAAAGCAGCAGTATAGAGAGAATAAACCATTTAGAAAAAGAAAAAACGACGCTGAAGTATTCAAACGACCAATAGTTCTCCATTATTTTACGATTTATTGAGTCATGTTCAATGGTATATATACCTTAAGGTAATTCATCAGTCATTAAATTATAATCATGGTCTTTCAAATGCTTAAAAAGACTTCAGTGCATATGTAAGCATCCATTGACTTGGAGTAATTGGATCTTTGGCTCTTAGCCTATTATGTCATGGATTTACTATATAACATTTCCAATATAACTTGACTGACCATAATCACAATTTAATGATGGATAGATTACCTTGAAAAGAAAAGGTACAACACCGACCTAACGTTTCGTGACGTATTACAATGCCTTCTTGAATATTTAAGATTTTCACTACATAATTAAGTCTCTAAATTGAAGAAAATTTCCCTAGTGTACACGTTTCTGAATATTAAAGTTTTACAACACTCGAAACATACCCAGTTATTAAATCCACGCGCAACATTTTAATTTTGCACATGCGCACTAACGCCGGAAACATACACTTGATAAAAGAGACTGATAAACAATAAATTATCATACATTACACACATTATAACTGCATCAGATGCATATCATTTATTCAAAAAAGATAATATATTACAATATATTGATATAACACCTTGAAACTAATGTTTCCAATGTAATAACATAACACACAAAGAGAGAGAAATGTGGGTTGAAAGGTAAATAGTTATGCGTATTAATGATAAAAACAAATTTTAAGAGAGAGAAAAAAAGTAATCAAAATACAAAAAAGCCAGAATGTGAGAGCGAAGAAGATTGCGAGAAATTGGTGAAAAAAATGCTTTATGCTATGAAAATAATGTCTTCTTCCATTTAGATAAGATGGACCGTGCACTTAAATTTATTTTACTTAAAGCCTACCTACTCATTTTTTATATACATGTATACTAAATAACCTTATTTGAGCTTAATTCTTTGTGACGACATGATGACTCAATCTTCAAAAAAAGATAAAATACAATTGTCTTTGCATTTTCTTTTGTTCATCTCCTATAGATTGTTAAATCGCAAAACTGATGAATACTGAAAATACAGATATATTAATTTTGTGATTAAATTAAATTACACGCATGAGTTAGCAGGAATATGCCAACGAGGTCCTATTCTCTCTTTCTGTAAAAAGTAAAAAGAAACTTTTTTATGCAGCGCTAAAAATGCTTAAGATTTCTTGTCTTTATGTTACATGACTGGTCCCCGGTAATTAACATTCACGATGAAGCTAGATGACTTTGGTGTTGGCTTTATGCATACTTAGGTAATTTCCTTCTCGATGATTGTTCTTTCAAAAGTATATATCTGTCTATATTCATTGCGGAACGTAACTAACCTACACCATGAACTAAAAAAATCAGACCAATAATCGAAACCCTGGTCCAACAATTACACTCGTAACCACTTGTAACATTCGTTTTTTTTTCCGTAGTCGAAATTTAATTAGCACGAATATCTGACTCTCGAGAAAAACAAAGACAGTCGAATATATTAACCACTCATGTTTTATCACTGTCTAAAATACTACAACTAAAATGGCACAAAATGTAATACACTTTCTACAGGTACAATATATTATGGATTATAAATATCTAATATGTCTCTAGTAACATAGACTAGAAAATATTAACACAGTAATTATTGTCGACGCAAACAAAAAAACATACACTTTCACTTATACACATATCAGTTGTAAACCACAATAAACGATGGTCGGAACCCTTACAGTGTTATTATAGCTTAGAACGAAATAACTCATATTTAACTGAAATGCCAGTAAGTATCAATCCATAATGAACCGTTGTACATCTATTAAAAAGTCTTTTACAGATAAAAGAAAGAAAAATACAGGGTAAGATTTGTGAGCAATAGATAATAATTTTCTGTTATTTTATTACCGAAATTCAGGTAACAAATGTATTCAAATAAGACAAAATTAAAATATAAATATAACTAAGACTTTAAGTTTCTTTCAACGAAGTTTGCTGAATAGAATCTCTAATTGTATATGATATAATGGATATATATGAATTCCAAAAAAAGTTATTCTGTTAAAATTATTTTCTCCTTTCTTTTAATGCCGATATTACAACATATATTTAATTATAAAAGATTGCCTTAATCCTGACAGTTATTTGTAAGATATATATTTGTAACCGTTACGAAAAGGAAACTGTGACATGGATAGACTCATTTTGATGGAGGCTTTAAGTAAATGTGCAGCAGAATATGTGATGACCCGATGGACTTGTGCTTTATATGACTGAATGAATGACTAGTCAATTTTTTAGATTTCTGCATTACATTCGCCTTTCATACATGCAATGACTACTTATATGAGGATAGCCACTGCGCATGCACAATGCTGTAACTGCTACCTTATTTCCTGTCAACATGAGTGAAAGACAATAAAATTCACCGGGATCTTAACTCTAGCAATCGGGTATTCTCGGGTAGTTCCGCCTCATGTGAGGTCAACGTCCCCGCAACAGCAGCAGTAACGTTTGTAATGTGAGGTGTTGCCTTCATCGCCGAGTTATTGCGATTGTAGTACATGGTGATACTGATATGATAATCAGTCTCTATCAAGAGTTACCGCCCGTACTTTGACCAATATATCTGGAGAGAATCACGGGCGGAAACTCTGTATATAATTACCCAAAGAAAAAAAAATGAACCTAGACGATTCTCGTTCCTGCTGTAACTCAGATACACAATGTTGTGATTAATACTTGCATAACGTACAGGCAAGATAAAAAAACCTTCCTTTATATTAAATTGTCAACCATCTTAGCTAAACTGTAGCAACATACATTAAATCATAATTAAAATTACAACCTGCGTCAAAATAACGTTAACCAAGGAAACCTGTATATATTCTGTTATTCAACTAGTACAGAGATACCCTACAGCTTCTTACGTGTTGCTATGACAACATCAATATTAACGAAATCCTTTCACACAAACATTTTCTTGACATGCTTACTAACTTCTACATAAAATTTAAACAACATAACAAATATTGCAAGAACATTGTTATAAACCATATTTTTCTACAAATATCACCATTGCAGTGTGCAGTGCGTGTATTTCAATAACATACCATAACGTAAAATGTAGGTTATTCGGCGAACAATCACTACGATGCACTTTTACTGCCGATACAAAATGAGGTCAATCTTTTCTTATTTAAATGGTACAATGCGAAAACAATACACAAGTTCTGACATTCATCCAGCAGTCACAAGGATTAAGAGGCTAAATTCTCTTCTTTCCTTGACTGATCGCTTAAGACAGGTTTGAAAGTCTACATCACTGTCCTTTCATTCATGAACAATATCTTTGTTCATTTGATCAATAAAAATAAATAACAAGATAAACTCATGAATCCATCATCAATATAATCATGTTACTAGGGTAAATTGGTTTTTATATAAAAAATTTGTGACAATTCTGAAAGTGGACTTCTTATGCTAAGGAAAGTGATATATACATTGTACTTTCAACTGTGTGAATGGTCATTTTTTTTTTCTCAAAATATTGTAAAATATAATACGCCTACGCTTTCTACAGAAAAAAAACATACACGTGCATGTACTATAAAAAGCGTATACAGTAAACAGGGTTGAAGAAATATGATAAAATAATCTAGTTTAGTGAAATATAGGAAATATTAAGATACACTTGCATCCGCAAGACAAAATTTCAAAACTCGGACTTCCTCGCAATAGTATAGAAACTGATAGAACGAAAACGCTTACTTAATATTTGGACAAAATACATATACATCCGAAAAAAAAATACGATATCGAGTACTATATTTTCAACGTAACCCATTAAACTAATTTTTGATTTGCTTTTATACTTAAAACAATACCACCAAAAGTGTTGTACGCTGTACGCGTAACATAAATTAGCATCAATACCCGCCCGCCCCCTAAATATCGAAATCGGAATTCGACACTAACTCGTTGGTTTGATGTATGTGGTATACTTCGAAATAGCCAGTTAATCAGGCTGCTAACTGTCTGATGACTCATTCAGATGTCACCAATGATATTGCACCTCCGAATCTGTCATCCCGTTCATTTCGCAACTACATTTCGTTTCTTGAGATAAAAACCCAACCTTCAACTCCAGACCTTACGATTAGACATATGCAAACTCTCTTTTCTTCAAAAATCAACGATTTATATCCAAAGCTCACTTCCAAGGTGCACAAAGGGAAATATCTTTAGCAATCATTTCTTCATCACATCCAAAACGCACGCCGTTAGATTGTATTGACAGTGTTGTTTTTTTCAAACTTTGTGATGCATTCAAGCCTTGTTTCTATCGAAACATCACACATGTCAAAGTGCTAACTAAATAAACTATCCCATATCTGGTCGCAGCTTCTTTAATTCAACCGAGATGACACTCAGTTTTAACAGAATGGGATTCAAGCTCTTCTCCAGTTGAAAGGAAATTATTGTTCTATTATACAATCAGTCTACAAAGGTATACCCTACAACTGGCGTTGTATAACTTTCATTTAACTTAGTCCCATCTCCACTTGGAGTTCAACAACATCTAGCATGTTGACAGACCCTATCTTGTCCCCCTTTAACATTTTCTGAACTGTTTCATTCCTATGTTTATATCTTGGCTCCTTCTCTTGAATCCAGACATGTGACATCAGGAAATCTAACGCCTGAAGTTTAACATGATTGCACTGTTCCAGAAGTGCTGTTATACTCTTGTTCTTATTATTGGCTTTCTCCTCCTCATCTTCTTTATTTTTCCTCCTAGCATCTGCTTCTATTTCTTCAACTAGATCTATCAGAGACAATCCCTTATTGACTTCAGATGTTTTAGGGGAGATATTATTTGTTTCATCAAAACTTTCAATAACGTTATCACGCCTTTGTATATACACTTTCTTGCCGACAATATTTCGATTGTCTTTCCCCACACTGGACGCTTTACTCTTCGAGTTTTCGCCCTTATTAGGAGAATCTCTTTTCAAACCACCGGGAGATTTATGATATTCGCGTTTATCTTTCGCTATACTGGACGGTTCAGCGTTTGACACTGTAATCACTGAGTTTCCTTGTATTTTCTTGGGACTCTCTTTCTTTACTGTCTGTAGCTCTATGTAGGTTTTACCACCATCACTGCATACATGATTCCCTTCAGAGTCACCTTTGTCATCTTTTGCTTTTTTAGACTCAGGTCCAGAATCTGAGTTGTTGTTCATAAGCTTAAGAGACCATCCAAATATATCTCGCTTTTTCATTCCTGCGATGATTTTTTCACGAGAATCGTCACTTTTAGTAATACTGTTTGCTACACTACATTGGTCTACCTTAGACTGAGATCGAGTGATTTCATCTTGCACACTTATATTTGTGTTGTTTAGGAGGCCACGGACACTGACACCAACCTCCTTATTTGGAGATTTTGCTCCTTTGGTCTTCTGATCTGCTTGATTGTCCACGGATGATGCTCCAGATTGCGGCTGACATTTAGCAGCGGAACCCTGCTCATAGCGCATCATGTACATTTTTCGCTTCTTAATGGGATCAGAAGGGATGGAGGGGGTCTTGAATTCCTGATCGGAGGAGGAACCCGAGCTCGTGTCCGACCCAGTATCCACGTCTCGGTCCATCTGACTAAGAGCGGCCAACTTGCTGTCATATGGTCTCCAAAGGTTCTTTCGTTTCTTGGGCAGTATACTGCTGTCGAAGGAGGGCAGGGACTCTATTTCACCGTTGGCATCGTACATACCACCGGGTGGAAATGAGCAAGGACTGTTACTTCCGCTTGAATGAGGCGATGGCTGTGCAATATAACTTCCGGTTTGTGAATCAGGTGAAGATAGGGTAATATAGGAAGGTGTTTGTGACATACTATTGGTGAGTGGCAGGCAGTGCTCGTCCCCAAATCCATCAGAAGGGGCATACAGACTTTCACTGGGACTGTGGCGGTAAGATCCGCGATATTCCGGTTCCGGCTGCGCAAAGGGAACATAATTAAGGTTCTGCACATGATATGGCGTGAAGTAGCCTCCCATAGAATTATTGTTATCCATTTCTGGCCGTCTGACAGTCAGGTCGAGAGGAGTATCTGTCGAGCTGGCCGCATACAGAGGTGGGGTATGATTATCTGACATTCCTCGACTGACTGCCGCGATTTCTGGTGCCTCCCTGTCCGCTCAGCGCCTGTAATCGAAATAAAACAATGTCAGTAAAACTGCTAAAAACTACGGAAGCACAGAGGGGACATGGTGTTTTTTCTTTTTTATTTTCTTGTGGCCACGAGATAGTAACTAAGAAAAAACAAAACAACGAAAAACAAATCTTGCTAACTCGTGGCCAAAACCCAACAAATATCGCGTTGCCGCAAGATATAACTAAGAAAACAAAAACGAATATTTACTCGTGGCCATAAGATATAACTTCGAAAAAAAAACCCAAAAAAAAACGAAAAACAAATCTTGCTAACTCGTGTTAATTATCTCATGGCCACGAGTTAGTTTTTTTTTTTTTTTGGCCTTAGCGAATTTTTTTCTCAGCAACTCGTGGCCACGAGTTAGCGAGATTGTCTTTTGATTTTTTTCTTCTTTATATCTCGTTGCCACGAGTTAGCAAGATTTGTTTTTCGTTTTTTTTTTCTTAGTAACTCGTGGCCAAAAGTTAGCGAGATTTTTTTTTTTGTGTGTGTGTGTTTTTCTTAGTAACCACGAGATAATAAAAAAGAAATACGCTATGTCCCCTCAATGCTTCCGTACAAAACTCTTTCAATAAAAGTTTACTTTTTTTTTAAATTTAACATGTATGTTTGAATATATCTTTTTTAACTCATTATTATAAAATGCATCCCCGAGCGCCTTTAGATTTGGAACTATTTTTAATTTTTACAGCGTAGTACTCCATCGGTAAATAATCGGTCACGTTGGCTGAGCGTCCGCCAAGGAATCAGAAGGTCGTGGGTTCGATCCCCGGCCGCGACATACCAAAGTCATAAAAATGGTACTTGTGTAGTGTCCTTGCTTTGCTTTCAGCATATAATGGTAGTTCCAGGACTGTTTGGCCCGGTGTCAGAATAATGTGACTTGGTGTGGTATCATGCCACATGTCTACGGCGTGATACGCAGTATAGCATCTCTACATCTGTCTCGTGTAGACAAAAGTCCTAAATTGACTGAAATACTGTCGGTAAGACGTTGAACCAATCAAACTAATAAATGTCCACGAGCATTGAATTACTTCGTGTCGGTGGTTTGGTTGGGTGTCAGGCTTTAAGATAAATTTTGAAGACGAAATTGGCAGTACTCATCATTGTTTGATATATTAAAAATAAGTATATACAAGTATATACCCTATGTAAATTCAAGAACAAAAACGTATTAAACAAAATTTAAGAAGATGTTAATAATAAAAATGATAACAAGAAATAACTTTTCAAAAAAATAATAATAAAAAAATGCGGCATTAATGAGGAATGAAGTGATGGCGAAGGTCTAACGGTTACACGATATATAAATAATTATTTGAGAAGCATTTCATTTTGGGAAGTCAAGATAAGCACAGATAAAAATCTCGGAATTAAAGCGTCCCCCCACCCCATCGCAATTTTGACCCCAGGGCCATGATATGAGCAAACTTTGTATATGTCTAAATATCTAAACTCCGTGCCTTGTGGTTTCTGACAAGATTTTTTTTCCTGATTTTCCTGTATTTGCCAATGTAAAATAAAGTTACACGAGGGGCGGGGCCAATTTTGACCCCAGGGCCATGATATGAGCAAACTTTGTATATGTCTAAATATCTAAACTCCGTGCCTTGTGGTTTCTGACAAGATTTTTTTCCTGATTTTCCTGTATTTGCCAATGTAAAATAAAGTTACACGAGGGGCGGGGCCAATTTTGACCCCAGGGCCATGATGTGAACAAAGTTAGTAAATGTTCACTAGACCATATTACATAACAAATATCTTTAATCCAGGCCTTTTAGTTTCTTACAAGAAAGTTTATTCTAGTTTTCCTACTTAAGTCTACGTAAAATCAAGAGACCCCTGGGGCGGGGCCAAATTTTACCCAAGGGCCATCATTTGAACAAACTTGATACTTGCTATAAGGTCATGTTACAAACTAAATATCAAAACTCCAGGCATTGTGGTTGTTAGCAAGATTTATTTTCTTAATTTTCCCATATATGCCTATGCAAAATAAAGTGACCCCTGGGGCGGGGCCAATTTTGACCCAGGGCCATTATTTGAACAGACTTGGTAGAGGTCCACCAGACAATGCTACACACCCAATATCTTAACTCCGGGCCTTGTGGTTTCTGATAAGATGTTTTTTCTAGATTTTCCTTTATAAGCCTATGTAAAATAAAAAGACCTTTAGGAAGGGGCCAAATTTGTCCCCAGGGTCATGATTTGTACAATCTTGGTAGAGGTTCATAAGACAATGCCACACACCAAATATCTAAGCTCTAGGCCTTGCGGTTTCGGGGAAGAAGATTTTTAAAAATTTCATGCAAGGGACATCACAGGCGAATTTTATCAAATTTGGCCCAGTGGTTTCAGAGGAGATGTCGTTTAAAGAAAATTGTTGACATCGGACGCACGCACGGACGCACGGACGACGGACGATGAACGCCTGATAAAAGGCGATCACAATAGCTCACCGTGAGCACGTTGTGCTCAGGTGGGCTAAATATGAAATAACAAGTATTCATTACTGTCTATTTGTACAGAGATCGAAAATAAACTCTCCACGGATAATTTTATTTCACTGTTAAAATGGCAAAAATGTTAACATTTTGAATATAAAAATAACATATTTCTTACCTGTTGATTGATGGAACCTTGGAAATCGTGACTGTTGTTTGAACTGGCTAGTCACCTGAAAAAAAAGGAAGACAATGTTGACTGATCCAGATCCGTTAATCAGCCCTATATAGTTTTCTTCAAAAACTCACGTCTAACTGTTAGTTTAAAACACAGAGATGATATCAGTATAGCATTTATCAACAAAAAAAAAAAAGAAGTTCAGCAATAAGTTGGTTGGACGACAAGCACCTCAGCATTGAAATGAAACGAAGAGACGCCATATAAAGTCAAGCAGACGATAAAACAGAGTTCAGAGATAGATTCCAGTACCGCGACCATCATCAGAAGATAAAATGACATCTGAGATAATGGCTCGGTTACATAAGTACAATTTATGATTGAAGTCGATTAATCGACAAATTATTGAAATGTATTTACAAAATATATATACATGATTTGGAAGAAAAAGAAGAAGGAGGTACAGAAGAAGAAGAAGAAGAAGAGAAGAAGAAAGAGGGAATGTGACAGGGATTCTAATACTCAAAACAACACAAGTCATTTACGGATAACTGTGCAAAAAATGCATTTCAAACCCTTTACAAATGTATATGCATCGCCAAGAACAGAATGTACTAACTTGAAATAACTAACAGTCCATTATCGTGCGTTAAGTCCAATTGATATAAATCCAGTGTTATGCTAGTCGACTCGAATAGTGCCGACAGTGATGTAAACTTGACCAGTTTTAGACCATACTTTTTATCAAGGGGGATAAATCAATAGAAGTGTATACTGCGGGTCAGGCAAGGACAGCGGCTATGGGCCATTGAACTTTTCACCTCTGCTGGCCACAAGTGTACTCTCGTTATCTACCGGCGTGAACTTCCAACCGATAGTCGGTTAACGTCTCCTGGACTTTGTTGTATCACAGAGGTTCTTTTTATTACAACTGTCTTTCCATGCTTGTATAAAAATGAGCGATTTCACAAGAAAATGTTGATTTTTATCCCTAAATATGTATAATTACACGTGTGTTTGAGCATTATCAGTATGAAGGGAAAACCTATGTACAACGCATCTGTAGAATTAATTTATTCTCTTTCCCTCTCTCTCTCTCTTATTTATACATTGATTCTCAATACCATGTGTCAAAAATATATCACGTTTCATGAGGGGAAAAAACTAATCTTTCGTAACATTGGGTATGATATGATAAAATTACATTTTAAATCTTAACCAGAAAAAAATCGCCACCGATTTACTTGCGCCCTATACTTTACGCAATTGCTTTCATGGAGTTCACGTATTATTTCTTGTTTCCATTCACTCCGCAAGTAACATTACATGTATCATGAATACTCAGACAGATTAACCTTTTCTGTGCTGCTAATCCTCTAAAGATATAAACAGCTTAACGGCACACCTTGAAAGGTTTAAAGATATTGTTGAAAAGTTTAAAGATATTGATTATATATGTGTAAATGAAGAATTGATGCATCAGGCTGAGATAGTAAACAATATTTCCTGTCCCATCGCACAAACTGATATTTTTCATGAGAGTCTTATTTACGCTTACCATTGACATTGTGAACAGATCCAGAATTTATTTAATTGACTTACACAAAGCAACCAATATTCATGAATTCACAAATGTAAATGTAACATGACTGAAAACAAGGTCAACCCCAACAGTCATAATTGAAAATCCGCTTTGCTTGAAATATTCCCACATATCTTACAAGTAGTGGATTTTGGATCATTCAGGGTACATGTAAGCTTTAATATGGTATGAAAGTATTTTCATTAAGATTACAATAATGTCCTTTAACAATCACCCGGTGTTAGAAAGCTTGTGTATTAAAAAAAAATACCAATACAAACTAAATCATAGCAACGGCTCCAAAACATACGAAAACATTTTAAATCGACTTAAAATGTCCTTTCTGGCAGATATATATACAAGTCGCTGACTTTCACACTCACTCAGCCACTAACCGCGTGGGTTCGAATCGCAGCAGGGTCATTCGGATTTTCATGTGAGGAAGCCATCCAGCTGGCTTGCTGTAGGTCGGTGGTTCTACCCGGATGCCTCCGTGCATTCGGGGTCTTCCTCCACCTGTATTAGCTGGACGTCGCTATATGACTGAAATACTGTCGAAGCGACGGTAAACTCAAATAGTCAAGTCATATATATCATACATAAAAACTACTGGACATAGTTTGAGTTTGAAAATCATAATAAAATACCATTTTCATTTTCGGGAACAAGGGTCCTGGATTTCATATTTCCCCACATTTTAGAGTTCTCTGAAAGTCAATAAATTTTAACATGAGAGGATACTATTTTTATAAAATCAATTCTTTTAAGAATCGCAAGCTTTGATAAAAAGATTGTATTCATCTCCTGCTAGCATCCAATTTGTATTACAATACCTTTTTCTTTCTTTCTTTCTTTGCATTGTCTACACGCGTATGAATAGCGCATAAATACCATTGTTACACATCATATTTAGTGGAACAAACGAACGGAAGTTTCGACCAGTACAATGCAAAAAGGTACAGCTAGGCATGTACCAGTCATAAACAGTTCAGAAGTTTGTTGCTTATTTAATAATTACCCACTAAGCGTGTAGCATCCTTGATAAATAGTAAAGACGTTCATAGCTGGAGCCTGTTAGAACAGAAAAAAAAAAAAGAAGCATCAGTTCCGTGTGGACTCATCTGATTAACTGTCACGATGCATTCTATATATAACAACACGAGTAATGTATTTAAATAAGATAAAGAGTATGCATGACAAACATTAATGTTTTAATATAGCCAAATGGCGACGTTGTCAAGTGGTAACAGACCCGGCTGCAGATCCGAAGGTTGTGGGTTCGAACACCATGATCTTCCCAGCCGCAAAGTACTGGTTCAATTAAGGGTCCATCGACAGGGATTTAGTGTAAGTTTTAAGAACTTATTTCCCAATGGACGCCAGAATAAATTAAGCTTAAGGTTATCCGTCCATCATTAAAATATAACCATGGTCATTCAAATGTTTAAAAATACCTAAGGGCAGATACATGCATAAATTGTCTCAGAATCTTTGAAGGATTGCATTTACTATTAATTTCCCACGATTACTTGATGGACCAAGATTGTACTTTTATGATGGATGGATTATCTAAAATCAATGTGATGCCCACATCAAAATCGATATAGTAAATTTGAGTAACTACCTTCGTGTACTGAACCCAAAGCACAGGGGATGTACCAGTAACATTGTAACGAGTTTGGTATATCAAGGCCGAACATCGAACCCAGGGACTGTCATATACAGGGCGGACACTCTTACCACCGTTTGACCACCTAGACCGTGCATGTACATGTATACATGACTGTTCGTAATACATGTGTAGTTTGTAGGTTTTTTTTCCATTATGTGTATGTGTGCGTTCGTATGTGTGCAATTATATGAGTGTATTTTTTTTGGGAATGTATGCAAACACTGTTAAAATATATGAAAAGACAATGTAGTTTTCATGTGTCTATAGGGTCCCCCTTTGCAGAAATACATAATCAATATAATTTGAATGAATAAAATAATCAGAATGACAAAAAAAAAAAAAGTATTCATTTTTCAAATAGATGTGAACGGTCAAATAAATGACGTCATCAAACACTGACGCATTCTTATATTTATAAGTATAGGTATTAGGTCGAATGGAGTCATAGACCTTAACTTGACATTACGGAGGAAATTAATAGCGAGTGCCCGATGTCGACCCCTTGATAACTCACGTTAAGGAAACAGCTAAGTGAGTTAATATTTGATACCCAATATGATGTGAGTACATGTAAACAAATAGCCCTACCCTTGACCGTTTACTGAACTCTGTGCTATCTATCACCTAGGTGTGGTGAAAAAAAAAGAGAGAAGAAACCACAATGAGAACTGCCTAGTATTGGTTATAACAAGTATATATACAGTTCAGTGGGTGAGATAAAATGAAACCAGCACATAAGTGCTTTTCCTCAGTCCAAACTCAAAATTCATTGAATACAAATAAAATGTACCCGTCTCTCTCTCTCCGTGTGTCTGTGGACTAGTTTCCAGTACGCGATTTCTTTGATAAGTTCGCTTGTCAGATGAAATATTGTGTATTGCTATGAGTGTTGTGTATTGCTATGAGTGTATGAAAGTTTGTTTTGATATGTTTCCACTTAAAACATTTAGAATGTGTGCATGTGTATAGAAGTAGGCTTTTTTTCATTACTTTCTAAAGGTGAATTATCAAATTGATGTTGTATTTCTGATTATTTTTTATGAATCAATGTTCATGAAAATCCATGTATTACCGTAATTGTTATGCTCATCTGTCCAAATCGAGGTTTTTGAACGTCCATTAAGATTTCATAACCGTATTTGTCAAGTTTATTTGTTTTAATCAAGGTTCTTGAAAGTCCATTTATTACCGTAACTGTCATGTTTATTTGTCCTTATTAATGTCCGTGTTTATTTGTCCAAATCGAGGTTCCTGAAAGTCCATTTATTACCATAATTCACATGTTTAATAGTCCAAATAGCTTAATTTTTCAATCAATTATTTCATTTTATTGTAAATTCTGGGGAAACATCTCAAATGTTTGCATTTTTGGCGCGTCGTTTTGCTATTTCTCAAAACCTGGCTGTCAGCGTTTACATGTATTTTCCACGATATATTTATTGCTGACTGCACGCAATTTTCGAAAAGGCTCGACAGTGCATAACTTCACCCCAAAATAAAGAAGCTAAGTGACAACAACAACAACAACGATAAATGATGATAACAAAAACTGGCCTACATTTCAACAGACGACTTGAGATATCAACAAATTAGATAAAGTAAGAGTATATTGTAGAAACAAAAAAACGTTGTAATATATTGCACTGTATTGCATGGTATTGCTATATAATTATACCAAAATTTATTTACCACGATATTGCACCCACATTGGTCACATATAATTCTTGATTGATAAAACAGGGTTTACTTATCGCTAAGTATTGTTGGTGGAGTTCGACCTTGTTCTACTTTAGCATTTCTGTATTCCCTGCGTGGAAGGGCAACCCTGTCTGGTACAACTTCATTCATCATTCCAACCATTCATCCCTAAATGCATTTCCAATAAGTATTGTTGCCTGGATTACTTGTTACTCTTTATGCCGACAAAAAAATCAAATATGTAATAACAAAATTTTGTGCGCAAATGGCGCCGCTTACATGGCGATATCAAATACCCTACTGCGCTGGGAATATTCAGTATTAGACTCTTTTAAATCGAATGGCCACCCACGTAATCGGACTAAAAACGGAGAATCTCAAAACTGAAGCCAAATGTCAGACCTGGTCTCCGTATACTGCACCACAGAGCCTATATTTAACTGCATAAAATTAATCCGCATTAAATTTATATCATTCAAAATGAATTTTACATGTATGTTATCATGTAACTAGTCGCGAACCTCACCCCTTTTTCTCTGCTAGATTTAGAGGACGAAGAAAGCACGGTAACTAGGGAAACGACAGTGGTCGATACAGACGACATCAGCTTGGCGTGGAGTACATTGACCTCCATCTGCCTTGTTCTGGCTGGCGTAGTGGCAGCGATGGATTGTAACTCTATTGCATGTTCAGTTTTTATGTCTAATCGACAGTCTTTCAGATAAATGGCGACTTTGTCTAATTGAGACAAACAAAGTACTGAAAATGCAAAAGGCGAAGACGACTGGTATTAAACCACATACAATCACATTATACTAACACCGGATCAACCAATCACATTATCCTAACGCCGGATAAACCAGTCACATTATCCTAACGCCGGATAAACCAGTCACATTATCCTAACACCGGATCAAGCATTCAACTACCCTAATTCCATGTTGCACCCAAAGCTAGCAGTATTATTTTGACGCGATCAGGAACTCGAACCAAACACCTCCCACTCCCGAGACGGACGTTTTATCCACTTGGCCACCTAGGAAGTTTAAGTGTGTTCATTGAACTTGGTGTGGTATATAAACCTGGCTATTCAAAAGAAGTCGGTGGATGTAATTCAAGTATCAGACGTATTCACATGTGCTTCAACATAATAAAAGTATGCTAAATGATCAGTCATATCCGGGTCTCTTCTGCTCGTCAACACGCTGTAAGGCAAATAATGCAATTTATTTAACAGATAATGACATCAATGTTGATGTCAGGAACGTAATAATGATGATGATGATGATGATGGTGAGGAGGAGGAGGATTCGTCTGAAAATATATCATTGTAATTATTTTGATGCTGTAAACAATATTCCATTTCGATGAATATTATTTCATACGATTACGTAGACACTAGTGTGGACATTTAGTAGTAATGAATGAATATTGAGCACAGAAATAAAATTGTCGAGAAAATCAGAAACGTCTACAAAACACTGTTAACTCAAAATAAATACTATGATAAAGCAGGGTATCTATAGTTTCATAGTAATAAAGAGACCCCGGATAGAGACAATATTATAGTATTATTTCCCTTGTTGTAAGAGACTTATTAACATTACGCCGACTGGGAAACAAGTTCAGTCCAGTTCCTGTGTTGGAACGATACCAGTTAGTATATATGGTAGTGGTTTAATTACACATACATACGAAAACAATTTAAACATGATTAAACAAGTATGAATAAACGATATTTGAATTATTCTCAAATGAATTAAATCACTACATGTAGTATGTACCCTGCCTTTGGCTAATGGGCATAATGTTAATGGCTCATCTAGTGATTACTAAACCTGTTTAATTATATCAAAGTTTGTTCCAAGCTTTTTGGCGAATAGACTTAAAACACACACACACACATAAAATCGTGGGATCAGTGCAAAAGGATCGTAACTTATATGTTAAAGAACAAGTTGAGATTCATTTACGCTGAGCCCTCAAAATGAGAAAAAAGTCAGACTTTTCAACAGTGAAGAGACAACGTTTTCTCCTACGAAGTGGATACATTTCCAACAGATAGGAAATATGTAAAACTCGAGGTAATAAAACATGAGAAAGAATGAACTTTTCTTAATATTCCTGTATGATTTTTTTCTTTTACTTATGACCTAAGAAAATACATCTTCAGTACTCGTGATACTAACTTTTTCGTGACTATTCTTAAAAAATAAAAAATAAACGATAGATTCAACAAAATATCCTCTATCATCTTTATGACTGATAATTCGAAACAACTTCGTGCGCATGCACATTGCATCCTATATACCATAGATGGAATTCAGATGTCAAAGTTGTGATTGATTGATAACCAACATCCTTCAGTATCGAATGTTGTTAGAAAATAAATCAATATACCAGTATAGTTATTGATTTATTTAGTCCAACGGATGATTAAATTTTATACCATTCGTTGTCATAGATATAGCAAGTTAGTCAGTTAATGTTGTTGTATTGTTGTATTGGGGTTTACCGCCCTGCGATACTATTTCAATCATATAGAGACGTCCAGCTAATTACAGGTGGAGGAAGACCCCGAGTACACAGAGGTACCCGGGTAGAACTACCGACCTACCGCAAGCCAGCTGGAAGGCTTCCTCAGATGAAAATTCCGAAGTCCCTACCGGGATTCGAACCCACAGCGGTGAGGGGTTGAGAGATTTGTAGTCCACGACTGTAACCGCTCGGCCACGGCGACCCCAGTCAGTTAATAATGCATTCCTTTCTAATTGATATCAGTCTTCCATTTCGAAATAAATAGAATGTCAGTCAGTCAGTCAGTCAGTATAAACGTTGTATTAAATAACCAAGACATTCGGCATTTCAATCTTCAATATGATCCACGAATAAAATATAGATATATTAATATTCCTCATTTCTCCCCCATTCAACCTTCTCTTGTAAGATTTAAATTGTCATAGCTGAGAGTTGGCACGATGAAATATATGGATATTAACAGAAAAAAAATCATTCGTTTAGTTCCATCAAGATCCAAATGACACCCCATCAAAAATATAAATTTCCAATAATTTAAATACCACACACGTATAGGCATGACCCATGCCATATTATGGTAGACGCTTGAATAGGAAATAAAGATGAGCTGGAAACGGTGTCAATCCTAATCAACCAAAATAAGCAACAAAAATAAAAACTACTGTTGATATTATTACGCACAATCGAAGCTTTTCACCATTCCAAGAAATAAAATGAAATATATATATATATATATACTGTAGTCTACTGCTTCAGTGACTTGTGTGAAAATATCCGTTCATCGAAAGATGATAAATGCATTCAGATATCTGACTTGCAAATTCATCCAAGAGAGAGAGAGAGAGAGAGAGAGATTGTATAACAATATAATTATGTGGCACTTTCTCTGAATCAATCAAAGAACATCTATTTATAAACTGATGTTTTTATTTGTTTTGTTTTTTACGCAAGACGTTACTTACTTGCTAGTTGAAAATAATTACATAGCATTTCCATTTCTTACATCCATAGCTGAGAATCCTCCACTCACGAGCTAAATATTTCAAGAGTCAAAGAAAATATTGAAGCCAAATAAATATGAGTGAGTAGGATGTTTTCGTCTTCCTTGAAATGATCGTCTGCTACATCGGTTGTTGACCGCGCGAGGCTGTCTCACTGCGCATGCACAACTTGGTCTATATCCACATCTAGGTCACAATAACTTTGCAGTCTGCGGAGGTCGATGAACTGCATATCAACTGCAGACTGTACTTTTATTCCATGCAGAGCTCGTCTTCGACTTTAGATAGAAATCAGCTGACAGAGAATATCTTCGACACATAATCGTACTCATGTATGCAGCTTTGTTTACCAGGAACGCGTATTGATTCATGTTTCAAGTGAGAGAGAGAAATGGATGGATGGATGGATGGATGGATGGATGGGGCTGGCGGACAAACGGACCGACCGACCGACCGACAGACAGACAGACAGACAGACAGACAGAGCTAGTCAGACAGACAGACAGACAGATAGATAGATATTTTTACCCATTTCTTTTTTTTTTTTTTTTTTGGTTATTTTCTTAAGTTAAGTGAAAATCCGTCTAGACTAAGGCACTATCATCTAATATTTTGAATAATTAATTGACTTAATTCCTGAAGCCTGGCAAGCCTAAGTTATTCCCAACGTACGATGAAATGATAAGAAGCTGAACATCGGCTGAACACAACTGGGGGTGGGCTTATCTAGAATATATCACGAATATTTAGGATCTGAAAAAAAGGAGACAACAAACAAAGACCCACTTTGCTAGACATATTCTATAATAAATTTTTCTCTGTATAGTTAAATCATTTGATTTCGTGTGAAACTTAACGTTTGTCGATTTTGAGTAGGTTTTTATCAGTGAATATTAATCCCTTCGTAAAACCATTCTTTTTGTAGACATCACGAACATGAGTCCGCAAATAAAGCTACCCACGAAATTCCATTCAGAACATATTGAACGAAATTAAATGTCAACATAAATTAATGGTTTTACAGTTACTGAATCAGCATATGCTTTCGTGGCTTCCAATGCACTAAAACTATCACGCACTTGTTTCGATGTGCATATCAGTGTCTGACTTGACTTGACTATTTGAGTTTTCCGTTACTTCGACAGTATTTCAGTCATATAGCGACGTCCAGCTAATAACAGGTGGAGGAAGACCCTAAATGCACGGAGGCATCCGTGTGGAACCACAGACCTACCGCAAGCCAGCTGGAAGGCTTCCTCACATTAAAATCCAAGTGACCCTGCCGGGATTCGAACCCATGCGGTGAGGGGCTGAGTGAGTGTTAAATTCAGCGACTTTACCCTCTCTGCCACGGAGGCCCTTGCATATTAGTGTAATTACGCATTTGCCTTCGATGCACTAAAACCATCCTACACAATTACTAATATTTAAAATCTAATCATGCACCTATGTTCGATGGAAAAAAGGAGTAAACGGTTCTTTGAAGATTTAGGTGAAAACAAGACTAGACAAGACAGTATGTATGTGTGTTTGTTAGTTTGTTAGGTTTAACGTCCAACCGACAGTATTTCAGTCATTTAGAGACGATGTCTACTTGAGACAGATATAGTGCTGCCATACTGCAGTATCACGCAGACTCTCACCTTCATCATCATCATGGGGTAGTTAAAAAGAGCGCCAGCCCCAGGAAAAAATCGCGGGTTCGATCCCTAGTTCTATTTTTGCAAACCCCACCCCTTTGGAAATATGATTGCTGTGATAACAATAGATCCAATGCAATCGGCAAGTTATTGTAATGAGGAGGACCATTAACGTCTTTCAGTCTGACAGGAAATATGGGAAGCAGACTATAATATAACGTTCAGCCAGAAACATCTAAGAGATATGTTTAGATAAAAAAAATAATTGAATCAGATTACTGTATCAAAATTCTACGAATTCAAAGGCGTAGCTCTAAGATTGGTTTTTCATAATCATAAATAGGTCAATCCGCTACTATGAAGAACATGTGGTTCCATTGTCAGTGATAATAATATTAAAAATGATAATAATAAATCTTTATTTAAAGAAGATAACACAGTTAAAGTTCAAACAGATATTTTTTCAATGAATTCGGCGTTTCTGCTGATACTGTGAGGAGAAAACGTAAGCTATGACGGAATACCTTGCAATTTTTCTGCAAAATGGTGAGCTGGGGAATGGTTTAAATTTTCAAGAAATTGAGATATTGTGGAAGAAAAGCATCTTTCAAATTAAATTAGCAGAGTAGGAAGGGTTTAAGGTATGCCTCCATTAAAAATACACTTTTGAATTGTGAATCAATTCTAAATATACAGCTACAAGTTATAGAAGGAAGAATAATCACTGAGAAACATTGTTTGTATGTAAAATAATGTGCTTAACCTATAAACACGTTTCTGACTATCGACATATGAGCGCGTGCACTTTCTGCACAACACGACTGATCAGATGAGAAAAAAACAACAACAACAACACGGAACAAGGGAGCTGACCTTCCTCTGAACCCCACACTTTACGCATGATATGCCGTGTTAGGTTGTCATGAAAGCGGACACAGCTGTGTGCTGACCGTACATGAACACAAGAAATGGGGGAGATGGCCTTGAACAAAAAGGCCTATAATCTCGGACGAGCAATGGCATGCATTGTGCAGTACGAATTGTATGTGTGTGTGTGTGTGTGTGTGTGTGAGGCCTTCCTTTTCCGTCTTAATTTTCAGTAAATAAGGAAAAATATCGTCTGTAGTCACTTAACTGTATTGCAAGATTGTAAACTAAGGAATATGTTAATTTAGAAACATAATTTCTGAAAAGATATTTATTTATTTCGCTGTTTCACACAAAGTATAATACAGAGAGAAAGAGAGAGAGAGAGGGGGGGGATTGAGAATGTTATTTTCATACGTACACATGTATATAGCTATGAACTTTAAAAATCTGATAATTTAATTTAAAAAAACTGAATATTTACACTGCGTGAGTAACCAAAGATGTCCAATCAAAAATAAATAAATAAATAAATAAAATAAATTAAAAAAGCACATAAACAAACAAAAATAAGAATTAAATTAAAACAAAATAAAATCAATATGCAGATATAACATGAAAATAAGTGAACTTAAATTTGAAAGTGATAAAACCAGTAAAAGCAAAGAAAACCCCGAAAAAAGTACCTTTCTATACATTAGAGTATAGGCCTATATCATTGCCAGAATTATACATGCATGATGTCTTTTAATTATTCAGCTTACGTTATTCATTAAAAAGGACATCATTTCTAATATGATTGATTTGTGTATGTCTGATTTAGGTATGTTGTTACGAAACATTTTGCGCGAATTTCCAAAAATGAACAAAATCTACATTATTCATTCAATGTGCTTCAAAAAAAGGAACATCCGGAACATATTTATATCGCCCTCATTTTAAGGCATTTTTAAGTCCAGGTTCTTCTTTGAACGAACTGTCTCGTGCATTGTATCCATCAATAAGGTCAAAATTGAAAGGAACGCACAGTCGCAACTTTCGTTTATTTAGACCAACAATTTCATTGATCATTACAATTATTATAATTATTATTATTACAATAATTATATATTATATATAATTATTATTGTTATTATTATCATTATCATTATTATTCATTACAATTTATTTAGACCAACAATTTCAGTTAGGATAAAGCTGTAAAGTTAGGATAAAGTTAGGATAAAGCTGTAAAGTTAGGATAAAGTTAGGATAAAGCTGTACTTACTTACGGTATTCAAGACAAGTCCACTTTTTCTTTGTCAAAATCACAAGAGCTGAAATCCAATGAAACTTTTGGCCACTCAAATTAAAGTCAAGAAATATATTTAGTGATTAATACCAACAACTTATATTCTGCTTTTGAGGAAATGCCAAAATTACAAAAGTCAGTGAGTAATGTTTTTGTAACATGAAGGATCGAAAAAGAATCCGAGTGGAGACTCGTTGTTATGGCGGTCAGTTCCTCCTAATGATAATTCAGTCATAGCTCACTGGCCCTTGTGCGACCTTTTTCCTCTCAGTGAGTGTGTATGTACATGCCCGGATCGATAAGAACATGTACTCAGCCGCTATTGGAGTAAGGCCAATGCAAATTATTATTTTAGTTTAGACCTCATTCTTTTTATTTCTCTTCCTGACGCTGCTTGATTTTAACTAAGTGATCACGCTAAAAGAAAAAAAAGCTCGCATCTAAGTAATGGCGCATAAATCCAGCCGTGCTGTAATGTGTATCTCATCGATTTCTGTCTCCGTTGTTATGGTAACAGAAATATATGTTTAATGAACAGTTCAATTATGTCAGAGTATCACAGTAAAGGAATAAATAGAAAACGTGTGTTTCTTTCATATAAAAAAAAATCAAGGCTGCTCATCAAATATGGCCTGTAGACCCACTCTAAAACTTGTTCAGTCACATATGAAGCTGCAATTTAAACTGTATAAGTTGAACCTGTATCTAGCGGTCACCTGTATTAGGTGGCCAACCTGTATTTAGCGGTCACCTGTATTTATCTAGCGGTCACCTGTATTAGGTGTTCAACCTGTATCTAGCGGTCAGTTTGAATATTACCAAACTACCATTTTTTATATGTTTAACATTCATTTAGCGGTAACCTCTGTTAAGCGGCCACATTCTCTAGTTCTCTTGACTGACTGCTGAAGACAGGTCGTTAATTTTGGAGTAATCAGTCGCTGCGAAGTTATTTCAGTTACTTAGCGATGAGATATTATAAGAGAAGAAAATTACAAAGATTACAAAGGGCATCCTGGTGGAAACACCGACCTACCGGTTACGGGTTCGAAACCACAACGGTGAAGACTAAGAGATGGTTGCATGTAATGATCGACTATAACCACTCGATCACGAAAATCCTTCATTTCTTCCATCTGTAGTTGTCATGGAAAAAACGCGAGATAGAGTTTTGTCAGTTATAATACTGAACGTCGACACATCTATCTATCTATCTATCTATCTATCTATCTATCTATCTATCTATCTATCTATCTATCTATCTATCTATCTGTCTGTCTGTCTGTCTGTCTGTCTGTCTGTCTGTCTGTCTGTCTCGGACCGTCCGTACGTCCCTCCGTCCATCCATTCATTCATTCATCAGTCGGACCTTCTATCTGTCTGTCTGCCTCCATCATCCACATAGAAAAGGCCTTTAGTTGCCAGCCTGGCTAACTGTCTAGGTGACATCTATAGCCATGTTGTATATTGCTGTTATCTAATTGGCAACCAACATATATTGTTGTTATTCACCTGAACAGCTCGACACTCCTCTTATTTTGCTTATCAATGTTCTCTGATAGTTCACGTTTATTACACAATTCATTTTCGCCACAAAGTGAAACCCTTCGTCTTGTTTGTTTGTGTGGTTTAACATCCCGCCGACAGTATTTCAGTCATTTAGAGTCGATGTCTACTTGAGAGAGATATAGTGCTGCCACACTGCAATATCACGCCGTAGACATGTTGCATGATATCTCAACCAGTCACATTATCCTGATACCATGCCAACCAGTCCTGAAACTAACTTTATTATGCGGAGCGCCAAGCAAGAGAGGTATACCAGTGCCATTTTAAACGACTTTGGTATGTCGCGGCCGGGGATCGAACCCACGACCTCCCACTCCCGAGGAGGACGCTCTAACCACTCGGCCACCGGGGATGGGTTTCAAAACATTTCTACATTGTATATGGTTTTCTTTCCGTGAGCAATATATTGATATCCAGGCTATGTAGTAGATCTGACCAACAGCTGACACCTATACATGTTATTCGGCCTAAAAATATATACATAAGAAAAGATAGTTATACGAAACCGGAAACAGTTGTTTGAGTATAATATGATATAGCGAGTTATTTATATTGATATAAGTTAATATTCAGGAATAAACTGTGGATAGATCAATTATCAAGATAGATACTATGTTTTCATGCAGAGAACAGCAGGATATAAATTTCCCGCAAAATTAACCCGCTAGCCAGTATTTTGAACATTAAGTATGTCCACATATCTTAAGAGTATATGCTTAAATTTCCGAAAGTGAAATAAGGTCTCACATATATTCGTCAACACGGTTGGTTTAAAAGTTGAGAAAGACGCTTTTTTGAATATTCATTTCTGGCAAAATAAAGAAAACGGAAAAAATTCAATTACTGTAATTAATCAGTTGCTGTTAATGTTATTTACTCTCTCTCTCTTTCTCTCTCTCTCTCTCTGTCTGTCTGTCTGTGTGTGTGTGTGTGTGTGTGTGTGTGTGTGTGTGTGTGTGCACTTTTCTAATTGAGAAACAAGGACGGCATTCGGAACGCCTCGTGTGTAACCACTTGTGACATCAGAGTAGGTCACTCAGAAGTCACACTAGCGATGGTCAAATGTGACAAAAAACAGCATGAGAGGTTAAGGTCGTCCTTTCTGCTGTTGGCAAATTAAGGTAATAAAAAATCTCCATCACTAATCAATTTGGTGATAACCGTTTGACCCACTTGTTCAACCACCGGAGTAGCTATTTTTCAGTTGAAATTGAATTACTTATTTTCGCATTTTGCCAGGTTTTGTGAAACTTTTCTTCTTACCACTGATACCAGCTATAAGGTATACATAATTTATATAGATATTTGTAAAGTTCGGTACGAAACAGGCCTCAAAGAGGTGTTTTATAAAACATTTATAAACTTACCAAGGACACTTTAATACATCATGATTCTTTATTAAAATTTCGTGCGAGGCATTATTACAATTCGCACTTTGTGGTCCAACGCACAATAGGGTACGACCCCGTAGTGTGTAAGCTGCACTGGACCCCAAATTGCAAAATATTGTCCGATAGAATGAAATCTAACGCACTTTAGTGTCCAGCGTCGGATACCAACGGCTGCCTATTACATCATGAAAAATCAAACCTAACGCGACAGATGTCAGTAGTGTTGATACTCTATTGAAGTATTTAATGTAGATAATGCAGTTTGCTTATCAAATAACGAAAATAATGGAAGTTACTTTCATGACCAGGTTTCAGTATGAAAAAAAATTGTTACTGTTTTTAATTCTGGTTATTTTTCCCTGCTTCGCGTATGCGCTTCACAGTCTAAAATTGGATAATAATAGACGTGTAGTGAGTGTGATGTGCTGTATTTGTTTTATAACGATTATAAATAAATGATACAACTGTAATACATATAGCTTGTCGTGAAAACTTGAAGATGACCATGACAGACACGATTATAACAATGATGCTGAGGAGGAGGAGGAGGATATTGTTGATAATGATGATGATGATGATGATGATGATGATGATGATGTCTTGCATAAGGAAAATGCTCGTAACGGTCTATCATCCATTTTAATGATGCAATCGATTTTGGATCCCAAAGTGCGTAAATATTGGATAAATCAACTCACTTTGGGGGTCTATTTTGGGAGCTTAATACAAAGTGCGTCAGACCGACCGCTTTTTGGGGTCGGATCCCATAGGCCCCATAGTGTGTTGGACCTAAAAGTGCATTAAAAAACAGCCATTTGTCATCTCAACAAATAACTGTCCGTAATCCATTCCCCTCCCCTTAAATATTGGTATATTCATTGGCTTTATTTGAGTCTTCATCCGTAAATAGGTTAAAAGTGAGGTTCTAAATGAAAAAAGTGTATATGTCTTTAATTTTAATTTCACGTATATCAAAGCGCCCAAGGCATTGTGAGACTGTCGACAGGCTTTAAATGAATAGCTATGCGCCTAAACCAAGCGTTTAAGTAGGATTGACCTCGGTAAAGAAAAAGGTCATATGACGCCAAAAGCTTCACACTCTTTCCTGTATCTCTTTTCACTCGCTCTTTGTTTCATATTACCCCGCTTGCTGTCTTTCAGTGCCTTGAGCGATTTGATTTGTTTCATAATTATTCGGAGTGAAGGTCATAAACTTATTCGGATTTGTTTTTCCATTCATAAATTGCATACTTTGTTGTTGCGCAGAGTGATACAGTACAGTGAAATCAAATGCGGTTTTTATGCAAATCAGCAATGCCTATTTTTGATTTCCCGCTACGTAAGACTGGCTCCACCGCCAGTTAAAAGAGTTATTAGTTATTTAAAGTTTAGTAAAAGATAACATAAATAGTAGAATTCTTATGATAAAAAAAACAAAAAACAAAAACAAAAAAAAACGTATGTTAGGAAGGGTAACGGCCATCATAGCGTTATAATCATGAACCCATATGTTGTTTTTTTTTGTACTCTAAATATTTTAATGTGTAGCCTACTTTCGGAATTATGTGCGAAAGTAATTTCTGTAGAACGTGCTTCACAACTGCTAAATGCGTTTGTCTTCGGATCGGTTTCGTGCATTCTAGCGATGCATGATTAAGTGTACGGATCGGTTTCATGGACGGAAAAAAAGATTAAAAAAAAAGAAAAAAAATGGTCTAGACGCATATGGGCACAAAGTATAAAAGTGCATTGCATGCAAGACACAGAGACACTAGTTCATCAATCTTTAAAGACCATTCTTAGAGACTCAGGTCAATGATTGTATCATTGATATCGTATTTTCTTCTAGGCTTGCCTATAGATAAATATTTACTACTAGTATTATTATAATTAAAATAAAAATTACAAAACAAAATCCTGTCGGAAATGCGGTATTTTCAAGGTATAAAATGCAAAATCAAATAATATAAATGCATTTGTAAAAATCAAGACATTTTTAGAATCAGAAAACAATGCTCTTCTATTATCAATTACATGTATAAAAATATGTTTGAAGTATAGTGTTTGGAAAACCGACGTTCCGAAAATTCATCGACGCTGGTTTGATAATAATAATATGATGTCAATAATAATAATGTTAAAATTGAAAGTAAATTATGCGTTTCAAAAATTAACATTGATAAAAAGTGATTATGAGCATTGTTGGGCATAAATAATTATATCCTTCATATTTAATATGATGTCTTTTTTAAGTATCGTATATTTTTGTATATTTTAATTTCTGCAACCGAACAGATTTTTTCTTAACTCGTCTACCAGATCCTGCCTACAAATAAACGACAAGTCTATTTATTGATTGTCAAGTTTCTCTCGAGATCTTAATTCGAATTTCAAGTACCAGGGATCGTCATTAGAACAGCGATAATGCGATCTGATAAGCGGCTCGAAGAAGCCCTGCTAGAGTGAAGTACGTACAAGGGTTTAGAATGGTCATGACGTGAGATGCGGACTGTTCACTTGGTCGTGCATGCTTGTGTATGTGTCCATTAATTTCAATATATGACCAAGTGGTAGCCATGTCAGACTGAAGTGTGCAGACTGAATAGGTTTAACAGTGTGTCCTTACTGATGAGTTTTAAACAATATAAAATCCGATGAAAGAATGCATTATCTTATATTAATCGCTACTGCTGCTTCTGTTACTGTTACTGAATAATACTATTTAACTTCAACTATTGCGACTACTACTACCACCGACACTAAAACTATCATGGAACACGCTTTTCTACTACTGATGCAACTATTACTGATTCTACTATGACTTCGGCTTTTAAAAAATACTGCTTCTACTACTATTTCTTCTTTAATAACAGATACTACTATTTCTACTTAAATAACAAATACTGCTTCTATTACTATTTCTACTTTAATAACAAATACTACTTCTACTCTATTTCTACTTTAATAACAAATACTGCTTCTACTACTATTTCTACTTTAATAACAAATACTACTTCTATTACAATTTCTACTTTAATAACAAATACTACTTCTACTTCTATTTCTACTTTAATAACAAATACTACTTCTACTTCTATTTCTACTTTAATAACAAATACTACTTCTACTACTATTTCTACTTTAATAACAAATACTACTTTACTACTTTTATCACTACTACAGCAATAGCAACTCCTACCACGGCTGCCGCTACTTCTTCCTCTACTACTGTTCTTTATATTACCACTACTTCTGATCCTGTAGCTGCCAAATCCCTGTAAACACTGGTCAACTGAACAATACGCACGGCTGGTGGGTTGAATGTCGGTTAACCTCTGCTTGGCCTAGCGCGAGGCCGTATAACATTATTTGAGCCTGCCCGGGGGGTTGATGTCCGGACCTGACCGTTCCATGACCTGGCTGTGTGTATAAATTTAGCTTACTTAACTATCGACTGGATCTACAAGGCGATTGGGTTGATGGAACGGTAAACAAAAGCCACCACGTATTTAGGTTGTTCTTTTAGTTATTGATATAGCGTTTTCTAAATTGTCTTTAATTACTGACAGTTATTTAGTTATTGTTTTATTGGCCGTTGTCCCATTTAAATCTGGTGGTAAAAAGAAGGCATTATCTTTGATCTCTAAACGGAAAGATCATAACTGTCAAAGCTAGCAAGTTAAGTCTATTTATTGAATTGGAAAAAAAAGGTCGTCACTCACGCGTCTTCACATTTAACTTGTCATGTTCTGTCACGGCCATTTTTATTTTTTTTTTACTTTGCATGATTTGATTTTGTTTAATATGTTATGATATATTATTGAAATATTATGTTAACATTAGAAGTTGTTTAAGTGGTACTTTGTACGGACAGATACTATTGTTGTTAACTTGAAGTTAACCGTTGCTGCCACAATATGCTATAATCATATTTCAGTCCATCGTCGAATACCCACGGCCGATCGATAGATCACCTATAGGCCGTGGGATATTACGTCTGAATTTGGTCACTTTAGGGTGTGTCAAATTACGCCATTTCATTGGTCGCATCATGTTTTTAGAACCAATCAAAAGGGCAGTTTTATACAGCTTTCGGACGCAGTCGTTTATTTTATTGTTTACATGACTTTAAAGCCTCCGCGCCGAGGCGTGTTACATGTATAAGTCAGACTTTCATTGATCGATAATTTAATCAATAACTAACGTTACTGTATTACGACGGGTTGCTTGCCTATTTCCCCCACGGCATGATGTCATGTAGTGAAACGGAATAAGTCAGTCGGGGGTATCCGACGATGGTTTCAGTCGTGTAGCGACGCCAAGTCAATTACAGCTAGAGGAAGACCCTGTCTGCTCAGAGTCACTCGGATAGAAACACCGACCTTCCGTTACCCAGCCGGAAGGCAGACATAAACAATTTTGGGTGACTCTACCGGGATTCGAACTCACAGCGATTTGGGAGTATCGTAACTGTAGTATTAAACACGTAAGGTGATAGACAAATAAATAATATCATATATCGAATAAACAAACTATGAATTATAAGAATTTAATAGAATACTCTGTAAGTAAGAAATTTAAACAATACACATACATGCGTCTTGCTTTATAAATCATAAATTATATATCAAGACGAGAACCGAATATGGATAGTTACGCACCTAAGAAAATGACGATTATCGGGTAAGAATCGAAATAATCACAGTAGATGAATAAAATTGACAAAAAATCATTGATGTCACATCAGGGATAGATTTGGCTTGCGGTACAAATTAGAAATGGCGGAGAAAATGCAGTTCATATAGCGCAAAATCATATTTTCATTTACTTCTGGTCATAGAAAAAAAATCACCGGTGCCTCAAACAGTTTTGAAAAAGAAAAAAACAATCCCCTATAATAGGAAAATGCGACCAGTAAAATAAATAACCTCTTTATCATCAACAACGAAATAATTATGTGGGTACGCCTATTTGAAGCAATGTTCACCTAATTAGAAAATGGAGTTTCTATCATTGATTATATGACAAAAATTTACAATCCTCGTTAACTATAATAAATGACGAGCAGTTACGTACCACGTGGTTTTACTAGCGACATTGATGACGCTCCTTAAAAATATAACGGGTACTCGTTGTTTACTGACACTGTATATGATGTTGTTTTTTTTTGTTGTTTTTTTGTTTTTTTTTTATTCACGCCATTCCCTAACACTATTACCTACCCCCCCCCTTTTTTTCCCCTTTTTCTTAAGAAATCTTGAAAATAGACCCATTATACATAAATTATCCAACGCATGGTCACAGTAAATAATACTAAGTGCAAATTTGTATTTTATATGACCACAACGAAATAAGATCTTACAAACCAAAATTAAAAAAAAAAAATGATCAATTTATTTCATGCTATTATAACATCCTTTTTTTACTCTCCAAGGCACTTGGTAGATTTTGGGCTATATCGATTACAAAAACACACGAGATGTAGTGTGCGAAAATTGAAACTGGTGTGTTTGCTTAAAACTGAAATATATAAATTCAAATTATGCACACTGTCTTTTGGAATTGAGTGTAGTTACATGTATAACGCTCTCATTTTGACGTATTTGAATACACACTGAAGCTCCGATTCTACACACTAGTATGCAAAGCAAAGAAACCCCCAATGTCTCATATACCGTGTAAAGTCAATCAATTAATATTCATCAATTTATACATGAATACTCAAAGGATTAATGTATAGAAACGCAGTTTCGCAGGAGTGGACACCTGGGGATACTTTAATTTATATTTGTTATTACTTTCAGAAATAAATAATGTTTGGTATCGTTTTATTTTTGAGTACTGTGTATAAACCATTATGATGTGCAATTTTTGATTTTGAAATTACTGATATTTTAGGGTATTGTTTGCAACCCCAAAATGTAAAATATTTCTGTATTAATAGAGAAATCTTAATAAGCTATAATCTTTTTTTTTAAATTTAATCCTATAAGATAATTTAGGAATTTCCAAAATACTCTATACATACTTGTATTGCATTTGTATTGCTTTGTTATGTGATGTATTGCCTTTATGACCTACACTTCTCTTAGAGATATAATTTGAAGCAACGGAGAGTTGAAAATATAAATACTTGTCGGCGCTCAGCATACAAGGGTAGTTCCAGGACTGGTTGGCCCGGTGTTAGGATAATGTGACTGGGTGTGGTATCATGCCTCATGTCTACGGCGTGATACAGCAGTGGGGCGGCAATGTATCTGTCTCACTTAGAAGATGTGATCTCATAATGATTGAAATACTGTCGGTGGGAAGCTAAACCGAACAGTAAAACAAATACATGCATATAATAATACATCGCTTTGTAGATGACCTAGAACGAGCGTCTGAAAAAGAATGCTCGATATATTTTCTCATCTTTCTCCATTGGCAAAATATATTAATATATTGGCTTTTTATCCCTTTTGAGCAAATATGCTATGTTTCTCACAAAGGAAACCATTGTTGCTCGGACGTTCATTTTTATCAGTGTTAACATGATAAAAACCAAGTTCACCAACCGGTCAGGGAACGTAGCTAGTTTATTATGCGGTTACTGCATTTGAGATAACATGACTCGGACAGAGCGAGTTCATGTACAGTACTCGAGCTGGCACACGAATGAACTAGGAAGGTTAACCACGGTCTGTGTTGAACCCAATATGCCTGATCCAGACTAAAGTTAAGATTTGGTATTGTGTCCTTCGGGGTCAATCCTGGTCAAAACCCTGCTAGAGACGTTGTTGTGACCAGTTGTTAGGAGTTCAGTTGAACTAGATTTAAACTCCAAACAGCCCGTAGCTTAAGTTCATTGATAAGTAGGATTACTTAGATATAGATGTATTAAAAACTTTACTGGGTGTACAACTTGTAATGGTTGTTCCAATTTTCCTGTTTTCTGAAATTTGAATATATTTGACAGACATCACAGACGCAACAGATGTAGATAATTTAGGTGCAAATGTCAATAAAACTTAAAATTATTGCATAGCCGACTTTGGGCAAATTCGTCAACTTTTAACACAGTAATGGCCCCCTTTCGACTTAAATTTTGCACACAAAAAAAAAATATAAATAAATAAATAAATAAATAAATAAATAAATAAATAAATAAAATAAATAAAATGAAAAATAAAAGAAACTTGTCCGATCGATAACTCATTATAGGCTAAACTAATTCTGAGCTGATTTTGAATTCACTTGTTAATCGTACTTAAATAAAGGACAAGCTCGACTTTGGAAAAAATGCAGATTTCTTTACACAGTTATGGCCCCTTTTTAATTCAGAATTTGCTAAAAATACATTTCCCGATCAATATTTCAACAGGTTCAACGGATGAAGATGTTTTTGGTACAAATGTTAATGTCAATAAAATTATGGCCGATTGACTTTGGGTTAAATTCGTCAATTTTTGACACAGTAATTGCCCTTTTTTGACTTAGAATTTCCCAAATATATTTTGCCCTATCGATAACTTATCACAAGCACAACGAATTAAGATAATATTTGGTACACATGTTCATCTCAATAAACTATATGTCAGACTAAATGTACAGCAAAATCAGTAAATCTTTTACTTAGAATCTGCAAAGTTAAACATGTTTAGGGAATATAAAATGAAACGTTTGGGCGGTCTCGCCCATCATGGTCACTTGTTCACCATAGCGATGTCAATAATAGTATATGGCAGTCTAGGTTCATAAGTTTACAAGTTTAGGAGTTCATCGAGAATTAACAAGTTAGACGAATGATATATTGATTGACTCAGTGACAGCTGTTATTAGAAGTTGTGTCAATTACTGGTATATACTCCACAAGTCAACTGATTGTGTATATTAGGTTAATCCAACAGGCAAGTTTATGACCGACTTTGTCCGGGCACTCTCTTATCGGATAACCGTTTGTTAGAACAAGGGGTTGATTTCTAATGATTTATTTACTGACCGTTGTATTTAGCTTTTAGGGATGAGGGGCAATGCGTTATTCATAACATATGTAACAGTTAATGAATATCCCTGACGGCCATGGGTGAAAATTAAGTCAAAGTTGTTGACCTCAAGTTCAGGGCACTGGCTCCAGCGGGCAAGTTATAAGGACAATACCACTTTGACGATGATGTTGTAGGTTTGATCCCCAGTCGCGACATTTCTGTAATTAGTTTTCCCCACGCCTGGAACTCGAAGTAGATGAATGGACAAGCTTGATTATAAATCGTGTAGGTGTATGTCACTGATATTGTTATATATTTTTCTAAAGCTCAAGTTTAAACGTTCATGACATAGTGACAAGAGCATTAAAAGTACAAATACATAATAACTGACCAAATTTGAAAATAGCATAACTATAAATTCTGTTTTTATAAACTCTAGTAAGATTACAAAATGTTAGCAAAACATTATTGCGCGGTATATCAATATTTTTTTATTTTTTTATTTATTTTTTTTTTTTTACAATGGTCACGTGACGTCTTTACCCTTTACCTCATAGGTATCATCTTGCTTATTCATGACGAAATGAACAGTAAATAAATTCATGTGAGGAAGTTTTCCAGCTGGCTTGCGGTAGGTTGGTGGTTCTACCCGGATTCCTCTGTGCATTCGGGGTCTTCCTCCACCTGTAATTAGCTGGACGTCGCTATATGACTGAAATACTGTCGAAGCGACAGTAAACTCAAATAGTCAAGTCAAGCCATATTGATCACTAGCCAACTACACGTGTTACACCAACAGAGGGGACTCTTGAACAACAATTATATGAGCAAACATAAAAGAACTTTACTCCTATTAACTTGCTCCTTAACGCATATTTTGGACAGATTCGTGGCCATCGAACAAAAACTTCTGCTATATAACACATGTTGCCGGCGGTGTTATTCACGTCACATCGACACATCCTATTCGTCATATTTTCATTAAATGAGGTTTCTTCCCTGCCCTATAATAACAATTTATGGACCACAAAGAACGTATAATGAAAAAATTAAAGGCGTTTCAGTGTTGTTGTTTTTTATTTTCCAGCGGACATATTTTTCTAAAATTTTGCACGTAAGTATTTACGACTATAACTAGAATATATGTGAATTAAAAATAGGAGTCACAAAGTTCATTTTAGAGATATAGCTTGTGGTGAAATGTCACGGTCTGCTTAACTTTGTTGAAAACACACAAGGCATTAAAATTTAAAAAAAAAATACTTTTAAATTTTAAAACGATATTTTCAAAAGATTTTATCTCAATTTGTAACTTATAAAGTATAATATATATATAATATATATATTTAACATATGACATTGTGCTCAAACAGCTGTTTCCGGTTTTGTATAGCCATCACATATTTTCTTATGTTTAACACGTTGCATATAACTTTAGGCCGAATTGCCTCACTCCGCGTTATGCGCGTGTATTCTATATGTATACATAGTGTGTTGAACTCCAACAGCTGGATTAATGTATTTGATTCATTATTCATATGATGTTGAAAATTTATGAGAGATACTCTCGTTAATTATTTATTATTTTTTTTTTGGTTTTAAATTACAAAAGTAATTCGTTCACATTCCGTTCATTCATGTTTTATTAAACTTTGCTTGTTAATATAATCGCGATTAACTGTCACTATAGGTCATATGATAAAAGAATCTGACATGAATTGTCATTTCATATCAAATTTTACTAAACTCGTTCATGAAATGTTATTAAGCTCGTCAGAGGCTCGCTTAATAACATTTTGATTTGTAACATTTTCATGAACTCGTTTAGTAAAAAACCCGGGGCCCATTTTCCTTTGGTTTTTTTATTAGCAAAACTCTCATTTGATGCATGCCTCCTTTGACCAATGAAATGGCGAGATACCTATATTCGTTCGGATTTTTAAAAATCAGCTCTTCAATGAAAAGTACATGCATTTAAAATACTTGGCCTGATTTCGCTGGTCAGCAAGTAGCTTTTTACTATTAATGAAAACGAAGTTTTTCCAGTTGAAAATCGCACGGTATATAACGAAATACACACATATATACCGTGAGTTGCGGTTATGAGCGACGGTAAATTTTGACATGTCAGCATAAACTTTAGTCTGCCAACAAGTAGAATGCATAAACAGTTATGGTATACGTGACTTTAAAATCATGTCTTGTACTTATTCTATATCTAGTTGTGCTTATATGAAGTTAAATGTCAACATATTTAGTCTTCTCTATCATTTGATTTCTGGAGACTTAGAACTTGCCATCAGCTAATTACAGCCTAGCTACAGTACATAATTATGTTAATACGCATATACCATCTTATGTTCGATATTTGGATTTTCATCAAATGATAAATGGCTTGGCTTGGCTATTTGTGTTTACCGTCGCTTCGACCTTATTTCAGTCATATAGCGACGTCCAACTAATTACAGGCGGAGGAAGACCCCTAATGCACGAAGGCATCCGGGAAGAACCACCGACCTACCGCAAGCCAGCTGGAAGGCTTCCTCACATGAAAACCCGAATGATCCTGCCGGGATTAGAACCCACGTGGTGAGGGGCTGAGAGAGTGTTAAAGTCAGCGACATTACCCTGTCGGCCACGGAGGTCCCTGATCAATGTGTACATGAAAATCAAAAGGTGAAGGGTTAAACACAAATAGCATCGTCAGGATTGAAGTCAGTTCTCTATCTATTTATCTGTCTATCTATACCCCATCCCCCTCTCTCTCTTTCTCTGAGTCGGTATGTATGTATGTATGTTATTAAGTTATTAAGCTGAATATTCACCGAAATTAAGTTTATTTTTTTAATATCATCAATTTAACACATAGTCTAGATATTCATGTGTGAACTTCACATCTCTCTTTCTCTCAGTCGGTATGTATGTATGTATGTATGTATGTATGTTAATAAGCTATTAAGCTGAAAATTCGTCGAAATTTAGTTTATCTTTTTAATATCATCAGTCAAACACATAGTCTAGATATTCATGTGTGAATTTCCACATCGGCGATAATCTGTCAATGAACATCGCATCGGCGATAATCAGTCAGTGAACATCGCATCGGCGATAATCTGTCAATGAACATCGCATCGGCGATAATCAGTCAGTGAACATCGCATCGGCGATAATCTGTCAATGAACATCGCATCGGCGATAATCAGTCAGTGAACATCGCATCGGCGATAATCTGTCAGTGAACATCACATCGGCGATAATCTGTTAGTGAACATCAAATCGGAGATAAATAATCAGTTACTAAACATTACATCGGTGATAATCGAATGAAAAAAATAAGGTCTCCGCTGACCCTTATTAGCTATGCAGTTTCCGTTAAAATTGATTTCACGATGTGTATAGAGCTAAATGATCATTAACAAAACTTCAGATTAATTACTGTACGAACGTGAGTTATTCACTACATGTATATATTTTAAACAAAAATTGCATCTATCAGTGATCAAAATATGTATGATCCCACGAATGAATATGATTGCATTTTATCAATCGATAATTAATCGGAAAATTATCGATTTAATCAGATTATCGATTATGGATTCTGCTAACCGAGTCCAACCACTAGTTTTACATTATGACAGAAATGAAAGCATTTGTACAATACATACGGTTAAAAAATCTTTAAAACTCTAAATGCGATGCATTTTGTGTTTTACATAAAAAATATTGGAAACTCGACATGCGATGCATTTTGCAGTATACATAAAAAATCTTGAAAACTCGAAATGCGATGCCCAAGATAACGTATATAGCTTTAAAGAGTCCTTAAGTCCTGGGGGGTTTCCAATCCGACAGGGTCATTCGGATTTTCATATGAGGAAGCCTTCCAGCTCGCTTGCGGTAGGTCGGTGGTTCTACCCGGGTACCTCTGTGTACTCGGGGTCTTCCTCCATCTGTAATTAGCTGGACGTCGCTATATGACTGAAATACTATCGAAGCGACGGTCAACTCAAATAAGACAAGTCATCTTTCCTGTTCTAGAAAATTCCGTTTAATGTAATCCATCAATCGTTAATTCATAATCACAGTCTTTCAAATGCTTAAAAAGACTTCAGTGCAGATGCAAGCATCCACTGACTTGGAGTTAAAGGCTATTTTGCTCAAAGTCTATAAAAGCTTGCATTTACTATAAAATTCCTACAATCGCCTGATGTACCATGATCACAATTTGATGACGATGTTCTACATTAACGAACAAAAGAAAAGAAAAGAATGAAACATGTCTAAACTGTTTTTTTTTATTTATTTATTTTTTATTTTGGTTAAACATTCAACTGACTATATTTCAATAATTTTGGCAACTTTTGTCTGAAAATGTCTAAAAGATATTGTGTCTCTGTGATACCACACCAAGTCAACGTATACATCCGAACCATTTAAAAGACTTTTGCGTGTCTTGGTAAGGGATCGAACACACGGTCCCTAGATTATATATTTTCCCCACCTTTTGAATAACCTGTAATGCCAAGGTAGGCAACTCACCCTGGTCTTAAGTGAAATAAACGAAGTAGCATAGGAATTCTCTCCCTTTGACAAGTTTGCGCGCAATGCCACTTTACGAGTAAATGTTGTAATATGACAAACAACGTATACTCGGCTATAATCCGGAAAAAAACTTGCATTCATATTAAATTGTTACGTCCCTTACAGTTGCAGCAAAGGAATGTGTGACAATACGAATGGGTAAAATGTTATTTCTACCCTATATAAATACTCCGCACGGACTACATGTAT
>CM037777.1:43149203-43199203 GCA_021229015.1 Solen grandis
TATTAAAAATTTGCCATATTTCACGTTGTTTACACTCTAGCATCTGCATCTTTTGAGCAATCATCTTCAAACTTAATGGCAATGCTTATGACCATAAGGTCTCGATTGAGTTCGATTATGGCTAAGATCCGTCAATTAGGTCAGGAGTTAAGCCCCTCTTAATATAAAACAAGAGGCCCATGATGGCCCTAAATCGCTCACCTGAGATAAATAGGTTGACCCAAGGAACATCTGTACCAATTTATTTTAAAATCTGGCCAGTAGTTTTGAAGATGATTTTTAAAGTTTTCATATTTTTTTTCTTTTTGTTGCCATGGCTACCAGAGTTCTACATGGATCAAGTTTATTTTAGCAGCTTTTGTGATGGTTGACCCAAGGATCATCCCTGCCAAGTTTAATCTAAATCTGTCCAGTGGTTTCAGAGGAGATGTTGTTTAAAGGTTTCTCTATATACATAAGGCAAATAAGCCCCGCCCCTGGCGGCCATGTTTATTTACGGATCGGAATAATTTTAGCAACTTTGGTAGAGGTTGACCCAAGGAACATCTGTACCAATTTATTTTAAAATCTGGACAGTTGTTTTGAAGAAGATGATTTTTAAAGTTTTCATTTTTTTTTCTTTTTGTTGCCATGGCAACCAGAGTTCTACATGGATCAAGTTTATTTTAGCAACTTTTGTGAAGGTTGACCCAAGGATCATCCCTGCCAAGTTTAATCAAATTCTGTCCAGTGGTTTCAGAGGAGATGTTGTTTAAAGGTTTCTCTATATACATATAAGGCAAATAAGCCCCGCCCCTGGCGGCCATTTTTTTTTACAGATCAGAATAATTTTAGCAACTTTGGTAGAGGTTGGCCCAAGGAACATCTGTACCAATTTATTTTAAAATCTGGCCAGTAGTTTTGAAGAAGATGATTTTTAAAGTTTTCTTTTTTCTTTTTTTTTTGTTGCCATGGCAACCAGAGTTCTACATGGATCAAGTTTATTTTAGCAACTTTTGTGAAGGTTGACCCAAGGATCATCCCTGCCAATTTTAATCAAATTCTGTCCAGTGGTTTCAGAGGAGATGTTGTTTAAAGGTTTCTCTATATACATATAAGGCAAATAAACCCCACCCTGGCGGCCATGTTTTTTTACGGATCAGAATAATTTTAGCAACTTTGGTAGAGGTTGGCCCAAGGAATATCTGTACCAGTTTATTTTAAAATCTGGCCAGTAGTTTTGAAGAAGATGATTTTTAAAGTTTTCTTTTTTTCTTTTTTTTTGTTGCCATGGCAACCAGAGTTCTACATAGATTAAGTTTATTTTAGCAACTTTTGTGAAGGTTGACCCAAGGATCATCCCTGCCAATTTTAATCAAATTCTGTCCAGTGGTTTCAGAGGAGATGTTGTTTAAAGGTTTCTCTATATACATATAAGGCCAATAAGCCCCACCCCTGGCGGCCATGTTTTTTTACGGATCGGAATAATTTTAGCAACTTTGGTAGAGGTTGACCCAAGGAACATCTGTACCAATTTATTTTAAAATCTGGCCAGTAGTTTTGAAGAAGATGATTTTTAAAGTTTTCTTTTTTTCTTTTTTTTGTTGCCATGGCAACCAGAGTTCTACATGGATTATGTTTATTTTAGCAACTTTTGTGAAGGTTGACCCAAGGATCATCCCTGCCAATTTTAATCAAATTCTGTCCAGTGGTTTCAGAGGAGATGTTGTTTAAAGGTTTCTCTATATACATATAAGGCAAATAAGCCCCGCCCCTGGCGGCCATGTTTTTTTACGGATCGGAATAATTTTAGCAACTTTGGTAGAGGTTGACCCAAGGAACATCTGTACTAATTTATTTTAAAATCTGGCCAGTAGTTTTGAAGGAGATGATTTTTAAAGTTTTCAAATTATTTTTCTTTTTGTTGCCATGGCAACTAGAGTTCTTCATGGATCAACTTTATTTTAAAAGAGCCTCACCCAAGGAACACTCCTGCCAAGTTTCATTAAATTCTGTCCAGCGGTTTCAGAGGAGATGTCGTTTAAAGCAAATTGTTGACGACGGACGACTGACGACGCACGACTGACGACGCCGGACGCCGGACGAAGGGCGATCACAAAAGCTCACCTTGAGCACTTTGTGCTCAGGTGAGCTAAAAATGCCAGATTTCACTTTGTTTACCCTCTAGCATCTTCATCTTTTGAGTAATCATCTTTAAACTTAATGACAATGTTTATGACCATGATTTCTCGATTGAGTTCGATTATTGCTGAGATCCGTCAATAAGGTCAGGAGTTATGCCCCTTATAATATTCAAAAATTGCCATATTTCACTTTGTTTACACTCTTGCATCTGCATCTTTTAAGCAATCATCTTAAAACTTTATGGCAGTGCTTATGACCATAATGTCTCAATTGAGTTTGAATATGGCTGAGATCGGTCAATTAGGTCAGGAGTTAAGCCCCTTTTAATATAAAAAATGCCAGAGTTCACACTGTTTACACTCTAGCATCTTCATCTTTTGAGTAATCATCTTTAAACTTAATGGCAGTGCTTATGACCATAATGTTTCGATTGAGTTTGAATATGGCTGAGATCGGTCAATTAGGTCAGGAGTTAAGCCCCTTTTAATTTTAAAAATATGCCATATTTCACTTTGTTTACACTCTAGCATCTTCATCTTGTAAGCAATCACTTCAAACTTTATGGCAGTGCTTATGACCATAATGTCTCAATTGAATTTGAATATGGCTAAGATCGGTCAATTAGGTCAGGAGTTAAGCCCCTTTTAATATAAAAAAATGCCAGATTTCACTTTGTTTACACTCTAGCATCTTCATCTTTCGAGCAATCATCTTCAAACTTAATGACAATGTTTATGACCATAAGGTCTCGATTGAGTTCGATTATGGCTAAGATCCGTCAATTAGGTCAGGATTAAGCCCCTTTTAAAATAAAAAAAATGCCAGATTTCACTTTGTTTACACTCTAGCATCTTCATATTTTGAGCAATCATCTTCAAACTTTATGGCAATGCTTATGACCATAATATCTCGATTGAGTTTGATTAAAGCTGAGATCTGTTGATTAGGTCAGGAGTTATGCCCCTTTAAATATAAAAAAATGCCAGATTTCACTTTGGTTACACTCTAGCATCTTCATTTGTTAGCAATCTTTTTTAAACTTTAAGACAATGTTTATGCCCATAATTTCGAAATCGGTTCAATTATAACTGATATTGACTAGTTAATTTAGGAGTTATGCCCTTTTCACCATAAAAAAAGCCAGATTTCATTTTTACACTGTAGCATCTTTATTTCTTGGAAGACATTGTATGCCGCCATGGAAAAAGCCCAAGCACTGCTGCACATCAGCACAAAGCAGACGCCCTGGTTAGAGACAAATGGCGTGGGACTACACTAAGACCGGATTCAGCAGGCTAAACGACAGATGGTTGGAGATGATGTCTACCCTTATATGCTGAGCACAAAGAAAGGGAGCTTTACCAGTACCTTTTTTATGACTTTGGTAAGATGAGACCGCCGATCAAATCCACGACTTCCAGCTTCCAGGGTGGACCCTCTTATCACTCAGCTACTGTGACCAGTCAAACTTATTTGAACACTTTGTAAAACAAAACTATTCAACGTGTTCATACTGTAAGTATTTTTGACCAATTTTGGACCAATTATGATGTTTTTAAATGAATGTGCATCATTGCTACGTAAGTACAAATAAAAATAAACGAAAAACTAAGAAATAAATTCTTTTTATTACTAAAATGAACCATAGTTGATTATAAGAGGTCAAATGGAAATATGACATTTTTCTTAATAGCAATATCCTGATACATAAACACATACAAAAATACGAATTCTTAAACGTTTTTGAACAACATTCATGTACATTACATTTCCATAAGCTACATAATTATTCTCTTTTAAAATATTTATATGGCAACTATACAGTTATTGTTAAATAAGTTAACAGAACTTTGTGATTTACACAAATATGATGGATAAAATTATCTTTTGATTCAAGAACTTTGATAATATCATTCTTGGGAGGCAATTATGAAACCAAGTAAATCATAAAACTTAAATAAATTGAATTTCTCTTTATTTGAAAACTTAAAAACAAATCTTTCATTAAATTGATTTGCACTACATATACCAATAATCTAAAGTGCAATCCATGTCTTATATTTCATATTTTGACAATCTTGAGTATTTCTTTTTATTTTCATTATTATGATGTATTATTTTTATTGATATTAAAAGTAAATATACTTTTTTTGAGACAGTTTTGTATAACAAATTAAACAACTGCTAAAAATTAAAAAGTAAATTTATGAAGAATGTGATACATTGGAATACTGACAGTTTTGCTGATGATGATTACATGCAGTACATGATAAAACTGATGTAAATGCCATCATTCTTTAATTAATTTGTACATATAAATCAAACAATGCAGTGACTTTTCTTAAGCTTACAACAAAAACGTGACTGATTAAAATGTCAAAAGACAGATAAACTAAAAACCTTAAAATACCAAGTTTAGTTAATAACATATCACAATGTCAAAAACGCAAAAAATCACAATCTTCAATAATTTATCAAGGAAAAACAGTAATTAATCATAATTAATGCTTGCTTGCAAGTTTAAAACCTTAAAAAAATAATTTATAGAACTTGTTAACATTATACGTCTATGTGTGTTATGCTTTGCATTTCTGTTTTAAGGAACCAATGAAATACAAATCGAGAGATGAGAGCGAAACTAGGCTAAGTGCTTAAATACTTATATGCACTTAGCCTAGTTTCGATCTCACCCCTCAAAAATTTAATATGAATCAGATTTAGGTAAATCTCAAGCTATAAGTTCATGAATATCTAAATATTTAAGTCTTAAGAAAATCTTGTGTTAAAAAACAATCAACAAAACAACTTTAAAGTACAATATTGCAAGTTGCAAATATCTGCACTAATTGATTATATCATGGTTTAGCTAACCTGTAAAAGGGAGTTTAATAATATGATTAATTTTCATTTTGTAATTTGTTCTAAATTTGACAGCTTTCATATCTTCAGTGGAGCAATGTGAAAACAAAATGTATGTTTTTCAACAAATGGAGAAAAATGTGCGTATTTTCAGTGACAATGAAACATATTAAGAGACCAACATATATCAAATATTTTTTATGTTGATTTGGAAATAACCTCTCACTAGTCCCTCATATCCTTCTCGAAAGTTCCTGGCTTGGACCAGTACTTTGTAACTAAAAAGGTCTTGAAATATTTCTCATTCCCAGTATGGACTAAACTTTTAACATCCAAGGATAATAAAACTATAACTGGAACACATACCTTGAAATTAAGATTCTTTTATAACTGTATTCATGTAGTAACATATGAACACGCAAAATGTGTCAGAGATAATCAAGCATTGTAATACAAGTTTTAAAATATGCAAAACTAAAATAATGAACATGTGATTTAATGACTACTTTTGTATAAGAAGAACATTGATTAAGCAATTTGAAATTATAATACAACATTACATACATTTGCTTTTAAAAGAACGACACACAGCCATAAATATGTTATACTTAATGTAATCAATCCATTATTAAATTATAATCATGGTCATCAAATGCTTAAAAAACTTAGGTGCAGATGCAAGCATCCACTGACTTGGAGTTACAGACATTTTTGCTCAGAGTCAATAAAAGCTTGCATTTATTGTAAAAATTCCCATGATCACCTGATGGACCATGATCACAATATACTGATGGGTGGATTACCTTAATGAACTTACAAATACACTGGACATACTGATACAATTCTACTTTCTCTTTTTTCATCATTATTTCATGTAAATGGAATATACAAAAAATTATCACAGAAGAGAATCATGTATATTCCCCATCAGAGGGACACAATACACCAGGATTTGGAGGAACAACCATTTTCATATACATATACATATAGAGGTACTGGGTATAAATTATATTACAAACACGTTAATACATGTACATGTACATTTATGTACATAAATAAAAATTCAAAAGTTGCAATTTTTTTTTTTTAATTTATATCAGAGGAGCCATGCTTTCATTTTAATATTTTTTTTACATTGAATGTTTATTCTAAAACTAATTGTCTTAAAGAGTTTCTGGATTGGACCAGTACTTTGCATCTGGGAAGGTCATAAAAGATTCTTGCCTCAACATCTCTCAGATCTAAGGATACGCATGTTGTCACAGGTTAATGGCACCATTACAGCCTTGTGTTGGCTTAAGAACTTTTACCAGGGAACCAAGCCAGAAGCAACTAGAGGTATCACTAGAGGTGATAAATACCCCCACATCCCATGTTATCTTCATGTAATGTGAGTGTAGGACGGAGCGTTACTTGATGGGACGGCACAAGCACGATTCCTATATAGTCTCCACTTCTTTGAAGCAGGGGTACAAAAAAGAAGCAATATCAAAGAGATATCGCTGATATGGATAAGGTCAGAAAAAAATCACCCTTAACCATTATCACACTGATCTATCACATCCAATCAAAACATGTCTGGACACGTGGGTTTCCTTCGAGCTCTCTGGTTTCCTTCCACAACATTGACCACATACCCCCTCCAGAGCCGTCACAAGTGATTAATAGATGTTGTGATAACTTGTTTCGTAATTGAGGTAAAATGAAGTTTAACCCTTTCCCTCATAGAGGATACCATTAAAAGACCTATGCGAACAGCATAAAACCAGATCAGCCTGCGTGTAACTCGCAGGCTGATCAGGTTTTATGCTGTTCGGTGCTCCTCAGTGGTCTGGTAATGAGGATTTTACAATTAAATTTGGTAAGGTTTCAGTTTGGTTTTCTGCAGATCAGGCTTCATGTGTTACCTATTGAGTGCGTCAAAATGAGTCTATATGAGGGAAAGGGTTAAATTTAATCACATCGAAGATTCATCAATCATGACCCAGCTCCACCAACAATACATAGCGCTAAGTAATACTTAAATACTTGGTGGCACATTTCATTGTTTTAGTTTGTCTATTTGATATAACTCAGTATTTGATTTGATAGCATCTATTTCTTATCAGTACATTAAATATTTTTGTCAACTTATTAATTTAAAAAATATTTTGTGAAACAAGAATGGTGGAATGCGTTTCGATCACATCTGAGATTTTCAAAATACATTAGCACTAAAAAATGTTGGTAAAATTTGAACCATATCAAAAACTTAAAAAAATCTTAGCCTAAAAAGAGGAATTTATGAAAAAAAAAGTGTCAACAATTTTAATACATAAGTAGTGAAGTTGATATCTCTCCTTTAAACTGCATCTGCTCTAAACTTCAAATCTTCAAAATTCACATTCTAATATTTCTACATATATAAACAATAACAATGATAAAAAACTTTGAACTATCTAAAATGCATGTACATATAAATTGGAGTTAGTACCTATCATATATAAATAGTGTCTTTTATCACAGTTTGCAATTTGGGTTATTTCCCTTGATCTTCATATGTAATCTTGCTGAGGTTGTCTCCCCTGCCATTGCCCCATGTACATCATCATGCGGTGGAATGGTCCGGGTCTTGAGACTGCAATACAGGTAACATTTATAAGTGTGATTGTACTTATATGGGAAGCAGTGAGAGAAGACATGCTTTAAAATCGAAAGGTCCTGGGTTCGAATTCTGCTTAAGACACTGCTAATTAATCTTCCCCACAATGTTTAAATTTACCCATGAGTAAATTGGTACCTGCAAGGATGGTATAATTCTGTGGTTCCATAATGTGAGCTGCAATAAGAGAGTGAAAGACTCCCCAGGGAGACTAGTAGTCCAATAACCAGGGGTAAAACTGTGAACTGGTGAACATGCCCACGGCATGAAACTAAAAAAAATGCCTTTCCTTTTAAAATCCTTGTACAAACAAATAAAAGCCTTAACATATGAATCAAACAATATCCAAGACACAATATCTACATTAAATTTGTTGAAGAATTAGTACTTTTTAAGCTTATGGATATAGGGATAATTTCATCTGAGGTTTGTTTTGCAATCATAGTTTAATAATTGAAATATCAAAGCCTGGAAGGCATTTAAATTGGGTTATGTTATATTGCATGAACAAGTGACAGGAATTGTCACAAGACCAGGTTTTCTTTTCGCAATGCTTCATCCCAGTACAGATTATTTGTATCAGTCAAATAATTTTGTGCTCAATGTCTATTAAATCTTATGCAAAAAAAAAATAACTAAGGGCCATAGCTCCATCAAAATTGGTCAAACTGCAAAACCAATCATTGCTATATATTTTAATATTAAGGAGTTATGCTCCATATCAGGAATTTTTACGAAGGAGCAAACATGTAACTCCATAATTATGAACCACAGAGTGAGGTTCCTATGCACTGCATTCCGCCTCAATGAGATGTATGCACCTATAAAGTTTCAAGTTAATACCTCTTATAATGTAGGAGTTATGCTCCGGACAAGCAATTTTATCAAAGGGGCATAACTCCATCAACAAGAGGGCCATGATGGCCCTGAATCGCTCACCTGAGTACCATTGCTTCAACTGATGTCAAGGTTTTTAAACAGACAAGGATTCTGATATAACTTAATCTAAAACATTTTACCCCTGACAATACTACACACCAAATATCTAAGCAATGGGCCATATGGTTTCAGAAGACTTGGGCGCAGGGTCATTTATCACCGTAGGGCCAAGACTTTGAAAATCTTTGTAATGAACCATTAGATGCTACTACATACCAAAAATCTTAGCTCTAGGCCTTATTGATTCATAGAAGAAGATTTTTTAAGATTTTCCTATTTAACTCTTGTAAAACAAGTGACCCCTGGTTTTCTTGGTAGTGGCCCATTAGATGATGCTACATACCAAATATCTAAGCTCTAGGCCTTATGGATTCATAGAAGAAGATTTTTTAAGATTTTCCTATATAACTCTGTGTAAAACAAGTGACCCCTGGTGCTGGGTCATTTATCACCATAGGGCTATGATTTGTACAATCTTGGTAGTGGCCCATAAGATGATGCTACATACCAAATATCTAAGCTCTAGGCCTTATGGATTCATAGAAGAAGATTTTTTAAGATTTTCCTATATAACTCTATGTAAAACAAGTGACCCCTGGTGCGGGGTCATTTATTACCATAGGGCTATGATTTGTACAATCTTGGTAGTGGCCCATAAGATGATGCTTCATACCAAATATCTAAGCTCTAGGCCTTATGCATTCATGGAAGAAGATTTTTTAAGATTTTCCTATATAACTCTATGTAAAACAAGTGACCCCTGGTGCGGGGTCATTTATCACCATAGGGCTATGATTTGTACAATCTTGGTAGTGGCCCATAAGATGATGCTACATACCAAATATCTAAGCTCTAGGCCTTATGGATTCATAGAAGAAGATTTTTTAAAGATTTTCCTATATAACTCTAAAGTTTCAAGTTAATACCTCTTATAATGTAGGAGTTATGCTCCGGACAAGCAATTTTATCAAAGGGGCATAACTCCATCAACAAGAGGGCCATGATGGCCCTGAAACGCTCACCTGAGTACCATTGCTACAACTGATTACAAGGTTTTTAAACAGTCAAGAATTCTGATATAACTCAATCTTAAACATTTTAGCCCTGACAATATTACACACCAAATATATAAGCACTGGGCCTTATGGTTTTAGAGGAGAAGACTTAGTGCGGGGTCATTTATCTCCAAAGGGCCACCATTTTGAAAATCTTGATAATGAACCATAAGATGATGCTACATACCAAAAATCTAAGCTATAGGCCTTATGGATTCATAGTAGAAGATTTTTTTTAAAGATTTTCCTATATAACTCTATGTAAAACAAGTGACCCCTGGTGCGGGGGCATTTATCACCATAAGGTCATGATTTGTACAATCTTGGTAATGAACTATAAGATGATGCTACATACCAAATATCTAATCTCTAGGCCTTATGGATTCATAGAAGAAGATTTTTAAAGATTTTCCTATATAAATCTATGTACAACAACTGACCCCTGGTGCGGGGGCATTTATCCCCGTAGGGCTATGATTTGTACAATCTTGGTAATGGCTCATAAGATGATGCTACATACCAAATATCTAAGCTCTAGGCCTTGCAGTTTTGCAGAAGAAGATTTTCAAAGTTTGCTTTTTTAAAATCTATTTTTAGCTCCTGTGACCTAATTATGCAATGGACCAGAACCATTTATACAACTTTAGTAGAGCTTCATCCAAGGAACATTCCTGCAAAATATTTTTCAAATTGGCCAAGCCGTTTAGGAGGAGATGTTGTTTGAAGCAATTGTTGACGCCGGACGCACGGACGCCGCACGCATGCACGCACGACGGACGCCAGACAAAAGGCGATCAGAAAAGCTCACCTTGAGCACGTTGTGCTCATGTGAGCTAAAAATGGTCAAACTGCAAAACACAGGTTATATTCTCCAGGGTGACTAAGTGAAGGTACTTCTGTTAAAGTATGGACAAAATTTATTAAGAAATGTAGAAGTTGTGCACGAAAGAATATTTCCCTTTCTATTACATCCGTTTAGGGGCAAAGGGCCATAAATGCATCAAAAATAGTCGAACCACAAAACTCTGACAATATGCGCCAGGTCACTATGTAATAATGCTTCTGAAAAGTTTGGGCCAAACCTTAAAAATGTAGGAGGAGTTGCACACAGAAGAATATTTCCCTACATATTACATATGTGAAAAAATAACAAAGGGCCATAACTGCATCAAAAATAGTCGAACCACAAAACTCTGACAATATGCACCAGGTCACTATGTAATAATGCTTCTGTAAAAGTTTGGGCCAAAGCCGTTGAAAAATGTAGGAGGAGTTGCGCACAGAAGAATATTTCCCTATATATTACATAAGTGAAAAAATAACAAAGGGCCATAACTGCATCAAAAATAGTCGAACCACAAAACCCTGACAATATGTGCCAGGTCACTATGTAATAATGCTTCTGTAAAAGTTTGGGCCAAATCCGTTGAAAAATGTAGGAGGAGTTGCACACAGAAGAATATTTCCCTATATATTACATATGTGAAAAAATAACAAAGGGCCATAACTGCCTCAAAAATAGTCGAACCACAGAACCCTGACAATATGCGCCAGGCCACTATGTAATAATGCTTCTGTAAAAGTCAAAAATTGTTTACGCCCGCCCTACCCCAATTTAATAACCAGAGTTTTCCTTCGGAAAACCTGGTTAATAAAAATATCTTCATGACATTATTGTGATTTGAACTAGGAAATGTTAAAGCTTTGAATGATGATGATGTTTGTTGGGTTTAACATCCGACCGACAGTATTCCAGTCATAGGGAGACAATGTCTACTTGAGACATATATATATATATATATACACACATATACAATGCCACACTGCAGTTTTTCACGCCGTAGACGTGACATGATACCACATCACATTATCCTGACACCGAGTAAACATGTCCTGGAATTATCCTTAAATGCTGAGCGCAAGCAAAGGAGCTATAGCAGTGTCATTTTTTACAACTTTGGTATGTTGTGGCCGGGGATCGAACTCAGGACCTCCCACTCATAAGATATAATTAGAATGATGCTATTAAACCAAGTGTAACATTCACTAGAGGGGCTTGCAGTACAAAGAGATAGATAGGTAGATACAATACAGCCATTATGAAGTCAATAGAAATGATAGTGTTTATCTTCAACATCTGCTACTTACCAAGGGTCTAGCACTTGAAATGATACTGGTTTGGAAGGTGTCTGGTAATGAAAAGTCCTGCATCGCGACCTCCAGCTGCCCATGACCTGGTAATGGGGTCACTATAGAAACAAAAAGGATCCATGATTTGAATTTCTTTGGAAATTAACATCAAGGATATTAAGTTTTTACACTTTTGGGAAATTTTCAAATAATGCCTTTGCATAGTAGTATTAAACATGATTGGTCTGTGATGGTGGTACATTTTGATAGGCTTAGCACGCCCATCCTTCAATTTTATCAGTTCAAGGGCCACTATTCTGAAGTAAATGAAACTTTCTGGCGAGATATTGTGCCCATATAAATTATGACCAAGTTTGGTAAAGACTGGTTCATGTTTGTTAACAACCACTGCCAATACTCATGCTAAGTGTAATTACATGTATTCACTGACATCATTAGCTCTCATTTCAGATAATAACAGATTGTAACTACTTTTTTAATTACATGTAAATAATCCCTGAAACTCAGACCCAGTCTGCAAGCTTTTTATTGCATATGGCATATTTAGGGCTCTTGTTTGCCATGTTTGTAAACAACACAGAAGCTCTATCTTACAGAAGATTCCAGTGATAGGCATAATGATCTACAATTAAGTAGCCATAAACTTGGATTTTAAAGTTTAACCCTATCCCTCATAGAGGACACTATGAAAAGACCTATGCGAACAGCATAAAACCAGATCAGCCTTTTATGACCCTTCACCATCAAAGATGTCAAGTATGAAAACTGGGTACCTAGCCTCTTTATAGTGCACTCTTCTACAGTCACTTACTGTAGTTTGGGAGTTGGAACATGTGTGTAGGTCTCTAAACAGCCAAAAGTGTTGGGAAAATATTTACAAAACACCTCTGATCATAACTTCTGAACTCTTGTTGTTGTTTGATATGGTCACAAATTTGACTTCTAGATCCACTCTTCAACTTTTTTATTTAACCCTTTCCCTCATAGAGGACACCATGAAAAGACCTATGCAAACAACATAAAACCAGATCAGCCATTCGAGTAACTCGCAGGCTGATCAGGTTTTATGCTGTTCGCTGCTCCTCAGTGGTCTGGAAATGAGGATTTTGTAAATAAATTTGGTAAGGTTTAACTGTGGTTTTCTGCAGATCAAGCTTTATGTGGTACCTATTGAGGGCGTCAAAAGGAGTCTATTCGAGGGAAAGGGTCAAGGTCAAATCAAGGCCTCTGACCTTGTCGATCCCAGGCACCTCTAGGCACAGAGGCCTCTTCTTGAACAGAGGGAGGTATCAGAAGTTCCTCATCGTCTAATGTGGGGATCTTCTTCTTCTTCTTTTTCTTCTCTTTCTTCCCAGCAGATATCGGCCGAACTGAACTCCTGGAAAACAGTGTGAGGCTGGTATAATCTCCCTAAATGACACACAATGTGTAATTTTGCTGGTGGTAACATAAATACAGGTGGCAGCTATGTTTTTCAACAATGAAATTCATAACCTTAAGGTATGTACTAACCTCATTATTTTTTATCATTATTATTATCTTTTTTTACTTTTATTTTTCATTATTTTAACATCCAATTTTCAGTTTATTTTTTTCTAAATTCACAACTTTTTAATTCCCTTCCTCCCATTTTAAGGCGGCCAAGACACTAAATCATAAGTATTGTTTAAAAAGTAAGATCCCAGTGTTAAATAATTATCATCGGAATAGTCTGAATTTATACTCAATAATTAATATTATACTACAAATATCAAATGCATTAATACATATTACATGAAATATGATAAAGCAAAAAAAGGCACAAAATACATCACTTACCCATCAGCAGTCGACATGTAGTAGCTCCCAGGCAAAGTCCCCATCATTCCTCCGCTGCCGAAACCACCAGCGCCCCCTGGACCCATCCCCCCACCAAATCCACCTGCGCCCCCTGGACCCATCCCCCCACCAAATCCACCAGGCCCTCCAGGTCCCATCCCACCACCCCCAAACCCATCCCCTTGACCCGTCCCATCATCTCCCCCGTCACCCCCTTTCCCCGTGATATCCAGCAACAGTGACTTCACCAACTTCAGATCTTGTCGGAACTTGCTCATCATCTGGTTCTGTTGCTTCTGCAGCTCCAGCATTCCAGTCTTTATCTCCTCCCTCAGCCCCTCAATATCATTGTTGAACTTCTGGGTTGTGATCATCTTGCTTTCTTTCTTTTCTTGTTGCTGAAGTTCTTCCTGAAATATAACATAAAATTCATCGGTCAGAAATATTGCTTAATATAATTATACATGTAATACCTTTTGTCATGTTAAGGTAAAGTCCCTGTAATGGTTCCGCTACGTCTTGGACAACTTACCCTCTACCAAAATAACCAAGGTACCCTAATGAAACATTAGGAAACCTTGGTAATCTCTGTGAAAGGCCATAAGGTCTGAAATGTAGCGGAACCATTACAGGACTTCACCTTTAAAGGTACTCTGGTCATGAGGTTGGATACATGACTCTAGTTTTGTGTCAAAACTTTCTTTGAATTTGGGTCCTTCTTGACCATCCCAATACACTGAGTACAATAATGCACTTGTCTTGAAAATAAAACTTGAGAGATAAGTACATGTTATATGGGGTGTTTTTTATTGTTGTTATTCTTTTTTTTAATTTTGTTTTTCAATATTAAGGCAAAAACATTTAAATGGTTATTGGCTTTCCCCATTTTTTGCAAAAGATCTTTAATAATTACAATAAAAATGAGGCCTGTAACTCATATATATTTTTTATGTATGAATACAAGGCTAAAGGCAATCAAAAAGAAAAAAAACAACACTAAATGGAAATCTACAAAATATTGAATTAATTTAGTAAAAATAAATGTTCTTGCTAATGTCTTATGAGACGACTGGTGGGAAAAGAACAGGTTCAAATTCCACCAAAAATACTTAGCAATAAGAAATACTTAGGGGCAAATTTCATCATTTTTTATTTTTTAATAAGATCGCCACTCAAATATTTAATTTCTTAGCAAATATGACCAATAATTAACCCTTTCCCTCATAGAAGACACCATGAAAAGACCTATGCGAACAGCATAAAACCAGATCAGCCTGCGAGTAACTCGCAGGCTGATCAGGTTTTATGCTGTTCGCTGCTCATCAATGGTCTGGAAATGAGGATTTTGTAATTAAATTAGGTAAGGTTTAACTGTGGTTTTCTGCAGATCAGGCTTTATGTGGTACCTACTGAGTGTGTCAAAATGAGTCTATATGAGGGAAAGGGTTAAAGTAATAATGCATGTCAATTTAGTCATATGCTTGAATATTTCATATCAAATATTTGGGTACTTTAACTAGAGAAACAAGAATTATGAAATTCACCCCTAAGTATTTAAGTATTAAGTACTTTAAGTGCTAAGTATTGTTGGTGGAATTTGAGCCAGGTGACCATGGATGAAACCTGAAAACAGACTGCAAAATTATACCATCAAATCTATGTATACAAAGTAATATTTATATTAAATATTTAACTTTGTTCTGTAAAATATGGATACATATTTGGACTCATAAAAAGCTTAGAAAATTATACTGGACAAGAGCCGTGAGGTAAGTCCAATGTTATTTTCAAACTGTGTACAGTCCAAAATTCAATAATGTGGTGACTGTACAAATGTTAATTATACAGTAGTTCAAATATTCATGTTTTTTCTTGAAAAAGGTAAATCTATGCCCAAATATTGTAATAGAGTGAATTTATTTGTCTATTTTTTGTATTTCAGAATCTGACAAAATTTCAACTTTTATCGATACAAATGACAAAATTGATCCCATGATAACAGCAGTTTTATTGTAGGGCCTTATCTAGAATGCCTGTAGATTCAGATTTTCATTCAAAATCTTTTCATGTGTTTCAATCTTAATCATAAGTTTGACATGGGAACTCAGAATTGTACAATGCAGAAAAAATACAGGATTTTTATACATGTGTATGTCCAGATACAGAAGTATATTGTACAGTTGATAGAGATTGTGTGAAAAGTATGCGTATCTACATATCAAGGTGACAGAGTTTCTGTATAAAAACCAGTGTAGCAGAATTTCACATAGTTATCATCATGCAGGTACTTTTCTATTTTACATAAAACATTTTTATTTCTTGACTTATTTTAATACCTAAGACATCATTTTGATGGAAATGTAAAGATACCAATTTACCCTCACAAATTATCTTCAATAGAAAAGGAGATACTTGAAAACGTGACCTTGTGAGAACTGGACAATTTTTTACATGCTTTTGAGAGATTTAGACTAGTTGCTAATCTTTGTTTAAGTGATCTTTGGAAAATTGTCTCATGCAAAATATGGTGATTACATTTGTACAATTATATGAATACAGTCGGAACCCTGTGTACTGACTTGACTATTGACTTGATCATTTGAGCTTACCGTCGTTTCGGCAGTATTTCAGTCATATTGTGACGTCCAGCTAATTACAGGTGGAGGAAGACCCCAAATGCACCGCAAGCCAGCTGAAAGGCTTCCTCATATGAAAATCCCAATGACCCAACCGGGATTCGAACCCACATGGTGAGGGGCCCTGTGTACTGACACTGATTTCTATGAATGAAATATCTTTTACCCCATAATTATAAACTCATTTCAATGCACTGGCAAACAAATATATATAGTGGTGACATGTTTCTTATTTGCTGAATTTATTGGTAAAACTATGAAACAAAATCACTCTTGTGCCAAAATACATGCAAAATGACTATGTCCTTCTACAAAATATTGGTGTTCAAGACCTTACCTCATTTGACAACTTGAGAACAAGAACCAATCAGAACATATTGAAATTACATATAGCATAATTCTGATAGTAACTCTTAGTGAACTATAGTGATTTTTTTTTCATACTAATGGTAAAACTTAAATGTTAATATCAAATAATGAATTCTATACTCTTATGGTAATCTGAATTCTAAATGCTGAACCACAGAAAAACACATATATAGTGAAATCTTCTCCTGGGAAACTGATTTTTGTATACCTTATCATACCTCACATCTTCTTGGATAGGAAATCACAAACACATGTATACCAACAAAATCCTCTTAGTACATACTCAACAAAATTTAATGTCAACAAAAATTAATGATTTTACTGTAGTCTTTAAAATAGACATACAGGAAACTCTGATCATGAAAATGATAATATCTGATCTTCTATGGTGTAAGACAGGATTCATCATTCAAGGATATTTCTCAGACATTTTACCAATTAATTTAGTAGGTTTGATCAATTAATATAACCCTTTAGTGGGGTGACAATTGGCCAAAAAGTAGCTTATTTAAGGAGTAGGTGGCCATAAAAGTAGAACAAGCAATGTTATATACCAAAATGTTTGCCAATGTCTGTACTATATGAAACTGCCGGCATAAATTTCCAACGCCTGGTGCGGACTTGGAAATCCAAGATGGCCGCCATAAATCGCAAGTTCAGTGAAATTATTTTATCTGTTACAGATTTATTTACAGAGGTAGTTCAAAATATTTGCATGATTATTACTCTTTCCATAATGTACATCAAATTCATATACAACAATAGCAAATTCAAGGTCAAGGTCAAGGTCATTTCAGGGTCAGAGTAAAAAAAATACTCCAAAATTTGATATCTCCTTCCCACTTTTTCTCATTTTATGCATGTTTTATACTCAAATGGATTACTTTTAGTGATAGACATATTGTTATGTGTGTATTCTTTCATTTAAAACTGTTCTGTATCATATCTGTGTTTAGATTATATGTATAAATTTTGGTAGTTTACACACATACACATTATCCAAGATGGCCGCCATTCATTTGCTGTATCAATGATCATTGGATGTTTCATTGATAAATACCATATATAAAGGTCAATCTTAAGTGTTTGAAAGAAATTACTTTATTTTGCATGTATGCAAAACTTACTAATTTATCTCAAACAGGTGTATTTTGAAACTTTGGGAAAAAGAGCAGACCCAAATCAGACAGATCTTGGCGATCAGGGTCACCTCTGTTGGTTCATACAATATTATATTTTATTTTATGCTAACTGATGAAATACAGTACTGTGTTCTATCAGTGAGAAAAAGTCCATATCCCACAGTGTGATGATATAGATTGGCCGGGACTACTTTTTACTTGCAAAGGAAATGTAGCAGCAGTTAGGATAAAATAAAAAGAAAATTTGTTTGTTTTTACTTGCAAAGGAAATGTAGCAGCAGTTAGGATAAAATAAAAAGAAAATTTGTTTGTTTTGAGTGAATATGGGTTATATCTCATCTCGAAGTGATACAATTAAAATATGAGATTGTATCACTACTTGATGAGATATAACCCATATCCTCTCAAAACAAACAAATATCCTCTCATAATGGATACAAAGAGCCTTCAGTTGCTTCTGATGGGTTTTAGTTCCTTTCCTTATTCGTTTGCTTGGAAGTTCACCCAGATCAAATCTCAGAACATCAGCAGCCACCATACATGCATCCTTCTCGATGTTTAGAATCACAGTCCACAATGAAGGATTCATGTGCCCAACAAGATGTTTAAAGCTATTGTTCCATGATTCACACTGGTTATTGGTTCTGTCTCTATCCTGTAGTGTTGCCTGTTGCACATTCCATAGAGGAGGGGGGAATCGTGGTTGAACTTTCCGAAATCGAATATTCCCACTAGAGGTTGTCACAGTACGGAAAGATCCATTGACATAATTCCCATCGAAGTAATCAACCAAGCACTGGAGATTCTCTGGCGCCTGCTCACGTAACAGGGATAAGCCCTCACACACATCACTTGGAGGCAGGAAGGCAAGGCCATCCAGACTCCCACAGAATTCCCTCACATTTTCATCACTCTGATATGTTGCCTGAAGTCCTTCAGCCTGAACCCTTCTCCAAGTGGCCTGTGTAAGGTGGTAAAAACATCCTTGTATGTCCATGTCTGTCCTCAGTGCTGAACGGACTGCATTATGGATTCCAATTTCATAGTCACATAATACCCTCTCTGGATTTGGACGGATCCCTCGTTGAAGACACACATCCAATAATCCAGTGAGCATTTCCTCATATGCAGCCTGTTGTTTTGATGGAAGCAATGCATACACTGATGTTACACAAGAATCTCCAAGTGGAACACGAATCACGAATAGCTGTTCAAATTGTGCTGGTGCAGTTGAATGAGTTCCGTCAAGAAACCAGGTGTTAGCACTGTCCAAGAGTTTCAGACCATCCTCTTTGGCGAAAATCAGGATGCGCTGCTCCAAACTACCATTGTCATATATCAAATTGCTGCCAAATTCCTCTGGTATAGGAGAAGGGATGTCCTTAATGGTTTTAGGATTCTTCAGAGCAGTTGCCTTCTTCGCTCGTCTCACTGTCTGCTTCAGAAGTCTCACTGGTCCGGCAGCAACAATCACCTCTTTTTGCTGGCAGGCTAGTTTGTCTGTCACTATTTGTCCAGGTTGACCACGGTTGGAAGAGGCAGAGGACTTGATCTCAGACCTGACCTTCAGAGCCTGTGTGTAGAAGCTGTCTGGCGCATGGCTATGCTCAGTAGTTGACTTGACAGATGTAGCTTGTATGTCAGTATTTATGGCTCCATTGCATTGCTGGCTGATTCTCTGGGAGCATTCCCATCGTGTAGAAGACTTTGTGGTATACTTCTTGGTGTAGGCATAACCTTCATAAAGCAGCTTACGGGAACCCTTGTTAATAGGAATATAACAGTAAAATTAAATGGCTAGCATCTTTGATCATCTACGGAAAAACTCCATGATGGAATGATGATCAGCAAAAAAAAAGACTTAATATATATGATATTGTAACAGTTTGGAATATAACAGTAAAATTAAATGGCTAGCAATCTTTGATCATCTACAAAACTGCAAAAATTATATTTGATTATATTTAATTAATTCATTGTCAAATAAAAAAAAAAAGAAACAAAAAAAAAAGACCAAAAAGTTGAAAGACATCAGTTTGCCCTTTTAAGGAGTTAATTGTCTGCATAAAGTTATCTACTCTGGATAATTACAGCAATCAGTGGGTTACCCAGGTCCATCTAATTGTAAGGTTAACACCTTTGTGAAAATCAAACAACTTAATTATTTATACACAAACACACAACAAACTGCAAGGGAAAAACTTGAAAGACATCAGTTTGCCCTATTAAGGAGTTAATTGTCTGCACAAAGTTATCTACTCTGGATAATTACAGCAATCAGTGGGTTACCCAGAGTCCATCTCTAATTGTCAGGTTATCACCTTTGTTGAAAATCAAACAATTTAATTATTTATACACAAACACACACACACAATAAATTCAAATTGAAACTTTCAAATAGCTTTCTATTACACAAATTAATATATACTTATTTAGATAGGGGATTTTAATTTAGGGGATTTTGACTACCCCTTCTTTTTTCATCTAGGGGATTTTGAATACCTCTTCATTTTCATCTAGGGGATTTTGACTACCCTTTCATTTTTACCTAGGGGATTTTGAACACCTTGTCAGTTCTGGGCCTAGGGGATTTTGAGTCTAGGGGATTTTGAGTGTCTCCCATCTCTGGACAGTCTGCATGGCAAAGAAAACAAGTAACTGGTGCTGCATGCACGCAACAGGAGTCCCCTACCGGTGAGGTGCATGTTTTTTCTGTTACCATGGCAATGAGAATTTCAGTCCGTGGAAAAAAAAAGTGTCTTGCAGAATCTCCATACTGCTATCTATTCATATACCAAGTTCCATAATATTATCTGAAACGGTTTTTAAGTTATCGCGGAATCCAGTTTTCCAGACATCCTGATGGACTGACGGACAGACAGATGGACGGACAGATGTTAACACCAGTAGGGGACTAAAATCCATTTCATATATCATTCAAGGTTCAATTATGAATGATCAACTGTGTATTCCATGGAATATGCTTCAAGATATAAATTTATACATGAATATTCATGAGGTAAAGAATCAATAGGATAGTGTATGAAAAAAATAAAATACCCAAAAAGCTGGTATTAAATTTTCACAAATGAATGGGGAATACCGAATGAAATGTTAAATAAACCATACAATTAATTTAATTATCTATGTAGTGAAACAAACATGCCTTTCTCTGTGAACAACTTAAGTGTTTGAGGGTGGGACATTCCACACAGGGAAATTCGTAAGTATGCCTTAGTTACCAGTGTTATATTATTAATAATCTCTATGAATTTGAAACATTGAAAATAGAAGCTTTTTTTCTGATATTCACCACTAAATGATATATGAAAAATGTACATGAAAACTAAGGGGCAAATGACTCACTATGTCATAATGATAGATAAGACATGCTTACAAAGAGATTCTCTTTCTTCTGTACTAGAGACATGCAACTCAAACCTGTTGTTTGTTGTTCTAGAGTTCACAGTCAATGTGACAGTATTTCACACATATAATAATGTTTAACTAATTACAGACCTCATGTTGGGTGCAAAATGTCACAGGATGAGAAAAGTGTGAAACCTGACCGGGACTTTAACTTGGGGCCTTTTGCTACCCTGCCACTATTTCACAGTTTTCCCCTATTGTGAGTTATAGGGGCATTTTCAAATTATATCTGGCACACAGGGCACATAAGCAGAGTGACTTAGACACTGTCCTACTGCAAACCATTCTGAAGAATTCCTTGTAAAAAAGAAATCAAAATGACCTCACTGGGATTCAAACCCACAGTAGACTAAAGCCACTCAGCCACGGAGGCCCTTGGTGTAAATCAATAAAGGAAGGATTGAAGCAGTGACAATCTAGCAAGAAAACATGCAGGGTTCAGTGAGATATGGGGAACCTGAGTATGAAATGATAATGTTTCTGTTTCCTCAGGTACAAATAATATGAGGGCTGACCACTAAACCATTCTATCTCCTTTTATTTTCACATGCACTTACAATAGTTTCATGGTCAACCCTTGATACATTTTTTCTAATACTGGAAAAATGTCCTTTTTTTCATGCAAAATTTAAATGTAACAACCACATAAAACATACCTATACCTTCATTCAAGCAATAAACATTGCATTTTTTTTGAGTATGATACATGTATAAATTTACAGCTACATAATGGTATATGTATAACAATGCTTCTAATATGTGCCATTTTGATACCATTTCATTACTGTTGAACATTTTCTGATGTGACTGACTCTTTTTCTTTTATTTTTTCAATGTATCCATATACATTTTAGAACATGGTTGAGTCTAATATTGTTATCATCAATGGCATTAAGTGCTATGAGAAACCCTTGAAATAAAATGTTTATCATATTTAAGGGTTAAAATATTGATCAGTCAAGCGAGTGATTCAAGCCCAATCAATAACCAATCAAGCAAAGTCATTTAAATCTTAAGTTTATAAAGCACAAAAACCTATCAAGAAAACCACTCAGCTTTTCAATGCCATACAGTTCAGTATGCCAAATCGTATACAATCGGTCACATACAGTCAGCTATGGAGTTGTCTTAGGACCATATAGCAAGCTCTTCACCTGCTCCTTATGCTGTACATGGGCTTCCATCAACATCATGGTTTATGACACTGAGATAGTTTCATAGCAGACTGTTATAAGCGTTTGGTTGCATACAGTTTGTCATACGGAACACATGCCAGATCTACTCTAATATAACAGTTAAGTTCATGAAATATTCATGAAATGTTCTTGAAATTATATTTCAATGACAAATGTTTACCTTGCCTAGCCTGTAACATCACACCTGCGTTACAAATCATCTCTACACTGCAAACACCTGTTAATAAAGGCCTATTAGAGGCATTTATACCCCTATGCCATGTCTTAACCCTTAAGAAAACAGTCAAGGGTAATAACACTAGGCAAATGCACATTCAGTAAACAATGTGCTAGGGAAAGTTGTGTCCCTTGTGTTGGTAATGCTGCTGTAAAAAAAAAGCCAGAATTCCTAAGAAAAAAAAAAGGTCCATAACTCTAAAAAACATTAACACAGAGATGTGCCTATAACTGGTATTGCACTGTCTATTAATTCATAAATAGGCATGCAAAGTTTCCTTAAAGGCTTTTAAAACACTGATTTTTTGTAAAATGAAAGAACATTGAGCATGATGTACCTTACCTATTTAATCAGTGAAAATCTCTGTCTTTCCTATTCAGGGCTAGGCCACAAACGAAACCATACCTTATTTTGTTTAAACCAGATCAACCATTGACTACCTATTATCCCTGTAGGACCATTCCTTTAAATATTTGTGAATCTAGGGTATAGCTATCAAAGGACTTATTTCATGATAAAATAACCTCCAAATACCAACCACCTATCTTGAAAGTCTTTTAGCATCTCTATAATTGGCCTCTGATGACAGGTCAGACTTCAAAGGGTTTTCTCCTCAATTAATTGTCATGTAACATGATGTTACCACTTACCGATGGTATCCCAAGCTGTCGTCATAAAATAATCACAATTACAAAAGTAATGGCTATGTGCATATAATTGAAACAACTACTTAAAACGTAAGAAAAAGCAGGTGATATAAATCAATGCTTTAAAGCAAAAAGGGATATGATCAAAATCAGGACTTAAGTCATAAAAGAAAGCCCTCTAAAGGTAAAAGAAGCCAAACTGGTCAAAGACATGCAGCAAGTATTTGATTAAACAAAATAAAAACACTGAATTAATAAAACTTTGATTTTTACTGAAGCAAGTTTAACACAGATTCAATTCAAATTAAAATGCTAATTATCAGCGCTGTTAAATTATCAGTACGGCTGCACCTGTAGTAGCAGCCCCTTGTATTAAACAGCAAGCCTTGGCTCCAGATAATAGTTAATTGAACTAAGTGGCCATTTTTCTTGTTTCCTTGAGGTAGTCCATCCATCATTAAATTAATATTCATAGTCCTTCAAATGCTTAAAAGCACTTTAGTGCAGATGCATGCTCCCATTGACTTGGAGTTATAGGCTATTTTGCTCCAAGGCTATAGAGGCTTGCATTTTCTATAAAATTCCCATGATCACCTGATGGACCATGACCACAATTTATTGATGGATGGATTACATTAAGTGGCCATTCAATAACCAGTTTGACTGTATATATATTTTTTATCTCTTATAATATACTGCAAACTACAGTCATTTGTCAATTACAATGAAATTATAAATTTTCACATATTCAACTTCTATGAGCAGATGGCTCAAAGTTAGTCACATTAGACAATTAACAGATTATTCATTTACATGTTTCTAAATATTCCTTTTGGATAATAACCTAAGTTAGTAATCTGTAATTTTTACACAAACACAGAGAATTATCAGGGTTTTCCTTGGCTTTGAAACTTCATAAAAGTATTCAGAGGCATCAACCATCAAGTTAGATAACTCTTGATTGAGTTTATGGTAAATTATGGCCCTATTTATTCTTACAATTTCAGGGTTGTCAAGCACACTGTCTTATGGATATTGGACCCTTATTTCAAATAGGGGTCAAATGACCACTAGATATGCAGAGTAAGAGACACATTTCCAAATATTCAGGGGTCATTTAAGCAATCTGAGGGTCAAAAAGGGCCATGGAAAACCCTGATTATGTAGTTAAGCAATTAGTCAAGCTACATTACACAAATAAGGATTTCAAGAATTTCAATATGACTTACAAGAGCACTCATGTCGTCTTCCTCTCCAAACTGATCATTCCAGCGCTCTCTAAGGGCATCCAGGTCTTCCTGAAGAAAAAAAATGATATTCTTGTTCATTATGAATTCATTATTTTTACATTTTTTTTCAGCATCTTTTTTCATTGCACAGCCACTATTCTGGCCCTCTGTAGATAAATATGTATAGTTTACGTTTTTTTCTGATTTTGATGTTTCTGATTAAATGGGTCCATAAGAAAAAGTATAGAGAAAATAATAAAAATAAATGTTGATACAGCCATTCATTGATTAGGAATAAGAATAAAAATTTTCAAACTAAAACCTGTGGTCAAAAACACAACAAATAGATATTGATTATCTAAACTATAACATGTGACTCCAACTCTTAATTTTGTTACTTTTTATTAAGTGAAATATTTTATTTAATTGACATTGAGAACACTGATTCACTTAGTTACAAACTACATAATTATATAGAAACTATATTAATTTGGACCCCACAGACTTAGTAATACTAAGTCTGCATCATATTTACAGCAATCTTTGCCGGAAAGGAACAATAATACATCAAAATTCCATCATCAGAAACCCACATGTGACTCATTACACTACTCTCTATATAATGACAAATGACATGAAGTATGAGCAGTCATGCGTGTCAAACAACGCCAAAACCTCAGCTATATCAATTAAAATTGTGAGTGTCTTAACCCTTTCCCTCATATAGACTCATTTTGACGCACTCAATAGGTACCACATAAAGCCTGATCTGCAGAAAACCACAGTTAAACCTTACCAAATTTAATTATAAAATCCTCATTTCCAGACCACTGAGGAGCAGCGAACAGCATAAAACCAGATCAGCCTGCGAGTTACTCGCAGGCTGATCTGGTTTTATGCTGTTCGCATAGGTCTTTTCATGGATTCCTCTATGAGGGAAAGGGTTAATGTGTTTACTGCAATTGTTCTTATATCTTCGACCAAACTCATATCTGGTAGCTTATGATTATGGAAATAATCTTTGGTATAAGTTGTGATTTACCAGAAACAAAAATCTAAACAAAACCTTCTAAACAAAAACACCCCACAATTTAAAGGTTAACTGATTTGAAGAGAATTACTTCATTCTTTTATTTGTGTACTGTGTAAAACTGTGCCAACTTTTAGTAGAACACTACGTTCGTCTTTAATCATTTGTGATAATTCTGATTAACCCTTACCAAGCTAAGTTTCTTAATTGGACTTGTCTTTTCATTATTTTGGACTGTACCATTAGTTGTTTATGGGGGTGCTTGCTGATTTTTATTGACTGAATAGTGAACAGTGAAGACCATATTCAGACTGAAAGTATGCGCAGGCTCATCTTAGTCTGCACTGGTCACAAATTCAGTCATAATTGCCCGCAGCATTGTGAGGGTAAAGGGTAGGATGTTAAATCTATCTTCACGCAACATAATCCACTGGGAGAGATATCTTACTTACTGTTAATTTCTAAAAAAAAATACAGAAATAAATTAAAGGAGTACTTTCAACACCATCATTCTTCATATAAAATCTTCCTTAGTATCAATCAATGAAAAGTGTTACAAAAGTTGGCCACAAGTGCTTGACTTTGCTTTATAAACTAATATCATTGGAAAAATTTCTACTAGCCTAAGGTAGTTCCTTCTAGCAAAATTTACTGTAGTTAGAATATTTATTTCATCATTTTAAATCAGTTACAACTGATATTATAATATAAGACTTCACTCTGATATTACAGAATGATATAAAAGAAAATTTAAAGGAGAAAATCAGCTCATACTTTGAAATTATTAATTTTCGTGGGACACTAATTTCCCCCAAATTTTGATGAGGGTTTTATCAACAAATTTTAAATACCCACAAAAATCGATCATTTAATAGACTGTAAAAATCATTAATTTTCATTGACATTAAATTTCGTTGATTATGTACCTAAAGGAATTTTGTAGGTGTATTTATTTGTGGTTCTATGTTCTAGAAAACATGAGTTCTATATAAGAGACAAGTTTTCATGGGGATAAAACCCTACAAGAAATCAACGAAAAATTAGTGTTCCACTAAAATTAATGATTTTACAGTAATGTTTTTACAGTTTTCTGATTATAGACAAAAAAAGAAGATCAACACATACTTTGATTTGTATCGTCACTTTCTTCAAGTCAGCACCATCAGTTTCCGTCATATCGTCATCATAATACGTGGACAGCGGAGAGCACTCTTTTGTCACATAGTCCAGGTACTTGTTACGATCATCCAAACTCAAGTTCTCCCAGAAGGACAAGATTGCGATGGACTTTTGCATCACGGATATGGCGTGTGCGTTGTCATACACTCTGGGGATAATGAAGGGAAGAAAGAATTTCAGGAGAGAGATTGTAGACTCATTGAATTATATTTTGTTGGTATTTAATGCAATTGAAGCATTTCCTTTCCTGAACAAACAATTCAAAGACATTAATGATTTTATATTGCAATGCAGCAGCAATTTTTACAATGCAACATATTGTTACAGACTGCAAAATCACAATACTGGATATCAACTAAGAGTCAATACCTTGAATGATTTTGGAGTTATGTTCTGGACAAGAAAAAATACACAAAGGAAGATAATTATTTTAAAACAGGAGGGCCATGATGGCCCTGGGTCTCTCACTTGAGAACCAGGTATTAGTGGGAGGAAAAGAAACAGCAAATATCTTATGATATTGTGGAAAATGGGCTCCGCCCTCTGTCAGCCATAAATTGAGTGACAAGAAGAAATTTCCAAGTTGTACTATATTCATATAAGGAAAATGGGCTTAGCCCCCTGGTGGCCATGTTTTTCAATGGATCAAAATAATTTGAACAATCTTGGTAGAGAGTGACCTAAGGAAAATCTGTGCCAAATAACTTTGAAATCTTGCCAGTACTTTTGGAAGAAGATTTTAATTTGTACTATATATCATATAGGAAAAGGCTCCCCCTGCGCCATGTTTTTCAACAGATCAAAATAATTTGAACAATCTTGGTACAGAGTGACCTAAGGAACATCTGTGCCAAAAAACTTTGAAATCCAGCCAGTACTTTTGGCCAAGAAGATTTTTCAAATTTGTACTACATGTATATTCATATAAGGAAAAGGGGCTCCGCCACCTGGTGGCCATGTTTTAAATGGATGAAAATGATTTGACAATCTTGGCAGAGAGTGACCCAAGGTACATCTGTGCCAAATAACTTTGAAATCCTGCCAGTACTTTTGGAGGAGAAGATATTTGAAGTATAAGTATAAGCTATATACATATCAGGAAAAGGGGCCCCCCCCGGCCTTTTTCAATGGATCAAAATAATTTGAACAAACTTGGTAGAGAGTGACCCAAGGAACATCTGTGCCAAATAATTTTGAAATCTAGCCAGTACTTTTGGCCAAGAAGATTTTCAAAATTTTCATATGTTTTTTCTTTCTGTTGCCATGGCAACCAGAGTTCTGTATAGAATCAAATTCTTTGAACAACTATGAAAAAGCTTCACCCGAGGAACATTCCTGTAAAGTTTCTTTAAAATTGGCCCTTTGGTTTAGGGGGAGATGTCGTTTTAAGTTAAATGTTGACGACGGACGCCAGGACATTCAATGGTCAGAATAGCTCACCTTGAGCACAATGTGCTAAGTGACTAAATGGACAGTAGGTTGCAGTTCTGAATGTCATGGCTAGCACATGTCAATTTTGAGTTTAAGCATACTGATATATCAAGTTATGCTCCAATAAAAAAAAATATGGACAATACATTTCAGTTACAGTTCTTGGACAATACATTTCTCCTGTCCCCATCTGTCTTAATTTTAACTTTCAAGTCAATACCTTGAATAATTATCAAGTTATGTTCCGGACAAGAAAATTCCAATGGACCAACTGACCAACCACAAGGTGACTCCTATATACCCCCCAAACTTCGTTTGGCAGGGGTATAATGAAATTGTGTGACATAAGCCAGTACAGAAGTTATGTAATATGTCTTTGATTAATCTAGTAATATATTGCAAATAAAATTATTTTGTTCATTTAAATAAGTGGTCAAAAGTAAACTTGACTCAGAGATTATGGCTATAAACATTGTCATGAAACTTCAAAATGATTGCTAAAGAAATGAAGATTCTAGAGAGTAAACAGTAAAATATGGGATTTTTTAATATCAAAAGGGTCAAAACTCCTGACCTAATTGGCCCATATTAGGCAAAATTGAACCTGACCACGAGATTATGACAACAAACCCTGTCATAAAGTTTGAAGATGATTGCTTAACCCTTTCCCTCATATAGACTCATTTTGACGCACTCAGTAGGTACCACATAAAGCCTGATCTGCAGAAAACCACAGTTAAACCTTACCAAATTTAATTACAAAATCCTCATTTCCAGACCACTGAGGAGCAGCGAACAGCATAAAACCTGATCAGCCTGCGAGTTACTCAGCTGCGACAGCTGATTACTGAGTGTGTTTATGCTGTTCGCATAGGTCTTTTCATGGTGTCCTCTATGACGGAAAGGGTTAAGAGCTAAAAGAAACCACAAAAAAAAATCATACTGGATCAAGACTAGAATTATCAATATAGCTGATTAATACACCTGCATCCAACATTACTACATAGATACTTGTTATGCTGCATGACAGGCAAAAACTACGATCATTGACATTGGCTAAAAAAATCCGTTAGCATTCAATATGTACAAAATATTGTAATAGTCTACTATTCCTAAAGATTACAAATCTCTCAGCCCCTCACTGCTGTTGGTTCGAATCCTGGTAGGGACTTTGGATTTTTCATGTGAGGAAGCCTTCCAGCTGGCTTGTGGTAGGTCGGTGGTTCTAACCGGGTACCTCTGTGTACTCGGGGTCTTCCTCCACCAGTAATTAGGTGGAAGTCGCTATATGACTGAAATACTATCGCAGTGACGGTAAACCCCAATACAACAACAACAATATTCCTAAAGAGACTCACCTCTGGAAGGTATCGGAGAGAAGAGCGATGAACAGGTTGAGGCAGAGGATGGCGGACAGTGCCAACCAGGACCCAATCAGAACGTCTGCCATGATGGAGTCAATCTCTTTCATTGTCTGTATACAGAAACGGGTCATTCTGACAAAACAGCAAGCAACTACAGGGACAATCAAATGTAAAACACAAAATTTGTCCATTTTTTTGATGCTTACTGTTGAAATACTGTGTTCTTTCAGTGAAATAAAATCAATTATTCTTCTTTTTTTACTTACAATGGTTATTTAGCAAAAGTTAACATAAAAAGATTTTTTTTTTGTTTTGAGTGAATATGGATTATATGTCATCTAGAAGTGATACAATTTTCACATTTTCACTCCCACTACACACTTATGAAAATATTGAAGTGTATCACTTTTCGATGAGATATACTCAATATCCCATATCCTCTATGTTTATCTGTCACAGGTTCCCATCGTAGGAAGGATTTCAGTGATGTTCCAGCAAAACTGGTGAAAAACTGTCGAAGAAGAAGTACACATAAACAGACAAACAACCTGATTCCAGTATACCCCCCATAACTTTGTTGTGAGGGGTATAATAAATGTTGCAAAAATGGCCTAAGATGAACCTCATCACTAAATATTCAAGGACAGAACTCACATTGTAATCATACTCATCCACCAGAGTTAACCGGAATAACGTAAACATTGCTTCGTTAAATTCTCCCATTCCTTCAGCAGTAATCTGTTCCGATGTGGTCCGGTTTAGAGATGGAGTGGAATTTTCTGGATATTTGTTTCCACCGAAAATCATCCAGAAGGCACACACTAAAGACCAAGAAATCATCTCATGACAGTTAGCAATATGCAGTTGAATTTAAATTTTCAAACTTGTAGTGAAATTAATGTATATTTGATCAGCCACTGATATAAAGAGAAAATAATTTGTGGTTTGTGCCAAGATAGAGAAATTTATCTGATGATCAAGGCTAAGAAATCTTTACCCTCTTCAATTTTAGCGCCAAACTGAATAAACTTTCTTCATCTCTGCACAAGCTGAATTCTCAATTTATCCAGTTATATAAGAGGCAGCTAGTTTTTGGTGGGATTCTTGGATAACACCCTCCACAAAATCAACGAAAATTAGTGTCCCACAAAAATTTATGATTTCACAGTATGCACTTACATGGTAAAACCTTAATACAATCATGTCCTGTAAAAATATTTTTGTATTGACTTTAAATTTTGTTGAATCTGTACTACGGCAATTTTGTGGGGTAATGTTTATCTATTAACTGATTTTATGTTTTAGATAACAAGATCAAATAAACAAACTATTTTTATAAGGATGAAACCATCCATGAAGACTGGAAAAAAGTGTGACCCTATGGTAAAGCAAAATTACACCATAGATATGTGACTTGGCACCAAGGTGACATTATGTAACCTTTCCCTGACGTTTGACTAACCAGTCCCAGAACTATTCTTACTAACATATGAAGATTGCTGAAATTTCAACACCTTCAATACATTACTACATGGGATCAAACTATATTCATATGTCCTATTAGTAAGTAATTTAATTTATCAGTAAAGGTGATTAATACCCTCGCATCTCACACTGTTTTATCTAAAAAGAATGTGGGATTGGACTTGACAATTGTAATAACTACATAGCCTCCACTTCTGGAAAGCAAGTGCATATAAAATAAATTGATGATGTATGTATTTTAAGTTTTAATACTTGACTAATTTTCTTTGTTTCATAAAACATACATGTAAAATTAACACATGTTTTATATATACAATGTTCATACTTACAGTAGGGTATATAGAATTCCAAGTACAGGAAGGCAAACTTTATGACGTCTGTTACCATGGCACCAAGCATCACCACAAATGGTCCTGAAAATAAGTGGCAATGAAATTTACATTTCCAAGTATTGTGGTATTTAAAGATAATATATATCTTTTGTAGCGTTTGAGCTTACTGTCATGGTAACAGTATTTCAGTTTTATAGCCACGTCCAGCTAATACAGGTGGAGGAAGGCCAAAAAAAAAGGAGGAAAAAGTGTTTAAAACCAGAGCAACAGTTTTAAACAGAGTTTGCACGGCAAAGAAAAATCCATTATTTCATATATCCAGTAATATTAATAATGAGTCATAAATTTGTACATGAATATTCATGAGGTAAAAGGTTAATTAGTAAAAATTATAAGAATTCGTTTATGCATTAAAAAAAAACAACACTTAAACTTACCTAAAAAGGCAAAAGTTCGGACATTTTTAAACAGTCTGAGCCAGAGTAGGATGATGACAATAGCCGTGAGCCGGATGTGTGCACGTGCAAGAAGCTCCGAGTGCGCAAAAATGTCTGCAAAGTGTGTCGCTATGACAGCCGTAAGGAAGATGTAGCACAACCAGTCAAACAGATTCCTGGAAGTACAAAGAATAATAAATCATGTTCATAATAAATCAACATCCACTTGAAAGAAGTGCTTTCATTTCAATCTATTTCTTCTAACACCCACACACACACAAGTTCATTAAATGTTTGTATATTTAAAAATTTTTAAAGGTATTCATTATTTTTTAATCTGGTCAAAACTTTGAAATTTGAATTTATTTTTTCAAATTCCACACAATTCTTAGCGCTAAGTAAAACTTAAATACTTATGGGCAAATTTCATTAGTCTTGTTTCTCTAATAAGAATACCCAAATTTTCATTTCTTATCAATTATATTTTGTTATAAGGTAATAATTCATTTCAATTCAGGTGTGTACTTGATATTTCATAGAACAGTAATGGTGGAATGTGTACCTAGTTTAAGAATTTAAGTATTACTTAGCGCTAAGTATTGTTGGTGGAATTTGAGCCAGGCTTAAATCCTAACAATACATATCCCTAAGTAATATTTAAATTAAAAAGAACACATTCCACTATTCCTGTTTTAGAACATAACTAAATTGACATAAATTATCAGCTTAATAACTAACAATATTTGTTAAGAAATAAAATATTTGGGTATTTTATTTCAGAAACGAGAATGATGTTTAATTTTGATTTCTATTTATTATACAACATTTGGACTGACAATGACATTGGTTCAGAAAATTTTATTAGTACAGCTGGAGGCGTTCACATATTCGCTGGTGTGGGAGGAAACTGGAGAAGCGGGACAAAACCTACAGGCAAACCACACCCTTTCACATACAACATCAGACTGACCTGGGATCAAATCTGACTTGCAGTGGAGAAAAGCCAGTGCTTTAAACACCATTCTATCCAAACAAACATACAAGAATAATGAAATTCACCCCTACTGTGAAATCATTAATTTTCATAATCCCCACAAAAACATGTCTCTAATATAGACCTCATGTTTTCTAGAACATAGATCAATAAATAAATGTACCCACGAAATTCCATAATCAACAAAATTTAATGTCAATGAAAATTAATGATTTTACAGTAAAATGTATTGTTCATGTACTGAATGGAATTTTGTGGATACATTAATTTGTTGAATCATGTTGAGGAAAAACATTTGGTCTATTAAATGAGCCATTTATGTGGGGTTAAAATTTGTTGATAAAACCCTCATCAAAATCGGGGGAAATTAGTGTCCCACGCAAATTAATAATTTCACAGCATGAGCTGATTTTCACCTTAAAATTTTCTTTTATATCATTTATGTCAATGAAATATCAATGATTTTACAGTCCTGCTAAGCACTAAGTATGATTGGAGGACTTTTCCTGTTTTTAACAGTGAAAATTTAAGCCCCATCTTTTTCATTCATGGTGAGGTCAACTGCCCATAAACAATATCACAAACAAAACCATGTGTTATTTTGCATAAACCAGGTCAACCATTGACTACCAATAAATCCCAGTGTAGCAATTGCTTGGCCTTGAAACATCATTTTGAATACACATGCAAAACAGAATGAATTATACACAGAACCTTGACTTCACAATAAAAAAAGATATTTAACTTTATGTAAAATGGGATGAGAAAAGGCCCCTGATTCCTGTATAATCTCCACTTCATATTGTAAAGCTTGGGTACAAGAAGACTTAGGAAATACACATACCATTTATCTGTGAAGTACTTTGTTTGCTGCTTCTCAAGATTTTCAAGTTCATCTTGCAGAAATGAAGTTTCAGCCGGCCATCTTGGATGGCAGTACTTTAAATCTTCTTCAATCCCTTGACGTCTCCATGTCTTCCAGTTCTTAAAATCAGAAATCATTAGGCCAACCCTTATTAACAGATCAAGATTCTCAGAAATAAGTACAAATATTACTTATTGTTGAATATTCATGGCAATGGCCGTTTTCAAACATCAGTGTGTCCATTTTAGCCCAGCAGACAAAATATCCCGTCTGACTATAATGCCATTGTTCAGCAATGACCTTTTTTTAAATATCAGTGTGTCCATTTTAGACAAGCAGACGAATATCCCATCTGACTATAATGCCATTGTCCAGTGAAAATCACTCTGACTATAGCCATGAAGATTACAGGTTCAAGCCACAATGACAACATGATATCTCTATTAACTTCCCTAGGTGTAAAGTATTGGTCAAACCCAGTAAATACTGAGAAGATATTTAAAAAAAGAACTATTACTGAGGTAAAGTACATGTAATGCCCCTTGATATTATGATACCCATAAACATATCAAAGATGTTTCAAATCAATTGCATGCCTGAACTCTGAGATAAAAGCATGAAAGTTCCTTGCAAAACTTTAACCGAAATTTCTTAGTTAAAAAAAGGGGCCATTATTTGTAATATATTCCATAAAGAGTTATCTGCTTTGGTTGTCTGATGCCCCTAAATATTCATATTCAATATTCATATTCAATACCATGAATGGTTATTGAGATACAAGCTGTATAGTAGCTTGCATGCAGAAACTATAACCAAATTTTCTATCGCAAGCAAAACTTTAACCTATTTTTTTAAGTTAAAAAGGGGCCGTAATTCATATTAAATTCAGTCAAGAGTTATCTGCCTTGGTTGTCTGAAGCCCCTGAACATATTCAAAAATTTTCAAGTCAATACCATGAATGGTTATTGAGATATAAGGTTGATAGTAACTTGCATGCAAAACTTTAACCAAAAGTTGCAACGCCGACGCCAACGCAGGGGTGACTACAATAGCTCTCATATTCTTCGAATAGTCGAGCTAAAAAGGGAGATAAAGCAAAACATGCAACTAGGTGTAGTTATGGTTCTTGGGTAGTGCACTTCTCCTAGTCACCACCTACCTGTATATAACTTTGATTGTTTTTAAGTTATACTTTGAACAAGAATAATTGCAACAGACCGGCCAACCAGCAGATTGACTGATCAACTAAATTACCACATGGTGACTCCTATGACATTTTGTACATCATTTGGTGAGGTTTATAAAAAATTGATCTGTGTTAAAGATTTTTTTTACAATTATATAGCGCAACAATACTAACCTGTAGTAACCTTATACTCCTTCGGTACTCTCCGAATTCATCCACAACCTGCCAGACTGTGATACCCACTGCCGCCAACTGATGAAATAAAGGTTATATTTGTTATTTGGGGGTTTCACAAATGTTAGAAACCTTTGTCTGAGTCTTAAATGAAGAATCAGATGTTTGGCAATATAAGGCCCCTGAATGTATGAAACATTTTCTAGTAACTTGCATCTTCTATAACAGAAATGGAAGATGAAGGACCATGACAGGTCTTAGTCTGGTTTTAACTGGAAAAAAATATTCCTTGCCTTTACCATTCATAGCTAGGTCACCTGATTTTGAACAGCATTACAAACAACATGTGTTATTTTGTGTAAGCCAGGTCAACCATTGACTATCTATCATCCCAATGTAATTATTGGATAGTGTACATGTCAAACAAGGGAAAGGTCCATTATATTGTCCTTTGAGTCCCAAAAATAATTGAAAACATGAGACGGGATAGACAGACTCACCAACAGAACAATTCTCCACCACTGCTCGGGCAGAACGTATTTGTAGCGTACATCATACTCAACGGTGACTCCATATGCAGTCCACAGCAAAATGTAAGCAAAGTTGAACAGTAAGCTTCCATAGGCTCTCCATCTAAATAAATTGATACATACACAATTAAAATTTCATAATACAAGCCTTGTCTACTTGATCCAAAATCATGCAGCCAGTATCTATTTTAAGGTAATCCATCACACTAAACAATCATGGTAATGCAGGGCCAGTTTTATTTTGTTATTCTTATTTTTTAAGGTAATCTGGTTTTCTAGATACATGTACAGCTCAAATGCTGTATAGAAAGTAAGGTCCATTCATCTTAATTATCATTATTTTTTTTTTTTTTTAAGTTATCATGGGAATTTTATAGTAAATGTAAGCCTGTATAGACGTTGAGCAAAAGAGTCCATGGATGCTTGCATTAATTTGCTCTCTTTTTTTAAGCATTTGAAGCAGGGGTTTCAGTAAGACCCAAAATCAGGAATTTTCAAAATTTCATGTTTGATTTTCAGGAATTATTAAGATTTATTCTTAAAATTTGCAGATAATGTAACGCTTTTAATTCGCAAATCTATTTAAAAAAAACAACAACAACAAAGAAACATATACATGTACTCTAAAAAATCCTTCGAGTTTAAAGTTGGCCTGTCTGTCCATAACTTGTTACTTAGGTGCTTAGGTCATGGGGTTGAATGTAAATGCTACTTAATATCTGGTGGGGTGGGTATGGATAGTGTTTTCGTTTTTTTTTTAGTTTTTTTTTTAAAAAGACAGATTTTAATGATCTCTTAGTGACATTTATAAATATCAATAATATTCACTAATAATCTTCTATGTGAAATCTTTATTATCCATTTAATTTTACCCTAATATTGTGTTTTCAGTGCATTATTCCTTCAAAGATCTATTGTTAACATTGTTTGATGAATGGTTACTTGCTTTGATTAAAAAAAATATATTAATAACCATAATCTACTCATAAATGATCATAAATTCCTGCCTGAAAAAAATATAGGTATAGGGAGTGAGTAATAGTGATAAATATAATTGTTTCATAGAATTATTCTTAAACAATTATGCAAGTTTCAAATTCTTTTTCTCGTATTTCAAAAATGAAAGTAAATCTGCGAAAACTGATGACAATTACAAGCACAGTCTGTTTCTGATTGTTTTTTTCTTTTCATTCCAATGACTCTTATGAAAATGTGAGATGCCAATGTACGACGTTTGTAGCAATCTGACACCTGTAAGATTGGCAATCTGGCTGGTAATTAGTAGGTCTTTAATGCATGATTTAAGACAATATATGAAGTAAATATATTGAAAAATGTGAAAGGGAATTTGTAAATTCAATCTAGTAGATTTTTTTACTTTTTTCTTTTGTTTCTTTGTTTTCTGCTGGAAATATTATCATGCCTAGCCATTTTAGACATGTCCGTACCGTAAGGTTACGTGACTTGCGTATTTTTTTTCATTTCTATTTCCTAAATTTAACTGCATGTCTTTTCTGTCAAAATTTGAAATTCTAAGTTATTTAATCGGGATATAAACATGAAATAATGGTCTATATAACATTACTAGAATTTGTATTTTAACTTGAAAACAGTATCTTCTACAATATTGAGACAGACGACATTTAGCGGGCTGGTACCAGACTTTTGTTTTGCTTGGTTAATGCATATGTCAATCATTGAACATGGGCGAAGCAAATGTTTCTTAATTTGCATACGCAGCTTGGACCCTGTATGGACTGATAAACTCGCATGACGTCCGGTGTATACGCTGGCGGCGTATGATAGGAATAAAGAATGTCAAGTGTGTGTTACATGTCTTGGTGTAAACAGCCATGTTCTGGACTTGGTCCCTGATTAAACACACTCATTACACAGTCATAGACTACTAATTAGTCGCCTGTCTGAGTCTGATTCAAACCAGTTTTGATTGGAGATACTTTAGACAAGGCCGTGAGGCTATTTTGAGGAAGTTTCAAAACTCCCAAGGTCAAATTCTGGGACATATTTTGGGATTTTCAGGACGTATAATACGTCTACATCCACTTATTGAAACCCTTGTTTGAAGGACAATGGTTACAATTTAATGATGAATGAATTAACTTAATTATATATAAATAGAGAACGCTATGTTGGGGTCCAATCTAGTGACTGTACTGTATAGTGTCTTAATTATAGGGCAACAATAATAAGTTAATGACTTTTTTGGGTCCATGGTATGAATTTTGTTATTTTGGCACATTATAATGGTGTGTGTATCAATGGATCTACAATGCAACTGGTCTTGAATTTTATCATATATCTATCTTAAAAACCTTCATCCAAAATTTATCTTTGCTATAGAAATGGTATTAACATTGTCAAGAACACAGTTTTTTGGTCTTAAGTAATCATAATTTTCATTTATATATATATTTGTATGGTCTTATAATTTAAATCTAACATCGGTTTCAGCTATAAGATGACTGCTTCTTATCTTTTCAGTATGTCTGAAAATACAAGCCTCAACTCATACAGAAATGTCAAACCCTTCACTTTACAGACTCATTTTGACACACTGGCAAACAGAGTAGACCCAGATCATACAGTTTAGACCCAGATACCCCCCCCGGGGGTTTTTGCTTATACAATATTGTAGCTCAGATTCTACACAATCTGAACAGTATAGGCAGATCCATTGTTTCATATACCCTGTTAAGTTGAGTAAAATTATGTTAATTAAGTCATATAAATGAATATTCATGGATCAACTAAAGTGGTTGTACAAAATATCTGCAAAATCTAACTTAGTGTGCCACATAAAACAACATATACTTTATTACAAAGATTCAATCACTATATTGTACATGCACATAGAGTAAAAGATTAGATGAATGTTTAACTTCATATAATGGTACCATACCTGGCAAACTTGAGCCACATGGTTTCGATAAGTTTCAGGAAGATGGCATGTGTCAGGATATCATACTGCTTGTACTTAACTGCCACTTGGAGCTGTATACAAGATAACAATCAAATGATAAAGATATGTCATTTAAAGATTTTAACCCTTTCCTCATATAGACTCATTTTGACGCACTCATAGATACCACATAAAGCCTGATCTGCAGAAAGCCAAACTCAAACCTTACCAAATTTAATTGTAAAATCCTCATTACCAGACCACTGAGGAGCAGCGAACAGCATAAAACCTGATCAGCCTGCGAGTTACTCGCAGGCTGATCTGGTTTTATGCTGTTCGCATAGGTCTTTTCATGGTTTCCTCTATGAGGGAAAGGGTTAAAGTAATGTCAACAACAACAAAAAACGATCACTGACAGAAAATCTCTGCTACACAGACTTGGCTCAACAGCATGATAAAATATTGAACTTTTTTTTTTTTAAAAATGGGATGTCATTCAAATTAACTTTATAAAACAGGGCCATATAACAATAACAGAGCAATGACTTGCTGTTATAACTTATATGTTAATTATTAAAGAAAATTACTTTCATTTTTTCCCAAATTTCATATGTGGTGACGTGATATAAAAGTTAAGATTTTGAGTTTGAACATTTTCAATTGTGAGATTTGGTGAAATGCAGATGAGATATGAAATGACCTGGAATAAGATACATGGACATTTATCCATGTCAAATCTAAATATAGATTGTGTAAAGAAAATGTAAATATAGATTGTGTAAAGAAAATTTAAATACAGATTGTGTAAAGATTGAAACTTACAGGGGTCTGCGTATGCAAATGTTTGTCCTTTTCTGCAATGAAATAAAAACATGTTCCAAGTAATATACAAAATGTATAGGGCTTTCAAAGTTGCTTTATTTCACTTTTGTGTCTCCATGTCTGTGTGACTTTTCTTCAAAAAGCAGAATTTCACAAATTAATTATACAAAACAAATTCATGACATTTAGGTAAATTACTTTATTCGCTGCTTGTTCATTATCACATATTTTTCAAAAATGAAAATATTGCACAAATAAATACCTAGTGAAATAAAGGACCCATACTGTACTGATGAAGAAAATAAAATAATCCAGATTCTCAGTCTTTCTTAACCATATTCTGGGTGATGGTACACAGCTTATTCACAGTCAGAATTTTTCCCTCATATAGACTCATTTTGACGCACTCAATAGGTACCACATAAAGCCTGATCTGCAGAAAACCACAGTTAAACCTTACCAAATTTAATTATAAAGTCCTTATTTCCAGACCACTGAGGAGCAGCGAACAGCATAAAACCTGATCAGCCTGCGAGTTACTCGCAGGCTGATCTGGTTTTATGCTGTTCGCATAGGTCTTTTCATGGTTTCCTCTATGAGGGAAAGGGTTAATGTAAAGACCCACTATGAATAAAAAAAAATTGTACCTTTCTACATACTGAGAAAATATTCAAATATAATTAAATAATATAATATAGAATGAAACTATCACTAAATATCCCCACAACCCATTGTATCTTCATGTAAGTTGATTGTAGGACGGGGCATTTCCTATATAAGCCCCTACTACAGTAAATCAAGGGAATAATATTAATAAATGAAGAAAAAAAAAGAAGTTTTGAAAACCAACCTCTGTCCTGCACCAGCAAGTTGAGGAAGAAATATTGTGTTCTGTTTGGACGGTCTTTAACATGGAACTGCTCCACTGCCTGTAAAGCCTGTGGCAAAAAGTAAACAAGAAAGTCAGTAGAACTGACAGATGCTCCCCGAAGAACGTCATTGTTACAAAGAAGGCCTTGGTCAATGGGTGGGAGGATATGTTACGGACCGGAATGGGATCAGCACATGCTTATCATGTATAGAATCCAGGTAATGCGCATCTCCTCTTGGTAATAAAAAGTTTTGTTGAAATCAAGCCGTTAGTTCCTGAGAAATAGTCCGGACAAGGAAAGCGTAACGGACGAACGAACGGACAGACGAAGCGGCGACTATATGTGTCACCTTCAGTGAGCATAAAAAAAAGGTAAAAAAAAGCTCTTAACTCTCTAAACAGTAAACCATATTATATATTCTTGTTCCTTTTGATGAGACAGAAGATAAAATGGTAAATACTTTGGTGTCCCCCAAGATCACACAGGGGTCAGGCCCCACCCCCAAAATTTTACTTAGGACCTTTCAGCTCAAAGCTGTTGAAATCCCCATTCCTAAATCATATCTATTCTCCTCATCAGATGAGATGTTTTACCAACTCTAATTTGGAGACTTAGTAATAGTTTACTATTTAATATGATAATACGTGTTACTCATCAGATCTTTCATTGATTTTTTTTAAGTTTTTATACTACTGAAAATTAAGTCATACATTTCAATCTGTGCTCATATCAAAGAGGTTAACCAACACTCTTGACATATGACTGGATATTTGAAATAGTGTATAATGGCCTAAACAACAATTAGCTGACATGATTATGATTGACATTACTAGCATATTGAATTTTGTGGGGTTTTGTTTAAATGATATCTCCTGTTAAATTAGGCAAATGACATGAATATCAGTCAACAACATGGTAGTAGGGGCCATAACTCTCTTAAAAATTGAGGAACCAGGTCACGTCGACGATATGCGTATCTACTCTTGGTAATAAAGCTTCCCATAAAGTTTCACTGAATTCAAACCATTAGTTCCTGAGAAATAGCCCGGACAAGAATCAACATCAACATCAATAATAACCACATCATCATCAACAACCACATCAACTTCATCATCACCATCATCCACAAAAACAATCACCACATCATCATCACCAACAACCTAACAGCTATGTCTTGAATAACATCAAAAAAAATATTTAAAATACTTGAGTTGTCATTTATTAAACATAAAATGAAAATCTTAAAGTAAAAATATCATTGCTTGGTTTTATCACACACAAAAAATATTGGCCTAAAACATAATCCTTTTAGGCACAAAGAATTATGTCCCCCTTACGTACCACAGGTGGCATCTTGGTGATCATCCACGTGATGACGGCCATGCCTTTATCGTCCGTCACTCCAGCGGGGGCGTCCAGATCAAGAAGCAGCCGTGCTGTCTCACTTCGGTCTGAAACGATCAGACAATAAAATCTTATCAATAAATAGGACTAAAATAAACATATGTTAACATTATAAAACACAGTCAATTTCACACCTTAAAACTCAAGTTTTACACAGACTAGCACAGGCTAAGAGTGTCTAATTATTCAGCCATCATATTCACTCGAGTAAACTTTGATTTGTCAAATTATTTTCCTTTTTTCATCCAGTATCCATCAAACAATTATGAAGGTGATAAAATGAATTTCTATAATTACTGCTATAATAGCAAAAACTTCTGATGCTCAAAAGGCTTGAAACCCTTTCCCTCATATAGACTCATTTTGCCGCACTCAATAGGTATCACATAAAGCCTGATCTGCAGAAAACCACTGTTAAACCTTACCAAATTTAATTACAAAATCCTCATTTCCAGACCACTGAGGAGCAGCGAACAGCATAAAACCTGATCAGCCTGCTAGTTACTCGCAGGCTGATCTGGTTTTATGCTGTTCGCATAGGTCTTTTCATGGTTCCTCTATGAGGGAAAGGGTTAATGATATTTTACCTCAGTTTTTCTTTGACCTCTGATCAGCAAATTGTATTTATCATACAGGAGGATGAAGAAATAAGGAATTCGAACTGAATTGAAAAAAATTAAAATTGAATAAATCAATTAATCTCTGATTAAATAAATATGCGATGGCTACCGGTAGTATTTTAAAATGAAACACAAAGTAATGATATCAAACTGTCTCATCCCCTCCTATTTTAATATGAACTATGATTAGTTTAGCTGTCAGTCTTTGATAAAGTTTGTTTGTCTGTTTTAGTTTATCGTCCCACCGACAGCATTTCAGTCATTTGGAGTTGTCTACTTGAGACAGATATAGTGCTGCCACATTGCAGTATCACGCCATAGACATGTGGCATGATACCACACCCAGTCACATTATCCTGACACCGGCCAACCAGTCCTGCAACTACCCTTATATGCTGAGCACCAAGCAAGGGTGCAATACCAGTATCATTTTTTACTACTTTGGTATTTCATGGCTGCAGATTGAACCCACCATCCCTTGCTCCCAAGGTGGACACTCTGACCACTCTGAAACCGAAGATGTTCACCTCAATAAAAATATTATAAAACATATAATACTGAAATACTTACCAAGCTCTGCAGCAACATGCAGTGGGGTTCTACCTTTGTAGTCCATCACACTTTTGTACTCACAACCTCGCTTGATCAGTGTCTTTAAGGCCTCTTTAGCATCATTACGAGCCGCAAAATGCACTGCTGTCTGTTTCTCTTCTTGCGTTTCAGCCTCTTTTTGGGCTACAAAATGAAGAAAGATTGAGATACCAGTATTTTTTGGTATCATTTAAAATATTTGTCAAAAAATCTTTTCATATTTTTTTTATTCTTTGTTTTTTTGTTTTTTGATGACTGATTTTATTGAATTTCAATAATTTATTAGTTTGCATTAGAAAAAAACATAATTATTTATAGGTGTTTTTTTCCTTTCTTGATATTTATTGGAAGGAAAAATTTTACAATTATTTATTCAATCATTCTAATCAGTTCTTGTACATTATTATATTATGTACAATATTATCTTCTGACAATACGTAACTAAATGAACTTAATCTTTTATTCATGAAATTGGATATCTAATTCACATCTTAGTATTTGTGAGACAACTTAATTTTCAAATTTTGATTTGAAGAAAATCTCAACTTGCGATGACTCCTGAAAAATATGTCAGCGTATCAACCTACCTCCAGAATCAATAAGCAAGTTTATCATTTCCGGGTAGTTGTCAGCGGCCGCTACATGAAGTGCAGTCCGACCGTAGTTGTCCTTCTTATTCACATCTGCGCCAAGTTTGATCAGAAACCGCGCGACATCTGAGTGCCATTTTGATGCCACCTTAAAGTCATGAAAAAAATTTGATTCTGTAACTAGATGAGGCAAGAAGTGGTGTCGTCTAGGACGAACTTGAAGATGATAAACCCTATGTATAAACCCATGTCTCATTTTAATAACAATACAAACTAGATCTAATACTAATGGTGAAAAATACCCCCACACCCAACCCTGTCTTGATGTAATGTGAGTGTAGGAATTGACAGGATGCTAGAAGCATGGTGCCCTATAAGTCCCCACTTCTGTTGTTGATTGCATTTGCACTCAGGCATAATGTACATGCATGGTGCTGCGGTTTTTGACAGAGAACCTCTGACTTTGGTTCTCTTAGACTTTTTCTGTCAGAGTTTCCCTCCCTTAGCACCTCTAACAGGTGCACCTACACACAGAGACAGATGCGGATACAAGGGATCCAGGTGCGTTACCCAAGCTCGTTCCAAATAAACCCCCTGGTTCTTTAACATATCTGGTGTTTAGCATGGATACATGCCTTGGATGAACTAGCACTAGGCTTCTAGTAAGGTAGGGAACACTGAAAAGTATCCCATAAATTTTCCAATGCTTAACCTGGATTTGAACTTCAGACCCCTGGATTAGCAGTCCAGTGTGTTACCACTGAGCCACTGATCCACCTCGCCTCTGTGAAAAGGGGGGATAATGAAACAGAGTTTATTAGCAGAAACAATTTTTTTTTACAATATCACTCAACTTAAATTTATTTCTTTTTCTCCCAATTCGATAGTATTATATAAGTAACACTAATCCTCCTTAATGTTTCCTGGGTTGGACAAGTATTCTGCACCTGGGAAGATCATGCAAGATTATTGCCCCCCACCCCCCTCCCAGGTGGGCTTTAACCCACAACTTTCAAATCTGTAGTCATGTATGCCATCACTAGGAAACTCAATTAATCTTCCCAATGCTTACAGAAATATTCAAGTAAAAGGCGATCTGTTACTAAATATCTTTGATAATATGCAATCACTTGGTTAACAAAATAAAACATGAATGGTCTGTTATGAGCAATTAATCTAGCCTTGAAATGAAAATAACCTGACTTTAACTCAATTGCAGACGCATTCAAATGTATCAGCAAACACATAGAAGACCCAGATTAATCAGCTCCAACCAGGACCTGTCTGATCAGGGTCTCCTGTGTTTGATCATATATGCATACAATATTGTAGCTCACATTCTGCAGTCTGCATGAATAAAGTTCAATCAATTAATATTCAACAGGTGATAAATTTGAACATGAATATTCATGAGGTATAGGATTAGACATGTGTAAAGGCTGGGCATTCATTTTTACAGAACAAACTGGGGATAAAATAAATCTTTGCATGCAGCCAGTATGTTAATTGCAGGCTAACAGTTTTATTCTAAATATATATGTAATTATCCTGCTAGATCTAATGTGGAAAAAGGGGCTGCTGTGGCCGAGCGGTTACAGTTGTGGACTACAAATCTCTCAGCCCCTCACCGCTGTGGGTTCAAATCCAGGTAGGGACTTCAGAGTTTTCATGTGAGGAAGACTTCCGGCTGGCTTGCGGTAGGTCGGTGGTTCTACCCGGGTACCTCTGTGTACTCGGATCTTCCTCCACCTGTAATTAGCTGGACGTCGCTTTATGATTGAAATGCTTTCACAGCGACAGTAAACCCCAATACAACAACAACAACATCTAATGTGGAAAACTATCAGTACTTTAATTGATAATAATGATTACCTCATGCAGAAGTGTCTGTCCGTGTACGTCTGTACAGTTGATGTCCGCCCCACTGCGGATCAAACTCTCTACGAAATCTAAATCTACGCCTTCATCCTCGCTGAAAGAGCGACTCAGTTTGGCAAAGTACTGTATTAGGGCTCGACTGCTAGCGCGAGACATCGAGGCACTCTTTGGTAGCTTGTTACCAAACAGCTTCTCCTGACCACCAGTAAAGTCTTCATGAATATCGTCCAAACCCAGTCCACCTGTTTCACGTTCCTTGTTATCATCTTTTGAAAGTGCACCTATTGATAATTTTACATAATAATATTAAATACAATACCTGGAATTTAATTTCATGGATAATAAATGTAAGATTTCTGCACCTCTTTGTGTTCATCTGTCCTAGAGCCAATGTTCAGCCCAGCAGTCATGCCTTTTTATCAGACATCTTGAAAAAAAAAATCCACATCATTTGGAAAAATTTTCACCAAAGTTTCCAGAATTTAGAGAACAAGAAATTTTAGAATGAAAACAATCAATGTCTGGAAATCTTTATGATATGATAATGAGAAATATCCTTTCTGATCATATAATACATATAACAATTTAAAATTTAACAAAAGTCACTGCTGGTACAAGTCTGGCTGACCTGAATTGTGAATTTATAGACTGGTCCTGTGAAAATTTAACCTGGTCAGTCCAGAGAAATGTCCAGTTTTATTTCTGGCAGTGATACAAACAATAGCAAGTCTTTCTGTCTGACATATTAAGTCTAACATAAATTAATTGTCAGGCATACATCAGTAATTTCCGAGACTACCTGAGTGAAGTGTTCAGAAATTGAAGAAATGAAGCAACCAAATTTTTAATAAGCTCTAGAAGCTCTAGAGTTAATTGCACTTGTACAATACAGAAAGACCAAAGAAATACAGTGAGTTTGATTGATATAATTTCTGCTTATGGTACATTTTCAGTTTTAGTTTGTTTGTTTTTTTCTGTATTTAAAAATGTATGATATAAAATAAGCATATTCCTTCAAATACTTCATTATACAATGCTGTCTGTATTACATGTATTTAAGATAATCCATCCATCATAAATTGTGATCATGATCCATCAAATGATTGTGGGAGTTTCATATGTATATGCAAGCCTTCTTAGAGAAAAACAGCCTGTAACTCTATGTCAATGGATGCTTGCACCTGCACTGAAGTCTTTTTAAGCATTTGGAGGACTATGATTATAATTTAACCCTTTCCCTCATAGAGGACACCATGAAAAGACCTATGCGAACATCATAAAACCAGATAAGCCTGCGAGTAACTCGCAGGCTGATCAGGTTTTATGCTGTTCTCTGCTCCTCAGTGGTCTGGAAATGAGGACTTTATAATTAAATTTGGTAAGGTTTAACTGTGGTTTTCTGCACATCAGGCTTTATGTGGTACCTATTGAGTGCGTCAAAATGAGTCTATATGAGGGAAAGTGTTAATGATTGATGGATGGAGTACCATGAATAGATAAATGCTTACAATGACATAAAAAAAAAAATTAGCTTGCAAGGTTTTTGAACGCTTATATTCAGAACAGTTGGATAATGACTTACACAAGTACACATAAAACTCATGCAGCTATATATGGCAAAAAAAACCACCTGTGTATGACTGCTTGAATTTCATTTAAAAAGTCATCATTTCAAAGGTTAAATATCATTTTTAGCCTGTTTCTTTCTTATAATGTTTCTTTTATCAAAAATACCCAGAACACAGAAAAGATGGGTATAAAATAACAACCAAACCTATTTTGTTTTGCTTCATTAACATTCAGTAGACAGCATTTAAATTTTACAACAATTTAGAACCATTCAACAAAGACAAAAATTTAGGAATCTATTATTATCAAACATGAAATGATTTTCAAGGTTCATACTGCCACTGCTTAATTAACATTGATTCCCTATTGTATGATTAGTATAACTTGAATATACCAGGTAGTTCCAAACTCTGAGAAATAAATTGTCAATCAAATGTTGATCTGAAGAGCTTCATTTAAAGTTATATTGAAATCTAACACTTCAATAATGTGAATTACATCACATTTTATACTTTATTTCCATGGCATTAAAACATAACACAGATAAGAGAAATTGAACAAATATTACAATAAAATTCACACTGCAACGATCACAAACATACACACAGGTCAACATGCAGCTAATGTTAAAGAAAAAAAGGGATGTAAAAAATAAAATATTGGTGTAAAGCAAGAGAGGTAGCAGTACTGTTTGGAGATCCATGAAATGCTTATATCATGCCTGATACAGACCATTTTATGCCAAAATGAGACATAAACCTATGTTAATCAACAAGCACTCTTGAAACACCTAATCTACATTGCTGGTGCAAATATTCCACACACTGTTCAATAAACATAAACATGAGATTTTTCTCCAGTCTTAAATCAGAGAATTATACCAATTAAGCATTGCTGAACCCCTAATGAAATGGTCTATTACCTACTGAATTGGACACTTCATTCTTAGAAAGTAATTTATTTACTAATCAAACATGACAAAGGTTTCATTACATTAAATGTTATTATACATTTTTTTTAAAAATAATTTACTTGGTATTTATGAAATACTTTCATTCTAGATAATGATATTTCTATAATACCTAAAAGCAGACAGTAATGGAGATAATATACAGTTATTAGGCCGAAATGGTAAAGAACCCTCAGTATACATTACAGTTCTATAATTCTAATAATATTGTGCTAGAAACATATCAGCCAAGACAGAATGCCTCATTTTTAAATGGCTGTACGCAGCAATTAGAATATGTCAGCTATGTAGTCAATGGTTGACCTGCTTTACACAAAAGAACACTTGGTTTTGCTAGGGAAGCTGTCCTAGCCCTGGATAAGAAATGCAGGGCTTACATTTTCACAACCTTAAAACTGGTTAGGTGCAATAGTTTTTATAACAACCCACGATTAACCGATTTAAATGCTTTGTTCTTATTTGAATATCAAAATAATTCGTATTTACCCTTTTTTAGACAGGCAAGAATTTTAAAATCAAGCCATTCTAAGATAAGTTGTAAACTAGGAAACAAAAGTGTTTTTTTAACAAAGTAAGTTTGTGAATAAAAAATAATGAATTATTAAAACTAATGTTACAACCAAAAGTGTTATTTTTCATTTTGGAAAGATAAGTTTGTGAGATAGATAATAATTAAGTTTCAGTGAAACAAATCAACAAAAATAAACAGCCCAACATGTACAATTGTCAATTTTATTTCTAAGGTTCTACAGGCATTCCAATTAATTATCTACATATGGGTCTGGGACAAAAAAAAATTCTTATATTTAATGTCATAAAAACTTATGACATTTTTCCAAAAGAGAAAATTACCATCAGCTTTGAGTTTTAATTTATCTATCATGAGTAATTAATATAAAACTTCTATTAATCATTTACCAATATTGTCAGTATTGATTTCTCAATCATAAATTGTAATCTGGATTTATCAATCAAGAATTAATTATAAACTTGCACATGACCAAACACATCTGAGCTTCATGATCAATTAAAGATCTGATTTTGTTGAAAAGCTTTATGCTACTGACATTTATTTCATAGAATTGCTTTTCATAACCACCCATCCATCCTAACATCAATTGAGTTTGGCATAGCTAGTGTATTGATCAAGATGAACTTTTTCAACATACTGAATCTCAATTAAATTAATCAATGTGATAATAATCAAATAGACAGTGAATTCTGTATCTATCAAAACAGTTCAAACTTTGTTTATCTTCCATTGATTGGGAAACATGATATCACAACTTAAATAAATCACTCACAGTGACAAGACTGGTGGTGTAAATTGACATATTTACCAAGAGACCGTATTTACCTTATAATCTATTTAAAAATTCCCCGCCCCCAACAACACACACTACCAACACCATGGTTCAATAAAGGCCCTCCCCCTAGTGATGCACCTATCAATATTTTCGCCCCAGGGAAGGGTTGGCGGGCATACATGGGACATTTGACAGAAGACCATTCCCAACAGACAGGAAGACTTCCTGTGCCAGTAAATCAATTAATTACTTTAAAAAGAGAACCCTAAAATGAAGCCATCCTCTGCCAACCCTCCAAAAACTATTGCATTTCAAAATATCCCTTATAAACGCAACTCTAAATAAAACACAGTAAAACTTCTGATAGTTTGCGCAGCAACACTAATCTGATTGAGGCACTGTTATATTGTCATTGCTGGCGCAGGAAAAAGTAATTAATAAACTCTAATTCCCAGATGAGATTTATTTTTTTCCAAGCAATTCATTTCCCACCTAAGTCCTCAGTACATCGAAATTTTATTGTTATGTTTAAAGGATGACATTCGAAAAAAATATATATATACATTTATGAAATTACTTCCTATATATACAGGGATATAAAATTCCAAAATTTATCACTTGCCCTTCCCAAGTGTCAATAGTAAAAATAAAGAAAAATACAAAAAGACATTCTGTTTTTTTCACATAAGATCATGCACCTTGGCGAGAGGGTGACTGGAATTTTACACCCCTGATATGCATAGGCTGAAATCCATGTTAGACTGCTTATATTTGCAGTACACAGGTAATCACAAATCTCAAGTAGCCAATTCAAGCCTCAAACAAGTAGCAAATTTTGAACAGTTTGTATACCCCTTGGTGAGGAGTACCCCTCTCCGACTGGATCTAGGAAAACATGAAAACATTTGAAGGTAAACATAAGATTTATGTAGTATTCAATACATTTCTCAAATTTTGTAACTGGTGTAGAATATCATGAAATCTAAAATTACGCAAA
>CM037777.1:43199303-43230446 GCA_021229015.1 Solen grandis
ACAATGTGTTTTTAGTTGCATGGTTTTGCTTCATCTTCTTGAAAAATCAGCGGTTGTGAATCACGACCGCTCTGCTCCATAGAGTATATAGGGACGGATTTACTACCGTGTCGAGCGCTAGCGAGACACAAGGTAGTAACATTACTTCTAGGCCATCCCCAGCCATACGCTTGCTCTTTAGAAGATGTGTTGGAGAGTAGAATATTTCATTTTTAAAAGAAAATTTTTAGTAATGAAGACTGATGTTTAAAGTGATTATAGATATGAAACCCATGTGAATACCTACTAATTCCTCTATTTTGAGGTCTACAGGTAAAATGTCAAGGTCATTGTGATAAAAATTAAGCCTGAAAAATAACAAAGGGCAATAACCAAAACATTATGAAAGGTAGAGTTATCATTCTTGTGCACTGCACTCCTCCTCAATGAGATCTATTCACCTATAAAGTTTCGAGTTGTTATCTCAAATACTTTTCGAGTTTTGCTCCGGACAAAAAGTAGGCCTGAAAAATAACAAAGGGCAATAACTCAAAAATTATGAAAGGTAAAGTTATCCTTCTTGCGCACTGCACTCCTCCCAAATAAGATCTATCCACCTATAAAGTTCCAAGTTGATACCTCAAATACTTTTCGAGTTATGCTCTGGACAAAAATTAAGTCTGAAAAATAACAAAGGGCAATAACTCAAAAAGTATGAAAGGTAGAGTTATCATTCTTGTGCACTGCACTCCTCCTCAATGAGATCTATCCACCTATGAAGTATCAAGTTGATACCTCAAATACTTTTCAAGTTATGCTCCGGACAAAAATGTCGGACGGACGGAGACTATTACTAGGCGGCTGGGGATAATAACATTTAATCATGTGTTACTCACAGGCACAGAAACAGTTTGGCAACAAATAAAGCATAGAGCCACTCAAGGTTTTTATTCCATCTTTGGGGAAGCCGCCCACCGCCCTTCAGAAGGGGAAATTTCGAAAATGTAAACAAGGAAAAAAAACACCTGCAGTGCAGGTATCATCGAAGGAAATTTCAATTGTTCAATTAGCGAGAACTTGCATAAAGGCATTAAAGTCCCAGTATCTTATAGATGTTAGATCTAAATCTGAATGCACTTACAACATATATAATTCAGTTTTAATTTCATCACTGAAAGACCTTGAGAAATGCCTAATTTACAGGAAAGATTCTATTAGAAAAATGCAAACTGTGGCTGTCTCGTTCTATATTTAGCTCAGAACCTTGACAGCATAAAATTAACATACAAGGGATTTTTCAGAAGTTCATGGATTTTTTTCCTATCTCCTCTACTACCGTGTATCAATATTTATTCAGTCTATAGAAAAAAAGTCCATGAACTTCTGAAACACCCCATGTACACCGAGACATCCGTGCTTTTACTGAACAGTGTGTTTCAGAACAAGCTCCGCCCATCTTTCTCACTATTTTGCCCTGTCTGAACAACTAAGACTTCCGGGTGAATATTTCATTATGTGGACTTAATTAAACATTAAGAGGTTAATCAAACATCATTTGAGGCTTTGCTAATTAGAAATTTTGAAAAATATATTTTCCCAGCTAAAACGCACTGGGGCTTTAAATTTATCCCATTGTATATATTGCTTTCATGTAGTTACCTGTAAAATTTCGTTCCTAAACTCATAAAGCAAACCAATCAATCAATCAAATTGATTTAAGAAAAACAGTAGCCATCAAACCTTGTTGATGTTTATCACAAATAGCAATGATTGCGCAACTTAAGCAGTAAAACAGTAGCCGGTAGAGAGGGTGAAAGATTTTAGCTGACATTATGAATGATACTATCCGAGTATTCCACATCATTGCATAATAAGAAAGCATTAGAAAGCATTTTGATTGGTTGTTTTTTATCTGCCCACAGCAAGTGCTATACAGCATAGAGCGATATGCGTTATTTACTTACACTTTTGTTTTCTTTAAAGTTAATGGGTGGGGAAATCGTATTCTTAGGGGAATTTTTATTTCTTGAAGGGGAAAAATATCTTTTTTTACCAAGTTTAACAGCGGCTGTTATAGAAGAGGAAAAAAACCTGGCCACAGTTAAATGCTAGTCGCCAAGATGGACTTCCAACCTTAGAAAAACACTCGCCCACATCGAAAAGCAGTCGCCCCGGGCGAGTGGGCACCCGTTAATTTCCATCCCTGAGTACTAAGTCTTGGTAATAGCTAGTCAGAATATGTTTTTATTATTTATCTAATTTTGCATAAAGCCTGAAGAAGTCTTAGAGGGGACATATTTGCAAAGTCAGTGAATAAGGCAATACAATTCAATAAAATGGACAATAACTCTAGTAAATTATAATGAAAAACTCCTGTATTAGTTGATTAATAATAATTAATTACAAAAGCTGTCAGAGGACAGCACGCTTGACTATTCAAAATGCTTGTTGGTAAATCAAATGAAATCTATTTCAATTCTTGCCTTTCATATACCCTGTATATATTAATAGTAAAATTTGATATACCTTGATAGTCTGATACCCCTTAATATTTTTATGATGTCTAAAATCAATCCCATGCCTAGTTACTGAGACAGAAGCATAATAACACTGTGCATGCAAAACTTTAACCATGTATCCAAGTTAGAAAAGAGCCATAATTGGTATAAAATTCAGTCCAAGAGTTATCCTCCTTGGTTTTCTGATGCCCCTGAACACACTCCTAAACTTTCTAGTCAATACCATAAACAATTTCTAAGATATAAGCTCGATAGTAGCTTGCACGCAAAACTTTAACCAAAAAGTCAAAAAGTGGCCCTAATCTGCATTATATTCAGCCAAAAACTATCTGCCACTATAGTATGATACCCCTAAACGTATTAAAGATGTTTCAAATCAATCACATGCCTGGATACTGAGATATAAGCATGAAAGTACCTTGCAAGCAAAACTTTTACCAAAATTGGTTGTCTGATGCCCCTGAACATATTCATAAACTTTCAAATCAATACCATGAATGGTTATTGAGATATAAGGTTGATAGTAACTTGTATGCAAAACTTTAACCAAAAGCTGCAATGCCAACGCCGACACCGACGCAAGGGTGACTACAATAGCTCTCATAATCTGCAAATAGTCAAGCTAAAAAGAAACACGTCAAATGACAAGAAACCAGATTTTCAAAAGTTGCTCCAGGCAAGCAAATCTATTTTTAGTAACAGTGACTTTGACCCTAATAACCTGAAAATCAATCCCAATCTTCCTCTTCCAATAAGGTATCTATATACTAAATCTGATCATCATATCTCAATCCTGAAAAGTTATTTGATTGAAACAAAAAATCTATATATAGTAACAGTTACCTTGGCCCTAATGACTTGGAAATGGATCCCAATTTTCTTCTTCCTATACCTATATACTAAATTTGATCATCATACCTCAATCCTAAAAGAAGTAATTTGATGAAAACAAAAAAATATCTATATTCAGTAACAGTGACCTTGAACATAATGACCTAAAATCAATCCCAATCTTCCTCTTCCCGTAAGATATCTGTTTACCTAATTTGATCACCATACCTCAGTCCTAAAAGTAATTATTTGAAGGGAAAAAATCTATTTTTAGTAAAAGTGACCTTGATTTTTACACTAAGATCCTGGAGATCAAACCCAAATCTTTCTCCTCCAATAAGGTATCTACCTACCAAGTATGAAAACTGTATCTCTAATCTAACAAGAGATTTTTGACAGAAATGAAACATTCCCTATATATTATATATAGGTGGAAATTTCCAAAGGGCAGTAACTTGGGCTTTAATGGTAACAACAAAATTCTCAAAATACATGCACATCTTTACATGTTTGTTGTCCAGTTGTAAAAGTTACGGGTAAATCACAACAATAGTGTGGAAGGAGTTAGACACACAAGACTTGTTCCCTATATCAGAGTTCAACATTTTTTGAGAGCTGGACCAGTGGTCCAGTAACTTAGAAAACCTACCAGACCTGACCTTAACTGAACTAGACCGAAGTGTAAAACACTGTAATACTTAGATCAATATACTTACATCGGAATACCTAACAGTGATTTTTTTCATGTTTAACGTTAAAAATGTCTATTGTCGTTATACATGGTTTCCCATCATAGTAAAAAGATTAGCGTTCATGCATTAACTTGCAATGCATTAACTTGCATCTCTAGCATTTTTTAATTAAATTTTATTCATTATAATATGAAGATTTCGTAAACATTATAAAATCAAAAGTTAGATGAAGAAATAAGCATTCTTAGCTTAGTATTACGACATTGAAATTGGCAAGTGCGTGGGGGAAAAAGCCTCGTTCTGCAGACACAAACCAATGAGTGAACGAGTGTCAAGGTTGTTACTGAAAATGCCACTACATATAGCACACACGGGTTTTCCAAGAAATTGTTTCAACAAGGGTCAATAGTTTGACCATTTCAGTTATTTTTGTGATTTTGATGTGTCAATAGATAAAATTTCTGCGAACTTTGACCAATTTAGAACACAACCAGTCGGTCGTGTTAGCCTAGAACCTAGCTGGACCGGACCATCAATCTACTAGTGAATGTCATTCGGTCAGGCCTGAATGTCAAACCCTGTATATATTCTACAGAGGGAAAAAATTAATAAGTCTTGCAATGAAAATCGCAGGTGCATAAATTCCCATTGTAGGAAGGATTCCTGTGAAGTTTCAAAATTGGCCATAAACTGTAGAAGAAGAAGCGCACACAAAATTGTGTCTATGGACGGATGGACAACCTGATTCCAGTATACCCCACAACAAAGTCTTGGGGGATTTAAAAAATAAACTATCCTGTTGAAATTTCCATTAACATCAGCATGTTTTGTTTGCTTTTTGTTCTTCACATTTTGCAACATGATAATCAGTTACCTGTGTGGATATACTTGGCACAAAATGTATCAACAGTGTCAGTCAGTGGTATACCAGTGATTTTTGTGAGCCAGGCATGAAACGTGGTACACAGAAGTTTTCTGTAAAAGAAATAGAAACTGGTTTATACAGTGTACAGACCTGCCACCATGGAATAAAACAGTGGTCAAACAAAATGACAGTGTAACATGAAACAAGAGGGGCCATGATGGCCATGAGTAGCTAGCTCACCTAAAAAATATTGCAAAATATTACAGTCATACTGAATACAAAATCCATGCAGAAGTACAGCAAAATATTTGTAATTCCACACAAAAACTACACCTGTGGTCATAGCTATAAAATCAAGTGACCCCTAGGGTGGGAGCAAATATATATATAAGAGCCATGATTTTAAACTTGTTTCAGATCCACAAGGCAATGTAACATACCAAATATCTTAAACCATGGTCTTGCGGTTTCTGGCAAGATCATTTAAAGACTCTCCTATTTATGTCTATGTAAAATGAAATGACCCCTGTGGCAGGGCCAATTTTGACCCCAGGGCCATGATTTGAGCACCCTTGATAGATGTCTATAAGGCCATGTAACACGCCAAATATCTAAACTCCAGGCCTTATTATTTCTGACAAGAAGATTTTTCTAGCTTTCCTATTTAAGTCTACCATAAAATGCCATGTACTGTGCACACTCATGTAAAGTGTGCAGCCCGAGTTTGGGGCTCAAAACCTTGGAAAACAAGAGGGCCAAGATGGCCCTGAATTGCTCATCTGAGAAACAGTGCCTTCAGTGCCTAAAAGAGTCATACTGAATACATAAACCATGCAGAAGTGACCCCTAGGGCAAGGCAAATTGTGACCCTAGGGCAATGATTTGAACAAACATGGTAGAGGTTTACTAGGCCATGATACATACCAAATATCTAAACTCTAGGCCTTGTGGTTTCTGACCTAGGCCTTGTGGTTTCTGACAAGAAGATTATTGTAGTTTTTCCTATTTTAATCTATGCAAAATTAAGTGACCCCTGGAGTGGGGCAAATTTTGACCCCAGGGCCATGATTTGAACAAATATAGTAGAGGTCTACTAGGCCATGTTACACACCAAATATCTAACCTCTAGGCTATGTGGTTTCCAACAAGAAGATTTTTCTAATTTTTTATATTTAAGCCTATGTAAAATATAGTGACCCATGGGGCGGGGCCAATTTTGACCCCAGGGTTATTATTAAATATTTAAACAAACTTGGTCGTGGTTCACTAGACAATGCCACAAGCCAAATATCTAAGTTCCAGGCCTTGTGGTTTCTGAGAAGAAGATTTTTCTAGTTTTTCCTATTTAAGTCTATGTGAAATCAAGTGACCTCTAAAGTGGTGACAATTTTGACCCCAGGGTCATGATTTTAACAAACTTGGTAGTAGTCCACTAGACAATGCCACACACCAAATATCTTAGTTCCAGGCCTTGTGGTTTCTAAGAAGAAGATTTTTTAAGATTTCACTTTTAAAATCTATTTTTAGCTCCTGTGACCCAGATATGCAATGGACCGGAACCATTTGAACAACTTTGGTAGAGCTTAATGCAAGGAACATTATAGGCAAGTTTTATCAAATTTGGCTAGTTGGTTTCAGAGGAGATGTCGTATGAAACAATTGTGGACAACAGACGACAGACAGCCATTGATCAGGGATTTACCGGACGCAGGATCCTGCGTCCATATACGCATGAATCACAGACTGTACGCACCGAAAAATAAAGTCTGCGTCCATGTGTACGCACGAATTGTCCAGAATATCTGTGCCAATTCATTATCAAATGTCTTCGTAAATCTCTTGGAATTTCCAACGCTATATTTAACTAGTTAAATTTACAAGCCAATCACTGTGCCTTTTAAAATTAGCGTCCAATCATTGAACGCTTCCGCTCACATGTCTTATCAAAGTTAAGCATGGCAAACACAAACTGACTTAAGAAGTTTATGGGGCAAAAGAAAAGATCGCGATGACGAGAAACATGAAAATTTATTGTCAACTGGTCACCCTGATTACAGTTACAATCTTCCTCAAAATCAAAACGTGAGCAGAAATTTCAGTATATGGCTTGAAAAATTTAAATGGCTACAGTTCCGTGACGAAGGCATGTACGTATTGTAATACCTGCATTTCGGCGAAAAGCTCATCAAATCCCTTTACAGAGGGTTGCATAACCTTTCAAAACTCCTTATTAATTCGTCATCAAGACACTGATGTCTACATGAACAGCTTACAAGTCTTAAATATGCTTCAAATTTCGCAACCACTATTAAAGCTGATCACGAACAAACGTTGAAAATACTGTTAGTGAACTCAATGATTATGTGATTCAGTTGCAGACGGTGTATAACAGAATTTTGAATATCCAGATATTTTTGTTTTCTACAAGGAATACTTGTTAAGGATGCTTGAAATGATACTGTAAGAAAACAAGAATGTCTGTTATCCACCTAGTCAAATTTTAATGTGAATTCTCAAAATTTGCACTTATTAAATTTAATAAATTTCTCAATTTTAAGGATCTGGAATACATACTTTTAGTTAAAGATAATGGCTTTGGTATAGTAACAACACATCTGCGCAGAAAAAAAAAAGTTTTAAAATTTACTTTAACATTCCATGCCCTCAAAGTCGCAAGACTTATAACTCTTCTGGAAAATAGCTAGTGATCCTTAGCAAATTTTGAGTAGTATATTTTGGTGAGGTTAAATAGCTTGGACCCCCTGAAATTAATGATGGACCCCTGTTTTTAAGGATCCTGAGTCCAGTGGACCCCTGAAAATCAAAAGTAGTGTAAATCCCTGCATTGATCCTACAACTATGTGCTCAGGTGAGCTAAAAAGTATTTCCCTATCTATTTCAGACAACGAGTAGGCAGGCATCTTGTTTACTCTCGGTTGTTTTGTGGATGTTTGATTGCACAAAAGGTGGAAATGTTCTACTGCTTCTGTAATATATAACCCTGTGTAAAATCAAGTGACCCCTGCAGCTGGGCTAATTTTGACTCCTGGGGGTCATGATTTGAACAACCTATCTATCTATTTTCTGATACTGTCAACATCTCTTTCGAGTGTTCTAGACAGGTCTGCGTGCCGAGTTGTTAGTAGAGTGAGAATTATAAAATAGCCCGAGTCGGAGCCGACTACAGACACAGTGAGACTGAATAAAAGTGGATAGCTTGTTAGCCTAGTAAGCATGAAATAAGAAGAGAAAGAGTAAGATAAAAACAATGCTTTTCTGGTCCAGCAAGTACAGATCAATTTCATGACCCAGTAGCTGGCCTCAAGTATAGATTATTATATAATATTAATTTAAGGATGAGTATCTTGTACATCCAATTGCTTTGGGAAGGTCACTCTGGGGGTGAGTTTATTAGTTAAAAACAGTCCACGTCAAAATCATTTTGCACCAAACCAGAGATTTTCATGAAGAATTAGGAAAGGCATAGATGGAGTAGCCTTCAGTAAAGCGAGATTAATATAATTATATGAATTAATGGATATATTCCATACTTAAGGAGCCAATGCTGCACATTTAAAAGGATTATTTACATGCTTATAAGAATAAAAACAGAGTTAGCAATTTAATACGTGTGTTTGGCAAGACCTGCCTTGAACTGAATTGTCGGGGCGAGAGCGATGTGAGATGGTAAGTTTTTCCATAAGATGACGGTGTGGGAAAAGAAAGACCATTTATGATAATCAACTCTAACTTGTATTTGACGGAAGCTGAGAGGATGCATATGTCTGGTTTGTCTGGTGGGTTTCTGGATGTACTCCAACATATTGATGGCAACAAGATTGTGATAGATTTTGTAAAACATAAGTAGTCGATAGATGTCTAAAAGTTTGGCCATATTACATACCAAATATCTAAACTCCAGGCCTTCTGGTTTCCGACAAGAAGATTTTTCTACATTTTCCTGTATAAACCTAAACAATATCAAGTGACCCCTGGGGCGGGGCCAATTTGGACCCCAGTGTCATGATTTAAGCAACCTTGGTAGAGGTCCACTAGACAAGGCTACACACCAAATATCTAAACTCCAGGCCATGTAGTTTATGACAAGAATTTTTCTAGATTTTGCTATATAACCCTATGTAAAAGAAAGTGACCCCTGGGAAAGGGCAAATTTTGACCCCAGGGCCATGATTTGAACAAATTTAATGAAGGTTCATATGACAATGCCACACACCAAAAATCTAACCTCTAGGCCTTGAGGTTTTGCAGAAGAAGATTTTCAAAGTTTGCATTTTTAAAATCTATTTTTAGCTTCTGTGACCTACTTTTTCAACCAATCAAAATAATTTGAACAACCAACTTTGATAGAGGGCATGATAAGGATGATTCCTGTGAAGTTTGGTTAAAATCCATTCAGAGGTTTAGGAGGAGATGTTGTTTAAAGGAAATTGTTGACCCCGGACGCACGCACGCACGAACGGATGGACGCTGGACAAAAGGCGATCACAATAGCTCACCATGAGCACGTTGTGCTCAGGTGAGCTAAAACTTCAGCATCTAACATATATGTTATAAAATTTTCATCATTCTGGACCATTGGGATCAAATCAAGCAAAACATATAAGAACGTCATTACGTTAAACGACGTTGGGCCTGTGAAATTCTAAAGAAAACCTTTGAAATGTGACAACATATGCAAATTTTAGCTTTCTATCTCATCTGGGGGCTCTGAAATATTTAAATTAATTTTGAGGTCATATTTTCAAAACTTGGTTTCACCTAAGAACCTTGGTTGGCGTTTAAAGATTATTCAATTTTAAGCTCTGGCGGCCATCTTGGTTGGCAGGCCAGAAAGATTTTAGCTATTTTTGCACAGTACCACCAAGTCGTTTAAGGATTTTTCTATTTTTAGCTCTGGCGGCCATCTTGGTCAGCGTATCAGAACAATTTTAGCTACTTTTGCTCAGTACCACCTACGGATCATTCCTGTAAAATTTCATCAAATTTTGCTCTGCAGTTAGGAGGAGTTGTCATTTAAAGATTTTTCTATTTTTAGCTCTGGCGGCCATGTTGGTTGGCAGACCAGAAAGATTTTAGCTATTTTTGTGCAGTATCACCAAATGATCATTCCTATTGAATATCATTAAAATCTGCTTAGCAGTTTAGGAGGAGATGTCGTTTAAAGATTTTTCTATTTTCAGATCTGGCAGCCATCTATCGGGCAAGCTCACAGTTGTTGTATTTTCTGATGCATCATTAGGTAACATAAACGATGGAACTGAAAGCACATTTGCATATATTGTGTGGTTAATGGACGAATTCTGGAAACTGTTGTCCTATTGCATGGAAGCAAACAAGATACAGAGAGTTGTGAGATCAACCATTGCTGCAGAGACGCTAGGACTTCAAGAGGACATAGAAGCTGGAATATATTACGGACATCTGTTGACCCAAATTCTTGGAATTAATGATTCTTGAATTGAAATACAAGTGTTCATTGACAATAAGAGTGTAATTGAAGCCATTCATTCTACAAAACTTGTTGGTGATAAGCGATTACATATAGATGTTGTTGCAGTTCAAGAAGAACTTAGATGTGGCGAAATTAGATCAGTTCATTGGATCCCTGAATTGTTACAACTAGCAAACGTTATGACTAAACAGGGAGCTCAGAGTTCCCCATTACTTGATGTATTACAAACAGGAAAAATGGCAAGTGAAGTTGTGAAGATAGTATTTGAGTAAATGACTCAAGACTTTAAAATACTGTTTGATAGTAATATTAGGCAAAATGGGACAGAATGGACAGAATTTTGTGTAAAACTGGAAAACAACTGAAGAGAATTTCTATGATTTATTAATGTTTGAGTATTTGGATATTTGTTAATTTTTTTAAAGAAATTTGTGTTTTTTTATATTCAGCTGTAAATATCGTTCCAAGACATTTTGATTTTCTACATTTTTTTCTTTCATTTTATTTTTTTCATGTAAGCCGATTCTGTTTTTATTAAGATGTTTATACTTGTTTCTTTCTTTAAAAGAAAAAAAAAGGAAAATATAATACCGTATACACGGTCAGATTAGGCGCAGCTATGTATAAGGCGCATCCTAACTTTCAGAGTAACTTATTTGTAAAAAAAAAAAATCACTTATCGTATCGTATACGGCGAAATCTTGTTTTGAAATTTGCGCCATCGTACATTTTGACAGACTGAAAGCTATCTGTACGTCACCAGGCTAATCATACGGTGAACCGTTTTATTGACACATGGCATAAGATTACCGTTAGACCGTTACATTAACGACGGGTAGGATAAAGGTGACACATTTTCATAACATGACATTACTCAACCGTGTCCCCGCATTCTAACACTGGGGACCATTGTCACCTGTTAAAATTCTCCCAACTAACAAACATTACGTAACAATTGCCACCTGTCAAGTTTCTCCTATACATCATGAGGTCCCGTAAAATAAACTTATTTGTTTATATTGAAAATGGCTTCCATCAAGTTGTTTCAGTTTCCCACAATCATTTTATCATGAAATATACTTGTAGGATAACTAATAAGAACAAAAGCAATAATCTGGTATTGTTTATCATGGTTTCGTATAGACTTTGTGTCATATTATCGTATTCATTGGCTTTCAGTATATCCATTTTCTGAGATCGTATACCGGTAATTTTCACTTCTCGGTGATTGAAAAAAGAAACCTGAAAAGCTGTATATCATCATATAAGGCTATAATTCTATAAACTTGAATTATCTGGAAAAAAAGTGTGCCTAATCTGCCGGTGTATACGGTAAATGTTAAATTGACTTCAGTAATGTAGGTCTCTGTTTAGTATTAAGGGAGCTAACTCCATCAGTCTTATTGATATTTAGACCTAAAACAATTTGAATACTCTTCTTGTGAAGTCAGTTTTAGTGTTATAATGGAAGTGTTGCACATGTTTATTAAAAAGATGATAAATATTAGTGTTAAGTCTTATTTAATAGACTGGTCCTAATCAACAAATTGAGTACAAGATGCAGATTCCAGGTAGAGATTATTCGGTTACAATCAATAATTGATCAAAAGCTGCCGAAGTCGGCGATAATCAATTGTATTTCTTGGTAATCGATTTCTCTTATTTCTCACTAATTAAGAGTATGTATACCAAGAAATGAAAGAAACAATATGAACACGAGATCTACTCTATTTCTGAATTTTTTATGGAAGTTTTTTTCTCTTATTTTTCCAATTAATTTTAAATTGTTTGATTCCCTGCGTGGCAATGGAAAGACTGGAAACAGTTCTTCAAACCTGTCATCTGCTCTGTAAAAGGTTTGAGCTAAATTCTAATTATATATTTTTAGATAAATAAAACTTTTTTACATACAATATTTGTTTATATTTTGTCTATTTACAATTTAAACTTGAAACAACAACAAAAACAAGGTCTTTCAGTATCATACATATATAATGAGCATAATTATATATGCAATATGTATTACAAGCATGTTGTTTCCATGGTAAGCAAATAATTTCAGGAGCTACCAGTTCTTTAGGTTCAGTGCTGACAATCCAGGCATTGTTGTAGTAAAGAAGGAAAGAGATGGGAAGGAAACATCTATGCCTTTGTTGAAGGATGCGTGCCAGGGTTCCAAAGTGGTCTGCCTGTCCCGATTGCTGCTGCCTGTCTTTCCCGGGCCCGACAGGCTTATTTGTTTAGAGCTGTCTGTCTGTTCGTTCGTGAACAGTTTCAGGACATTACATGTCCACAAATGAATGATTGATTGTAGTAACTGTGTGTATTGTTTCCTGAAATATAACTGTAAGCTGACAGTCGATACAGTATTCTGATTGTTTTCCTTTATGTTTTGATTATTAATTCTATGGCTGCTATGCAGTACTGGCATAACTATGGATTGTTTTTTGTTTTAATTGAGTTTGTACCTACAGCGTATCTAATATGGTAATAAAATAACAGGCATACTGATAGCTGTTTTGTTTTATTGAATACATGTATCAAGATCTAAACATTTCGAAATTCCTAGTATTCTGACGAAAACAATACACACAGTGGTGATCAAATGAAATCCAGCATAAACTGCTTTGTCAGCATGGGCAATGTACCACCATATCTATTAGACATATACCAAAGGATGTGCTGTTCAAACCACTGGTATTCATAACATAACAGAATCATGTTAACTGATTTACCTGAACCTCTGAACTGCAGGAAATGGGCAACTCTTCAAGTCCTCTGTGCTCTGTTGAGAGTAAAGATATATGCATTTATTTATCCCAGTTGTAAACATATTTTCACATACAGTAAAAACTCATTATTTCGACTCTGGTTATCTTGATTTTCCACCTCTGTCAAACTTTTCAGAAAGTTCCAACTTTTTTTCTTTTTTGCTTATATGAATTTAGTATCTATATGTGGACTTTTTCAATATCAACCTTTTCCCTATCCTGACTTTTTTTTTTTATCTGTCCTCAGTAGCTATTTCACACCTAATAACTAAGTTGTGTTTCAAAGTTGTCTGACATTTTATTGAGTTGTGAATGTTGCTTTGGCGATCACCACATTGATACAATTAATCCATAGTTATAAAGCCGGACTTCCCAAAGTTGCTTATAAGCTGTATATCTTACTGGCTGATAGCTTTTAAAAAAAAAACCCTTCCCAAAGTTCTTTAAACATATATCATTTTTTACTACTAGCATAAAGTGCTCAATGTGAGCTTTCGTGATCACCCTGCGTCCGTCGTCGTCCTCTGTCCGTCGTCAACAATTTACTTTAAACGACATCTCCTCTGAAACCGCTTGGCAGAATTTAATTAGATTTGGCAAGGATGTTCCTTGGGTTAACCATCACAAAAGTTGCTAAAATAAACTTGATCCATGTGGAACTCTGGATGCCATGGCAACAGAAAGAAAAAAATTATGAAAACTTTAAAAACCATCTCCAGGGCTCAAATTTTAAAAAAAATTCCACTCGCAAGTGCCTTTAAGTTCAACTCACAAATTCCCAGACTTAATCGCAAATTATTAAACTTTCATGGAAATAACTTCCAATGGGTTTGTATATTATCAGGATCACTGTTTCATAAATATATTTTTTAAACATTGAATAAAAAAAATGGAGAAAGTGATTAAGATCTTTGTTAACTAAAACTGATTCAATAATTATTGAAATTAGTATCAGACATGCTTCCATTGGAAACAGGGACTAGTGTAAAATACAGCTTACGAGGTTGATACAAGGGTTAACTTGTGCACCATAATCGCAGACCCGCATTTTATATTAGTCTTACAACAAACTTGCTTGTGATACTTACAATAAGCCAGGATTGTTTAGTACTGATGTTGTTGATTTTCTTTAATGAAATTATGTTAAAAAAATTTTAAGCAAAAATTTTCACTGGCAAGTAATTGCCAGTGGTTTAAAATGTAACTCGCGAACTTCATTTTCTACTCGCATTTTGCCTAAATGCGAGTGTTAATTTTGAGCCCTGATCTCCTTCAAAACTATAGGCCAGATTTCAAAATAATTTGGTACAGATGTTTCTTGGGTAACTCTTTACCAAGATTGCTAAAATTATTCCAATCAGGAAAAAAACATGGCCACCAGAGGCGGGGCAAATTTGCCTTATACATGTATGTATATATCGAAATCTTTAAACGACATCTCCTCTGAAACCGCTGGACAGAATTTGATTAAATTTGTCAGGGATGATCCTTGGGTGAAGCTACACAAAAGGTTGCTTAAATTATTCCGATCCATAAAAAAACATGGCCGCCAGGGGCGGGGGTAATTTGCCTTATATGTATATAGTGAAATCTTTAAATGACATCTCCTCTGAAACCACTGGACAGAATTTGATTAAATTTGGCAGGGATGATCCTTGGGTGAAGCTACACAAAAGTTGCTAAAATTATTCTGATCCGTTAAAAAAACATGGCTGCCATGGGCGGGGCTTATTTGCCTTATATGTGCTTACTGAAATCTCTAAATAACAGCTCCTGAAACCGCTGGACAGAATTTGATAAAATTTTGAAGGGATGATCCATGGGTGAAGCTTCACAGAGTTGCTAAAACTAGAGCTATCACTAAAGGTGATGAATACCCCCCACACAGCCTTTGTTTACAATCAAGTGCCCAGCTATAGGAGGTAAGTCACATTTACTGAATTGATGAATTCAAGTGACAAATTATACAAGACTAATAAACAAGAGGCCCATGATGGCCCTAAATCGCTCACCTGAGATAAATAGGTTGACCCAAGGAACATCTGTACCAATTTATTTTAAAATCTGGCTAGTAGTTTTGAAGAAGATGATTTTTAAAGTTTTCAAATTTTTTTCTTTTTGCTGCCATGGCAACCAGAGTTCTATATGGATCAAGTTTATTTTAGGAACTTTTGTAAATGTTGACCCAAGGATAATTCCTGCCAAGTTTAATCAAATTCTGTCCAGTGGTTTCAGAGGAAATGTTGATTAAAGTTTTCCCTATATACATATAAGGCAAGTAAGCCCCGCCCCTGGTGGCCATGTTTTTTACGGATTGGAATTTTTTTTAGCAACTTTGGTAGAGGTTGACCCAAGGAACATCTGTACCAATTCATTTTAAAATCTGGCCAGTAGTTTTGAAGAAGATGATTTTTAAAGTTTTCATATTTTTTTTTCTTTTCGTTGCCATGGAAACCAGAGTTCTACATGGATCAAGTTTATTTTAGCAACTTTTGTGAAGGTTGACCCAAGGATCATCCCTGCCAAGTTTAATCCAATTCTGTCCAGTGGTTTCAGAGGAGATGTTGTTTAAAGGTTTCTCTATATACATATAAGGCAAATAAGCCCCGCCCCTGGCGGCCATGTTTTTTTACGGATCGGAATAATTTTAGCAACTTTGGTAGAGGTTGACCCAAGGAACATCTGTACCAATTTTTTTAAAATCTGGCCAGTAGTTTTGAAGAAGATGATTTTTAAAGTTTTCATTTTTTTTTCTTTTTGTTGCCATGGCAACCAGAGTTCTACATGGATCAAGTTTATTTTAGCAACTTTTGTGAAGGTTGACCCAAGGATCATCCCTGCCAAGTTTAATCCAATTCTGTCCAGTGGTTTCAGAGGAGATGTTGTTTAAAGGTTTCTCTATATACATATAAGGCAAATAAGCCCCGCCCCTGGCGGCCATGTTTTTTTACGGATCGGAATAATTTTAGCAACTTTGGTAGAGGTTGACCCAAGGAACATCTGTACCAAATTATTTTGAAATCTGGCCAGTAGTTTTGAAGGAGATGATTTTTAAAGTTTTCATATATTTTTTTCTTTTTGTTGCCATGGCAGCCAGAGTTCTACATGGATCAAGTTTATTTTAGCAACTTTTGTGAAGGTTGACCCAAGGATCATCCCTGCCAAGTTTAATCCAATTCTGTCCAGTGGTTTCAGAGGAGATGTTGTTTAAAGGTTTCTCTATTTACATACAAGGCAAATAAGCCCCGCCCCTGGCGGCCATGTTTTTTACGGATCGGAAATTGTTTTAGCAACTTTGGTAGAGGTTGACCCAAGGAACATCTGTACCAAATTATTTTGAAATCTGGCCAGTAGTTTTGAAGGAGATGATTTTTAAAGTTTTCAAATTATTTTTCTTTTTGTAGCCATGGCAACCAGAGTTCTTCATGGATCAACTTTATTTTAGCAATTTTTGTAGAGCCTCACCCAAGGAACATTCCTGCCAAGTTTCATTAAATTCTGTCCAGCGGTTTCAGAGGAGATGTCGTTTAAAGCAAATTGATGACGACGCACGACGGACGACGCACGACGACGGACGCTGGACGATCACAAAAGCTCACCTTGAGCACTTTGTGCTCAGGTGAGCTAAAAAAGAATATCTTTTTATGTTCAGTGGCTGTCTTTAACAAAAAATTCCAACATTCATCAATTCAGTAAGGGCACCGTAAACAAATTAGTCTGAACAGCATGCACATGCAAAAATAAAACAAAAAAAATAAATAAATAAATAAATTAATAAATAAATAATAATAATAAAAAATAGATTTAAATGACCAGCTAATTTAAAATTGTATATGTAATAAAGTTCTAAATTCATCAACAGATAAATGAGATGAGGAAAACTGTAGCTAAAGAAAGTAAATTAGTTATTGGGAAATAATGCAAAGAAAATCAGCAAAGGGCAATAACACAAAAGAAAATCAGTCAACTGTAACCATTTCGCAATATGCACATCTATGCTTGATATTGAAGCTTCCTATGAAATTTGATTGAAATCCATCCAGTAGTTATTGAAAAATAGTGTGGACAAAGAAAACTCCAAGAAATCAACAAAGTGCCATAACTCAAAAGAAAATTAGTCAACCATAACCATTTCATAATATGCACATATGTGCTTGATATTGAAGCTTCCTATGACCGATTGAAATCCATCCAGTAGTAATTGAGAAATAGCATGGACAAAGAAAACTCCAGAAAATCAGCAAAGGGACATAACTCAAAAGAAAATCAGTCAACCATAACCATTTCATAATATCCGCATCTGTGCTTGATATTGAAGCTTCCTATGACGTTTGTTTGAAATCTAAAGAAAACTCCAGAAAATCAGCAAAGGGCCATAACTCAAAAAAAAGTCAGTCAACCGTAACAATTTCATAATATAAATTAAAAATAGCATGGACAAAGAAAACTCCAGAAAATCAGCAAAGGGCCATAACTCAAAAGAAAATCAGTCAACCGTAACCACTTCATAATATGCACATCTGTGCTTGATATTGAAGCTTCCTATGACGTTTGTTTGAAATCTATCCAGTAGTTATTGAGAAATAGCGTGGACAAAGAAACTCCAGAAAATCAGCAAAGGGTCATAACTCAAAAGAAAACCAGTCAACCGTAACCATTTCATAATATGCACATCTGTGCTTGATATTGAAGCTTCCTATGACGTTTGTTTGAAATCTATCCAGTAGTTATTGAGAAATAGCATGGACAAAGAAAACTCCAGAAAATCAGCAAAGGGTCATAACTCAAAAGAAAATCAGTCAACCATAACCATTCATAATATGCACATCTGTGCTTGATATTGAAGCTTCCTATGACGTTTGTTTGAAATCTATCCAGTAGTTATTGAGAAATAGCGTGGACAAAGAAAACTCCAGAAAATCAGCAAAGGGCCATAACTCAAAAGAAAGTCAAACAACCGTAACAATTTCATAATATGCACATCTATGTTCACCAGTGAAGCTTCCTATGAAGTTTGATTGAAATCCATCCAGTAGTTATTGAGAAATAGCATGGACAAAAAAACTACAGACGGACGGACCAACCGACTGACGGACCGACAGACATGGTGACTCCTATATACCCCCCAAACTACGTTTGTGGGGGGTATAATTATTCCAATCCATAAAAGAATACGGCTGCATGTGGCAGGTCTTATTTGCCTTATATGTATATATTGAAAACTTAAAATGACCTCTCCTCTGAAACTGCTAAACAGAATTCAAAACTACTGGCCAGATTTCAAAATGTTTTAATACAGACTGATGTTCCTTGGGTAACCCTTTACTCAGGTGAGCGATCTAGGGCCATCATGGCCCTCTTGTTTTTGTTTTTGTTTTCACTTGAAAGCGTGTTTAAATTAAGTTAGTGTGGAAGAAAGAGGGTTTGTTGTTAGGTTACAAGCCCAAAAAGGTGGTTTAAGTTGGCGGACCAGAACGATTTTAGATTTTTTTATGCAGTATCACCCAATGATCATTCCTATTGAGTTTCATTAAAATTTGCTTAGCGGTTTAGGAAGAGATGTCGTTTAAAGATTTTTCTACTTTTAGCTCTGGCAGCCATCTTGTTTGGTGGATAAATTTTATTTTTAAGCTCTGGCGGCCATCTTGGTCGGTGGATTGGAATGATTTTAGCTATTTGTGCTCAGTACCATCTAAGGATCATAATGGTAAAATTTAATCAAAATCTGCTCAGCGGTTTAGGAGGAGATGTCATTTAAAGATAATTCTATTTTTAATTTTGGTGGCCATCTTGGTTGGCGGACCGAAAAAAGAGTTTAACTATTTTTGTGCAATATCACCCAATGATCATTCCTATTGAATGTCATTAAAATCTGCTTAGCGGTTTAGGAGATGTCGTTCAAAGATTTTTATATTTTTAGCTCTGGTGGCCATCGTGGTTGGCAGATCGGAACGATTTTAGCTATTTTTTTGCTCAGTACCACCTTAGGATCATTTCTGTAAAATTTCATCAAAATCTACTCAGTGGTTAGGAGGACATGTCATTTAAAGCAAAAGTTGATGATGCACGACGGATGCCGGACAAAGACTGATCACAATACCTAAAATTCAATAGCAGGTATTAACCAGTCATTAAGCAAGATTACTGGGAGACTAATGAATTTATTTAAAACATACATTTAGTGCAAAAAAGAAAAGTGTAATAATGATTTTAAATGATACAATAATATTGTTTTTATGTAGAATTAATCAATTAGAGACCATCAAAATGTGTCAAAGGTGAAAATGTACCAAAAAAAAATAATATGCGATACACTGGGTCAATACTGTTAACTCTTGAGGTGTTTTTTCAACATTATAATTCAAACAAGAACATTTGTTATCATCCTGCAATTTAATCAATTCAAGGGTCATACCTCTGGAGTGTCTGGGATATTCTGACTGGTTTGAAACAAGATTGACATACTGTGCCTATGCATATTGTGACAAGTTTGGTAAAGATCAGTTCAAGTTTCTCAGTGTTAGAGAGCAGACACTGTTAATTTTGCAATTTTTGATCGATTGAAGGGCCATAACTCTGGAGTGATCAAGATATTTTGGCTAGTTGTCAAGGCTGGTTGAGATATTGAGCCCATAACTTCATAATGTCTGGGACAATCTGGCTGTTTACTGAAAGAAACCGAGATATTGTGCGCATATACATTGTGACCAAGTTGGTAAAGATGGGTTCAAGTTTCTTTGAGTTTGAGAGGGGACACTGTTTATTTAACCATTTTACATCAATTAAAGGGCCATAACTCAAGATATTTTGGCTAGTTATCAAGGCTGGTTGAGATACTGAGCCCATAACTCCATAATTTCTTGGACAATCTGACTGTTTACTAAAAGAAACCGAGATATTGTGCGCATATACATTGTGACCAAGTTGGTAAAGATGGGTTCAAGTTTCTTTGAGTTTGAGAGGAGACACTGTTTATTTAACCATTTTACATCAATTAAAGGGCCATAACTCAAGATATTTTGGCTAGTTATCAAGGCTGGTTGAGATACTGAGCCCATAACTCCATAATTTCTTGGACAATCTGGCTGCTTATAAAAAAGGAACCAATACATTGTGCCCATATAAATTGGGACCAAGTTTGGTAAAGATTGGTTTACATTTGCTCAAGTTAGAGAGCGAACAACAGCAGTGATGCTGCTCACCCGCAGGTGATTCCATAATATCTCCTCTCTTCGACAGGCATATAAAAATGTTATCTAATTACTAATCCAATTTATAACCTTTATGTTAATAAAAATTCAACATACGGTTCTGAACAAAACAAGAGGGCCATGATGGCCCTGAATCGCTCACCTGATTATAAATGAGCAACATATGTTGGATTTTTCATATTGACCTACTTTTTGACCCCACATGACCCACTTTTGAACTTGTCCAAGATTTTATGGAAACAGACATTCTGACCAAGTTTCATGAAGATATGGCCAAAAATGTGGCCTCTAGAGTGTTAACAAGGTTTTTCTAAGATTTGACCTCATGACCTACTTTTTGACCCCACATGACCCAATTTCGGACTTGTCCAAGATTTTATGGAAAAAAACATTCTGACCAAGTTTCATAAAGATTGGACCAAAAATGTGGCCTCTAGAGTGTAAATAAGGTTTTTATAAGACTTGACCTCGTGACCTACTTTTTGACCCCACATGACCCAATTTTGAACTTGTCCAAGATTTTATGGAGAGAAACATTCTGACCAAGTTTCATGAGGATTGGGCCAAAAATGTGGCCTCTAGAGTGTTAACAAGGTTTTTTATAAGACTTGACCTCGTGACCTACTTTTTGACCCCTCATGACCCAATTTCAAACTTGTCCAAGATTTTATGGAGACAAACATTCTGACAAAGTTTCATGAAGATTGGCCAAAAAATATGGCCTCTAGAGTGTTAACAAGCCAAATTGTTGACGACGGACGCCGGACGACGGACGAAGGGCCATCACAAAAGCTCAGGTGAGTTAAAAAAAGTGACCCTTGGGGCAGGCCTAATTTTGACCCAAGGGTCATGATTTGAACGAACTTGGTTGTGATCTAGACAATGCCGCACACCGAATATCTGAACCCCAGGCTTTGTGGTTTCTGAGAAGAAGATTTTTCAAGTTTTTTCTATATTAGCCTATGTTTAATCAAGTGACCCCTGGGGCGGAACCTATTTTGACCCAAGGGTCATGATTTGAACAAACTTGTCAGAGATCCACTAGACAATGCTACACACCAAATATCTTAACTCTATGCCTTGTGGTTTCTGAGAAGAAGATTTTTCAAGTTTTTTTTTCTATATTAGCCTATGTAAAATCAGGTGACCCCTTGGCGGGTCCAAATTTGACCCCTGGGCCATGATTTCAACAAACTTGGTTGTGATCTACTAGACAATGCTGCACACCAAATATCTAAACCCCAGGCCTTTTGGTTTCTGAGAAGAAGATTTTTCAAGTTTTTCCTATATTAGCCTATGTTTAATCAAGTGACCCCTGGGGCTGGGCCAATTTTGACCAGAGCTACAGATAATTTTTAAGTGTAAATGATATTTACCCACTTAAATTTTTTGTAATGCTGAAAACTGAAAATTCAAATATTTTTTCACCCCATCAAAAAACTAAATAGCACTTATATTTAAAGGCATCTGCCTCTTACCTGGATAAACCATGATAAACAAGACTCAGCATTGTCTGTACCTTGTAGCTTTGTGAAAAACTTTTATAAGTTCTGTATGAAGAGCTGTATACAACACTCCTTGTGTTACTTTCCAACTGAGATGACAATATTTAAGTAACTGTCAACAAAAACTGTTAATAAACGGTATAACATATATCTACATGTCTTCAGCTATGTGTTGCTTAGTCTATTTTCTTAGAGGGAAAAGGGACACTTGAATCCTTCACCCTTGGCGTGTACTGCTGTGTCAGTCTAGACTTCCTCCTCCTTTTCTTAGCACACCAGAGCTTTACTGCCTTAACTGGATCATAGTTGGACAGATCTTTTCCTGACATTTGAATCTGAATTAAGACATCAAGGTTCTCAGTTTTCAGTGAACTCCTGTACTTGTTCTTTATCCTGTTCTGTGTACTAAAGCTTCTTTCACAAGCAACACTAGACACAGACATGCACAATGCAATCTTACATAGCTTTGTAAACTCTGGAAATGCATCTCCATGAAGACAGAGTATTCTTTTACATAGTTCCTGGGTACTTTTCTTACTGTATGAGGCCTGGATCATTCCTTTTATCATTGGCCATTCTTGGATCAACTGCTCCTTCTTTAACATGTTCTTAACATTTTTTCTCTCCTCTGTTACACCTTCCTGGCTGTCACCTTTTGTGACCTTCACAGATTTGTCTTCTCCATACAACATTCCAATAACATTTAGAGCTTCATCACTTTCAGTTGTGCTGGCAGAGTTTACTACAGCTGGTTCTAGAAGAACACTAAGATGCTTGAATATGTCACTGTCCACTTGTCTGAATCTGTTCTTTATGTTCTTTTTAAGGCTGGTTGTGTACTTCTTTCTTAAAGAAAGCAGCTCAGTTTCACTGCAGTCAGAATACCCAGTTAACTTCTCACCATTTAGATATGCAGTATTTGAACCCTCTTCTGTTCGGATTTCAATGGAACATCTCATTCCTTTCAGTGCATCCCCGTCATTTGACTTTATGAAGTCAAGTTTCCCCATTGCAGCTTCCAACAAGGGATTTATCTTACTGAAAGCTATATCCTCTTTCTGAAAAGCTTTGCTCAGAAACCCTAATACCTCATGAACATCTAACATAAATGCTACTAGCATAACTGTTTTATATTTTGATTAATAGTTCAGGAGATCACTAGCGGATGCATTCTTCTCTGCGGCAAAGTAGGCAAGTGTGGCTATGACAGAACTGTAACTTTCATATACTGCCTCAACAGCATTTTTCAGACCCAACCATCTAATACTATGTGGTTCTTTAATGGTTAAGCTGGGTTCCATTAACATGTCCTGAATTTTCTTCAGTTTCATTTTGCGATTACTAGATCCATTCATGAAATGATAGAGTGCATTGAACATTTCTTTAAACTTTACCAAAGCTTCTTCCTTTTTTATTGAATCAGTCACAGCTAGATTAAGTCTGTGTGCGATGCAATGTGGGGGAATGTTTTGATTTCATCTGAACACCAACCCCTGTTTTTTTGCCTGTCATGGTTGATGCTCCATCAGTTGCTAGGGAAATGATTTTAGAGACATCTAACCCAAGCTTTGATAAACAATATACAAGTTCATTTACAATAGTGTGTGCCTTCCCATCTTCAAGACCCACATTAGCACCATTAAGAGTTTGCAAATGAAGCAGATTGTTGATCTGAGATGAAGGTAACTCTGAACTGGCAGCATAAAATACAGTACGAAAAAGTTTTTTATCCCTTAAACTTACTGAAGATGTAGAATCAGAATCATCGTCCAAATCAAAAACAGACTTTAGACATCCTGACTTTGTGCTTTGAGTCTCCGCTTTCTGGTGTTCAAGTGATTCTCCGTGACGTTTTATACTATTTCTTTGGAAGTTTGTTGACCCCTCACTGGCCCATATACTGCGTATGTTATGGGCCTCACATGTTACACATTTCAATCGCCGATCTCTCCCACTACCAACAACTTTCAACCATGGATGCTTCTCCGACCATATCTTTACTGTTTTATCGGAAACGGAATCACCGGCATGTTTCTTGGAAGCATTTTCGATCATAATTACACTGTCAGATATAATTTCTTCCAATATATGCTTGGCAATAGATTCTGCATTTGATTTATTTTCATTTTTGAAAAATTTGAGGACACTAGGATTATCTGCATTGCTTAATTTTCTCTTCAATCGCCCCGGTTTGCTTTTACCAGCCATTTTAGCGTCTGCACGATACGCATGGTACCCGAATACCGATAACGTTGACTTTTACAATAGGCCGTAGAAACGGGAACCAACATCATGGTTCCCAACTATGAAGAACCCTAACTTCTATAGTATATAATATATCCGGGAACCAACGTTAAAACTCGGGCTATTTCGATTGTTTCCTTGTGAAACCATGATTTATAAATTGATTTGGAATAAGAATACGGATATACGCGTAAAGTATAGTAACAATGCTGATCGGACTTTTCAAATGCGTTATTTCACCCTCCAATTTTGTTTTTAATGCGTTTTTACCAAAAAATAATGCTTAACAAGAGGCCCATAGGGCCTCAAATCGCTCACCTGAGTACCACTGCTCTATATGCAACCTAGTATACATGTATCATACTGATATACATGTTTCTCAGGAACTTGACAGTTTTTCTTACCCATTTTAGCAATAGTATGGAAAAAAAACAGTGATCATGAGATTTCAGTGTGGTACTGCTGATTGAAAATGGACAAAAAGAGAGATGGTCCTTAACCTTTTCCCTCATAAAAACTCATTATGACGCCCTTTATAGGTACCACATAAATCCTGATCTGCAGAAAGCCCCACTTAAACCTTTCCAAATTTAATTGTAAAATCCTCATCCCCAGACCACTAAGGAGCAGCAAACAGCATAAAACCTGATCAGCCTGCGAGTAACAGTTGGACTTGCAGGCTGATTAGGTTTTATGCTACTCACATAGGTATTTTATAGATCTCTATGAGGAAAAGGGTTAATTATTATGAAATAAGTTGCAATTTATTACAAAGTGTTTTTAATCATTCGTTTGTGGTTTTTAAGAGGTGTTTGGTAATCCCTGTGTACTGGAACACTGACATGAACCAAAGCAAAGGCAAACAATCTGCATATTCACCCCTCCCCCACAATCACTTTAATGATGATGTTGATGCTGCTGCTGATTTAGGATAGTATGAATAACCCTTATATCTCTATCAGGTGGCTTTGTGTAAAACTAGCCTAGTATCTCATATACATAGTAGCAGGTAATATAGTTTTGCACTAACTCAGTGGGGCAACACAGTCCAAAAAATGTGACCTCTGCCAGAAGGTCAGACTAAGCTATAGGAATGGTATTTGTGGTAATGTTATCTTCTCCACCTCTGCATATGTAGTGGAATCACCCAAATGACCTATCAGACTAGTGGACTATCTCATCTAAGGGTACAATTTTATTTTTTTTTCTAGCTGGTTTCTCTCTCTCTCTCTCTCTCTGTTAGACTTCTCTCTCTTTAATAAGTGGCCTTTTAATTTAATGTAACTTTTTGCATTTTATTAAGCTACCAAGACATATTTCTTGTTTTGTTTATGAGCTGATGCATTCTTTTTATGCATAAATGTAACAAAACATCACACTTAAAAATATTCAACTTCTGTAAATATGATCTGTAAAGGATCAACTTTTGGAGAGGTAGCCTGAACTGCAGAAAAGCTACAGTTAAACATTACCAATTTTCATAGTAAAATCCTCATCACCAGACCACTGAGGAGCAGCGAACAGTATAAAACCAAATCAGCCAGCAAGTTACTTGTAGGCTTGTACAATTTATTTTAAAATCTGGCCAGTAGTTTTGAAGAAGATAATTTTTAAAGTTTTCATTTTTTTTATTTTTTTTTGTTGCCATGGCAACCAGAGTTCTACATGGATCAAGTTTATTTTAGCAACTTTTGTGAAGGTTGACCCAAGGATCATCCCTGCCAAGTTTAATCAAATTCTGTCCAGTGGTTTCAGAGGAGATGTTGTTTAAAGGTTTCTCTATATACATATAAGGCAAATAAGCCCCGCCCCTGGCGGCCATGTTTTTTTACGGATCGGAATAATTTTAGCAACTTTGGTAGAGGTTGACCCAAGGAACATCTGTACCAAATTATTTTAAAATCTGGCCAGTAGTTTTGAAGAAGATGATTTTTAAAGTTTTCATTTTTTTTTCTTTTTGTTGCCATGGCAACCAGAGTTCTACATGAATCAAGTTTATTTTAGCAACTTTTGTGAAGGTCGACCCAAGGATCATCCCTGCCAAGTTTAATCAAATTCTGTCCAGTGGTTTCAGAGGAGATGTTGTTTAAAGGTTTTTCTATATACATATAAGGCAAATAAGCCCCGCCCCTGGCGGCCATGTTTTTTTACGGATCGGAATAATTTTAGCAACTTTGGTAGAGGTTGACCCAAGGAACATCTGTACCAAATTATTTTGAAATCTGGCCAGTAGTTTTGAAGGAGATGATTTTTAAAGTTTTCAAATTATTTTTCTTTTTGTTGCCATGGCAACCAGAGTTCTTCATGGATCAAGTTTATTTTAGCAACTTTTGTAGAGCCTCACCCAAGGAACATTCCTGCCAAGTTTCATGAAATTCTGTCAAGCGGTTTCTGAGGAGATGTCCTTTAAAGCAAATTGTTGACGACGGACGACGCAGACGCACGACGACGGACGCCGGATGAAGGGCGATCACAAAAGCTCACCTTGAGCACTTTGTGCTCAGGTGAGCTAAAAACGCAAAAACGTGTCTTATCTGTAGCTCTGTTTGACCCAAGGGTCATGATTTGAATTAACTTGGTAGAGATCCACTAGACAATGCTACACACCAAATATCTTAACTCTATGCCTTGTGGTTTCTGAAAAGAAGATTTTTCAAGTTTTTTTCCAATATTAGCCTTTGTAAAATCAGGTGACCCCTATGGCGGGGCCAAATTTGACCCAAGGGTCATGATTTGTACAAATTCAGTAGAGACCCACTAGACAATGCTACATACCAAATATCTAAACTCCAGGCCTTGTGGTTTCTGAGAAGAAAATTTTTCAAGTTTTTTTTCTATATTAGCCTATGTAAAATCAGGTGACCCCTTGGCGGGGCCAAATTTGACCCCAGGGCCATGATTTGAACAAACTTGGTAGTGATCTACTAGACAATGCTGCACACCATATATCTAAACCCCAGGCCTTGTGGTTTCTTAGAAGAAGATTTTTCAAGTTTTTCCTATATTAGCCTATGTTAAATCAAGTGACCCCTGGGGCGGGGCCAATTTTGACCCCAGGGTCATAATTTGAACAATCTTGGTAGAGAGTCATAAGATCATGCTACATACCAAAAATCAAAAGGCTAGGCCTTGTGGTTTCGGAGAAGAAGATTTTTAAAATTTTCATTTTTAAAATCTATTTTTAGCTCCTGTGACCTAGATTTTTGACCAATCAAAATTATTTTAACAACTTTGGTAAAGAGCCCCATAATGAACATTCCTGTGAAGTTTTATCAAAATCCAGTGAGTAGTTTAGAAGGAGATGTTGTTTAAAGAAATTGTTGACGACGGACGCACGCATGGACGACGGACAAAAGGCTATCACAAAAGCTCACCATGAGCACGTTGTGCTCAGGTGAGCTAAAAAATATATATATTAACAAGCTGAATTGTCACCTGCTGAATTGTGAGGGAAAAATTGTGATGGACAAGCATGACGGAAAAATTGTGATGGACAGACTGACTGACAGAAAACAAAAGAGATCCCAATGTGTCACCTCTGCTTACAGCTGGTGACACAACAAAGTCTGTCTTCTCACTAAAATGGCTTGAACAGGACACTCACCAAACACAAAGGGGGGTAAACAAGCAAATGGAAATGTACCTGGTGAAATTTGTACAAGTCATTGTTTTTCTCAGAGAATTCAAGGTCCAAAAGTTCTTCCTGTAGCAGGTCTGCCTCCTCATCATCACTCAGAAAATTAGGCAGCACACAGTGGCAGAATGGTTTCTGGGACAGCTGTAGTCCTGATGAAGCTGTTGATAAAATATGGGTGTTAAAGCATTTTTCTTATATATCTTATATATTACTTATTTCATTTTTAACTGCTAACTGCTAACAATATATATAATCTTAAGCCTGTTTATAGAGTTTTTTTAATGATAACTGATCTACATGGTAAAAAAAATCCCCAAAAATGTGGAAATTGCGTTTTTTCCCCACAAAAAGGTCTGTGACGCCTTCCCCAAAACTGGAAAAAAGGCCCTGAATTTGTAGATTTTTATCCGACACCCTGAAGATTGACAGCCAAGTGTATATTGACCGTGCTCACAGGCTTGATAGATACAAGAGGGACTCTCACAGACCCATTATTGTTGCATTCCCGGATTATGGTGACACACAGCTCATCTTGTCCAGAGCCAGTAAACTGAAAGACACTAGGCAATGCATTTTTTTTTTCTGATGATTCTTTCATGTCAATAATCCCATATTTGGAGCAATCCCGTTTAAAATTGTATTCACATGTTACATCTGTTATTACATCTCCTTTATAATACTTGCTCGCAAATATGAAACCCTCCCCCAACCAGTAACTCTTACTTTATCTGTTATATTATTATTATCTCAAGTAATTGATACTTTACTATTTTTTAGTATAATGTATATGTATTGTCAATTTACTCTGACCAGAACTGACCGGAAACATCATTTATCTTATCTTATAAAACTGTCTGTAAATAACCCCATATTGTACCGCTGATAACTGGGTGAATAAAAGTTATGTTCTGTTCTGTATATATCTCTAGGTTAAGAAGCAAAAGCTTCTGCAGAATTTGTTAAGTCCTGTACATTAAACATAAATTTACTGAACATTTAACACAACAATGACCGATACTTATCGTTAATTTAAAGAACAAAGGCTGTCAGAGGACAGCACGCTTGACTATTCAAAATGCTTGTTGGTAAATCAATTGAAATCTATTTCAATTCTTGCCCTTCACATACCCTGTATATAATAATAGTCAACAAGAAAGTCAGTAGAACTGACAGATGCTCCCCGAAGAACGTCATTGTTACAAATAAGGCCTTGATCAATGGGTGGGAGGATATGTTGAAATCCCCATTCCTAAATCATATCTATTCTCCTCATCAGATGAGATGTTTTACCAACTCTAATTTGGAGACTTAGTAACAGTTTACTATTTAATATGATAATACGTGTTACTCATCAGATCTTTCATTGATTTTTTTAAAGTTTTTATACTACTAAAAATTAAGTCATACATTTCAATGTGTGCTCATATCAAAGAGGTTAACCAACACTCTTGACATATGACTGGATATCTGAAATAGTGTATAATGGCCTAAACAACAATTAGCTGACATGATTATGATTGACATTACTAGCATATTGAAGTTTGTGGGGTTTTGTTTAAATGATATCTCCTGTTAAATTAGGCAAATGACATGAATATTAGTCAACAACATGGTAGAAGGGGCCATAACTCTCTTAAAAATTGAGGAACCAGGTCACGTCGACGATATGCGTATCTACTCTTGGTAATAAAGCTTCCCATAAAGTTTCATTGAATTCAAGCCATTAATTCCTGAGAAATAGCCCGGACAAGAATCATGCAACATGAACTATAGGCCAAAAAGTCAAGGGGCCATAACTCTGTGAAAAATTGAGGAACCAGGTCACCCCGACGATATGCGTATCTACTCTTGGTGATAAAGCTTCCCATAAAGTTTTGTTGAATTCAAGCCATTAGTTCCTGAGAAATAGCCCGGACAAGAATCATGCAATATGTACTATAGGCCAAAAAGTCAAGGGGCCATAACTCTGTGAAAAATTGAGGAACCAGGTCACCCTGACGATATGCGTATCTACTCTTGGTGATAAAGCTTCCCATGAAGTTTTGTTGAATTCAAGCCATTAGTTCCTGAGAAATAGCCCGGACAAGAATCATGCAATATGAACTATAGGCCAAAAAGTCAAGGGGCCATAACTCTGTGAAAAATTGAGGAATCGGGTCATGCTGACCATATGCGCATCTCCTCTTGGTAATAAAGCTTCCCATAAAGTTTCATTGAATTCAAGCTATTAGTTCCTGAGAAATAGCCCGGACAAGAATCATGCAATATGTACTATAGGCCAAAAAGTCAAGGGGCCATAACTCTGTGAAAAATTGAGGAACCAGGTCACGCCGAAGATATGCGCATCTACTCTTGGTGATAAAGCTTCCCATAAAGTTTCGTTGAATTCAAGCCATTAGTTCCTGAGAAATAGCCCAGACAAGAATCATGCAATATGTACTATAGGCCGAAAAGTCAATAGGCCATAACTCTGTGAAAAATTTAGGAATCGGGTCATGCTGACGATATACGCATCTCCTCTTGGTAATAAAGCTTCCCATAAAGTTTCGTTGAATTCAAGCCATTAGTTCCTGAGAAATAGCCCGAACAAGAATCATGCAATATGTACTATAGGCCGAAAAGTCAATGGGCCATAACTCTGTGAAAAATTTAGGAATCGGGTCATGCTGACGATATGCGCATCTCCTCTTGGTAATAAAGCTTCCCATAAAGTTTCGTTGAATTCAAGCCGTTAATTCCTGAGAAATAGCCCGGACAAGAATCATGCAATATGAACTATAGGCCAAAAAGTCAAGGGGCCTTAACTCTGTGAAAAATTTAGGAATCGGGTCATGCTGACGATATGCCCATCTCCTCTTGGTCCAAGAGTTATCCTCCTTGGTTTTCTGATGCCCCTGAATACACTCCTTAACCTTCTAGTCAATTCCACAAGCAATTTCTGAGATATAAGCTGGATAGTAGCTTGAATGCAAAAATTCAACCAAAATTCTAAGTTAAAAGGGGGCCATAATTTTTAATATATTCCATCAAGTGTTATCTTCTTTTAAAGTATGATACCCTTAAATATATTAAAGATGTTTCAAATCAATTGCATGCCTGGATACTGAGATATAAGATGAAAGTACCTTGCATGAAAACTTAAACTAAAATTTCTAAGTTAAGAAGGGGCCATAATTTGTGACATATTCCATCAAAAGTTATCTACCATGAAAGTATGATACCCCTAAACATATTAAAGATGTTTCAAATCAATCACATGTCTGGATACTGAGATATAAGCATGAGAGTATCTTGCATGCAAAATTTCTAAGTTAAAAAGGGGCCATAATCTGATTTATATTCCATCACAAGTTATCTACCTTGGTTGTCTGATGCCCCTAAACATATCCATAAACTTTCAAGTCAATACCATGAAT